>JAIGNY010003170.1:1325000-1750000 GCA_020152595.1 Chiridota heheva
TTTAAATCTTTATCGTTAAATCAATATATCTTTAAATCAATGTATCTTAAAATCAATTTATCTATAAACAGAAATGTAAGTATATTCTCAGCCTTTTATATATACAAACAGAATTATAAGTACAAACAAATCTATACGTACAAACAAATCTATATGTACAAAAAAATCTATACGTACAAAAAAATGTAAAAAACGATGTATATGCTCGGCGTACACTTCCAATCTGTTACCGATTATACTTGGCAGAACTTTCACTGTGCACCACAGATATTATAAATGCATATCGGTTTTGTTTCGTTAACGTACGACTCGAACACTTACATCAGGCCTCTTCGGGCATTAGATACGGTAGGTACAGCTGTCTGAGCCATGGTTTCGAAGGGTACTGGTACTGTTAGCCGGGGCACTCCCATCTATTGCTTCCTACAAAAGTTCTGTTGCCCCTCTAATTAGGCCTACAGCCTCTACAAATATCGGGTTGGAATTTGTTTCCGTATCCTTTTTTTCCACATGAGGTTCTTAAATACCCAGACCAAGCATGTCACGCTCAATTGGAACATAATTTTTGTCAAATAGGCCCACAGCAGTGATCTTGGTGTCACTTAAAAGAGCTTGAATAGTTCTTTTAGAAAATATAACTTTTTGATGGAGGTTGTCGTGAAAAATTTTGCAACAAATTGGAATGGAAAAAAAAAAATGAACAAAATGAACAAAATTTAAGGAAAAAACATTTTTTCTTCAAAAGCTTCCTTGCCATACTTCTAGACCTAGCTTTTGCTTGAAAAGCCATGAACAACTGTCAAAGACATCAAAGTTTCCAATTCCGGTCGAATTTTGACTGCCCCTACCATCAATATCTTTTTGGGCAAAATTTGATGATTTTTAGCCTTTTTGAGACCAAAATTTTGAAAAAAATGTTAGTTCTGATCGCAAATTCGCAATACACCTACCGTAGGCGAAATGTATCGTAAGAAAGGCCAAGCCATGTACTTTTAATTGATATCAGAAAGAGCAAGTACCCCCTCTCTAACTACATTTAATTTAAGTTATTATCAAACATTTTTTTCTTCTATTTGGACACTTTGGTCTAGTGGCAAATCTCAGCAATGGCTTGAGTTCGATCTCGCACTGGACCACATGGCTTTCCTTTTTCCACTAGTAATTACAGCGGTGATTATTTTTGCATGTTTTGCTTTGAGAAAAAAAGTTAGACTGGTATCATTGGAAAGGAAATTTTAAAAGCAATCTATATATGTAAAAAAAAATCCTCATTTTCTATTATTCACAAGGAAAATACAAGCTAAAAAAAAACTGGCCTAATTTGGCCTAAAATGTGCAAATTTGCATACTTTTGTGAATAATTTCTTTAATTTGACATTTTTATTGAAAATGTTATTGTCTTAACATTCATAGAAACTAAACTTGTAGTGGTAGAAAACGAAAGGAAAGTTGTGAAAATTAATTTTGAAAACAAAATTCCAATAATTTTTTTTCTTTCACGTTCTGAACCCAACTGTCTTTAAGGGTTTAAGTTGGCCTAATGCTGAGCATAGCATTACATTGCACATACATAACGCATTCGAGTGCTAGTATCAGCTTGTAGGCCCATACTTACCACACCTGGGTGCAAATCCTGGTGAAGTGCATTGTGGTGCGCAAAGTGCTGCGCATATTTCTCTTTTTACATATTCATTTGTTGTTTTTTCTCTAATAATTTGTTTTTTATTCATATACATTTTTTGTACCTATACATTTCTGTTTCTATAATAAACAGATAAAAGGCTGTCTGCACTTATAGTTCTGTTTAAGGCACTGTTTTATAGATATAATGTTTATATATTTGGAGAAAAAAAATCTATTTGGAGATATATTATCTGTTTGTATAGTATTTTTTATATTCTTTGTTATTGTAGTGGAACATTGAGTATTATAAGATCTTATTGATTTTTAATTGTAGTTGTGTTTCTTTTCTATTTATTTTTTTATTGCTGTCTCTTCATTGTTCTCTAAAATTCCATATGATATATTTTGTATTATTTATTTTCTTTAGTATTGTTTTCTTTTTATTTATTCAATATTCAATTGATATTTTCCTTAATTAGAAACTTTTTTTTATTGCTTTCTTTTTTTTATTTATTTCATTTCTAATTTATACGTTTCTGCTTATCTATTATTCTTTTAATTTACTTTGTATTGAATTCTTTTTATTTAATTTATATTCAGTTTTTTTTTTTTTTTAATAGATACATTTCCTTTTATTTGTTTCTTTTTTTTTCCCATTTTTAATTTGTTTCTTAGTATTTTTCTATGTTTAATTTTTGCCCAAACGGCCGCCCATATTCATGATCCCTAAATTAATCCTTTAAACATTTATTTCATCAACTCCAACCAATGTAAACACCTGTGCTGCATAGGAGGTTGTGATTTATTCAGATTTGCTTCATATATATTTGCTGACAAAAACATGGATTCTTAATGTGCATTAATTCGATTTGACAGGTGTTTAAGCAAAATATTGAGGATTAAGTTTGTAAAGGTGGGTATCTATCTTCATTTATTTTTGTGTAATTTATTAGGAAATAACAAAGGAAAATAATCAATAATGCACACACTAAAGACAAACACAAATGTAGAGATCAGTGTACAAACATTTCTTCAATGAAAATTAAACATGAGAAACATGTACTACCAATTTGTTATCATTTTTGTTTTGCATTTTGGAAGTGTTGTACTCAGTTAAGCTCACCAGAGTTTGTATACAACACTTGCTTTCACAACCATAAATATTCTTCTGTATATACATATTTTGTAAATTTCATAAGATAAATGTAAATAAAACTCTTTTGTAATTATATGTAGTTTGGTTGTGAAAAAACAAATTAATAAAATGAAACGTTTGAGTGACAACCTACAGAGATTACATAACTAGGGACAACATGAAATGTTGAAAAAATATTCTATAAATAAAATATTCTGTAGATGTTATATTTGAACATCTATTGTTTTTAATTGCCTGTCACTTAGCAGCTTACTTTTAAGAAGAGTATCTACATTGACTTTTACAAACTTGATCACATTCCCCCCCAAAAAAAATCTGATGGGAAAGATGTTTTTGAAAACATTAATGGCAGAATTTAAAACACAAATTTTCAATTATGAAATAACTTAATTCATGTTCAATTCCCACTAAGTAAAGCATGAAGTAGCCCCAGTAAATCCTACGTTGTGCACCCTCTTCCTGAAGTCTAAGCACATTAAGGAAACAAAGTTGCATGATTTGCTAGTTTTAGGCTTTTTTGTTTTGAGATCTTAAAGGAGCACTAGACTGAAAAGTAAGGGCTAATTTTAACGGGGTCCCCCAAGAAACGAATGCTTACCTAGCATGCAATGGTATATTAATTTTCTGGTTAATATGAATATTGAAGTGACCTTTGCCCTCACGTTGTCTGTGGGCTATGGGGGCATGAAGTTTATCGATCTGTTGTGGATGATATATTTGTCAAATTGGTCAAAAGACGGCCCTCACTTTCAGTCTAGTGCTCCTTTAAATATTCAAATATCATCTCTGTGATGGTACGATGTGACATTCAAATTTCAATAAAACTTGGTCACACGGGGCAAACATAATACCTCAATAGCACAAGTCAGACAAATGTTAGCAATGTGAATTTGTTTTAGAAGGTTTGGTTTGGTTAGCGGTTTAACAATCTTCCTAAGTTGGAATATAAATGTCAAAACGTCCCACGGCCGTTTTATAAACCAGTTGTGGAGCACTAGTTGGGAGACTGACCGGGGATCGAACCTGGGATGCTAAATTGCCAAACCTGAGGCTTGACCACTAGACTACTGAGGTCTCTTGGGGGTGGAAGGGGCAGTATTTTCATGGGGGAAATGCCCCCTTCCCAAGTGCTGTCATTGCTGAACAGGTGACCAAGAAATTAGCAATGCTTGATTTTAGTCAGGATAAAACCTGATCTTAAATTAGAGATCCACCAATCTTAATGTAATTGCAGTATGTCAATCAGAAACAGCCTTCCTAATCCTAGAACTGCAGGTGGAATTTCACCTGCCCTTTTCCATTCATAAACAAAAGCTGAATACCTTGACCTTCAAAAGTGATGAAGACACTCACTCACTTTCATCTTAAAGAAGGCCAGGAGGCAATTATTTCTAAAGCAAGAACAAATTTTGATCCCTTTTTGAAAGTCTTGAATATCTTGAATAAATAATGGCGCGATAACAAGTTACATTTGCAATTAAAATATTTAGTTGATAGTTTGTTTTCTTTGTTTTGAAAATGTCAAGCATTCTGGAAATCCAGTCCCTGTAATATATTCAAAATCCTGGAAAAACTGGTTGATGAGACTAGCCAGTACATTGACAACAAAGATCACATTGTGGGAAAGAGAGCTGCCGGAAAGTGAGGGATCTCGAGAATACTTCAACACGCTTTTTGTGCACGTGATGGATCATACTGAAAACCATGCATTTGATACGAATGTTCAAATTAATCAAAACTTATGTAATTTTTTTTACGACAGGAGTATCAAAGATTAGACCTGGTGTTATTTCAAAATTCCCTTAACTTGACTAATCTGGCACACCCTTAGTTTTAGACTGATAGCTCCTTTAATATACAGTATAGCGAATTACCTTAAATGGTGCATTCAAAGAGAGAAAAATTGAGACTCCTGCAATTTACAAATTTCATATTTTCAGTCCCACTTTTTTAGCAAAACTCGGGCAAGGCAACTATCAGGCTAGCACCTAGTAAAGTTAAAATTGTGGGTATTATACCATTTGTCACCCAAACAAATATGAGCTCCTGTGCTTAGGTTCCTAACTTCACATAATTTACCATGTCAAACAAAATTGCAATTTTTCTTTATGAAGTCTTTGTAAAACAGTACATTTCCAAAAATTTAATACTTTTATGAGTCCAGTTGACTTCATGTAGAGTGAACCATGCACAATACCTCTGCCAAATGGAGTCCTGTCTGTCAACACCCACTGAAAGCAAATGCTTTTTTTTCTTTCTGGTTTCCATCTGTTATTGTCACCTCACAAGCTGTCATAACAGACATAAATAGCACTAACCCAGATTATCCATCATGGGGGATGGGCAAGATTTATCACATACCATGCTCATCTGACCCACACCAAGCTGACATAAACAATATCAAAATAAATGGTAGGCCAGAGTACCACTGGAGGAATTTCAGGGTCTCTAAGAAAAAGTTCTCACTTGGATACCAGCTCTCGATCAGACCCACTGGATTCTTTGGATCAAAGTCACTTGATTTTGATCCTAGTTGACTTTCATGATTTGGAGCAGGCGCTCAGATCCACCAATGAGAATGTCAAAAAACATGTGTGAATCAGATCGGTGACCTGTGATCACGTTAGTTATGCAATACCCTGTAATAACTTGCTTTACTAAATATTTCGCGCAAACAATTATCCTACTTCCCCCCCCCCCCCACTTTTTTCAAGGACACACATTTTGACTCCAGGTTCACTTATACCCATGATTAAATCGCCTGCAGTGGGTGTGAACTCGCCACTCGAGTGAGAACCACATGACATTGTGGTTTCCACACTCAGCTAGCAAGGTTATCGTCAGGGGATTAGATCCGGAGTTGAGTGAGAACAAGGCCTAATTCATAGTTTATCTTCCAGATCAATGGATATAACTCACTTGAGAAAGCTTTACCCCATCTATATTCCTTTTACAGGTGCAGCAGATAAAAAATAATTATTTTAAGGATTGGAAAAGGGACAAACTCCCAAGTTCAAATAAGATGTCATAACCTCAACAATATTTATCCCCATCACAGGTGCACAAAATAAGTTGGATCTTCCCACGAAATCCTCATGAATCATGTCAGTTGTGCCTATACAGCTGCTACATTAAACGAACATTTTATCTGTTATAGATGCACAAGCAGCAAGGGAAGTTCATCTCCTGCTTGTAAAATTATCTAATTTATGACATATGATTACAAATGCTAGGCTTTACAGCTCTGTGATTTCATTACAACAACAATCCCACTAGCGTGTGAAAGAAATCTGATTTTTGCAAATTGTTGTCCTCTTTCTGCAAATCTTTTTAACAAAATGTAAACTGCATAATTTTCAAGATACAAACTTTTGTAAAGTTAAATTTGAGATGCAACCATCATGTTTTATAACTGTCAAGAACCTTTTGTTCTTGCAAAAGGGTGTATCCTAAACTAATTAAGCAAAAAATACTGGGAGGTCATTGCATATGAAAAAAGAGACAGGTGTAGGTTATGACTGATGATGTAAACTGTACCATCACAGATGTGATTATATCATTAATCAGCTGCAACTTATGCGGCTTACATTACAAAGAAATTCCTACTACACACCATTTAAAAGAACACTCATTTGTCAAAGTGGGTGGGTTTGTGCCAATTTTCCCTAGAAATGAATGCATTTTGCGCTCAACGATGGTTAGTTTATGAAAATATATTCATTCATACCGTCCCTATTTTAACGTGGCGAAGGCGCAAAAGTAGTATTTTGTTTTGACATAGTGACAAATGTGCAATTAACAAAACTTAATTGCAACTTATTCTAATTAACAAGTATCTGTTTTTGTTTAAAATGTTTATTATTCACAGTTTAAATAATTTATTATTTATAGAAAATGAGGGAAATAATCATATATAAATGATAGTAATATTCGTTTAAAGACATTCTCCACTATGTCAAAACGAAACAATGCTTTTCCAATCGACCCTACATTCGTCACTATGTGAAACCAGGACGATGTGTTCAACTGCTATCAAGACATGCAGTAAGAAGTACTAAAAGCACAAAAACCAATCAATATTTTAGGTCAATATTGTATTTGGAATACGCCTATCAGATTGGCTTTCTATAGCAATGACTGCAAGAGAGGCATCCTTTTCTTCTATGGACTACATAATAAAATGCCCTCACTTTTGGGCTGAATTTCATAAAATTGTTTTACAAAATATTGAAATGTGATAGCACAAAATTAGTTGCGAGACAAAACATCACTTAATCAAATACTATGAGGGACGACTGATTTAAATTAAAAATAAGCAGTTCGGTATATTCCCCTCTTCAGGAGAAAAATTATTTTACCCCGAAAAAGGGAAAACCTATGTAAATTATGTAACTTCCAGTTTTCCATTTACAAGTGTTTTGACCTACATTTTTTTAATTAGCTTTTATGCAGTCATTGTATGTGCGAAGTGAAGAGGCTGCATTTGTGTACAGTCAGTACCTGTTTGTGCAATGGACATTCTCTTTCTTGTTTGGTACTGGATGGTGTCTGCGTTACTTCGATAATCCCCAGTGAAAACAGGCCAGAATTTGTAAGTTTGTCATTAATATCTCTTAAACATCCTGGTGGATGTCCCTTTGAGAACTGGATAATTTGTAGATTAATAAGTATGGATTTTGAAAATGCAAAAATGAAATTGACCTCTTCGTTATAAAATTTCTAGAACCCATACAATTTCTGTGCCATAGCATTACACTGTTTCATTAAAGGCATCATGGGTAATCTTTAAAATGGCGTCTGTGATTTTCGTCTCTTCAGGGGAAAATAATTTTCTCCATAAGAGGAGAATCTATCGAACTGATGAGCAGTCTGGACTTGCCACAGAAAGACAAAAGTAAAGACAATGCTTGTTATATCCAGGGGCTTCTACATTTTAGAACATGTAGGGGCCCTTCTGCTTGGTCCATGCTTCGACTAACTGGCTTATTGGGTGGAATTTAAAGAAAAGACATATGCAACTGCAAGAGATCTTCTCTTCCGATTGGATAGCATCTTTCTGTAGCCACACAAATGAATCATATGCACTTTATCCATCCCAAACTGTTGTGTCCTCTCCAACTGGCGTACCTACAAAGGTCAGCTTTAATATGTGTAACACATCTGTGTGATTTAAAATTGGTATATTACTCATTCTAGGTATATATTAAACCCTGGGAAATGACATCTTCAAACTTTGTTTTCCCAACATCAACATTTCATGATTGCCCCAGCCTACGCCAAGAGGAAAGGATGAGGACAAACATGTGCAAAGTGCTACAGAAAGGCTGTTTCCCACAGGTGCGCACCATATGTCATTACATCATAACAGGCCTCAAGACTGTGTTTGAATTTCTGTGCATGATTAACTTCCAATTAAATGAGAAACACATGCCACTGAGGAATGGCCTAGAACAACAAACTGCATATACTCATCTGGACAACCCTTACTTCTTGAGGGAACCTGGAATAAGTCACATCAAGTTCAAGATTACATTTTACGGAAGGATTGGATAAGTCATAAGAGTAAGGGATGGGGGTAAGGGAGGGTAAGGTGAGAGAGGAGGAAATGGAAATGGAATATGCAATAAATTCAAACAAACTTAGTCATTACTTTTGAACAAAGAAACAGTCAAAATGGCCCATAAAGCAGGAAAAGCTCAAAATCTACCATAAATAATTTACTAGTTATGTGCAATTAACATAAATCATTCAGGTGAAACTATCTTAACCTAGAAAATGTTGGACCCTCAGAGCACCTGATACTCTTTGGATTGTTATGGGGATTAGGACATGGCCTTCAATGTTGTGGGTGCATGGAGGAGGCATGGGGATCAAGCAGAATGGGCTGGTAACACTCATGAAGATAATAACTAGCGACATCCTTCTTGTTGGAGAACTTGCAGACTGAGAGAGGAACCATGGATAAATTCAAGTAGCCATATAACAGCAGGAGGGGAGGGGGCGGGACAGATTGAGCATTTAAAAAGCAGCCTCACTTTTGTTCAAAGCATGGTACAGGCAGGGAAGTTCCATTAACCAGAACATTAACATAGTCCAAGTACCTGAAAGACTGGACAAATGTCCTGCCTGCCTCTCTGAGATATTAACCCTTACTCTACCAGGCTTTGAAAAAAGCGACCCCAATTTTTGTAAAAAAAATTCATATGCATTTTTGACAACTTTCCTTTTATTTTCTTTCGTTACAAGTTTGGTTGGAATAGATGCTAAGATATTTATCTTTTGAGTAATTAAAACCATTATAGGAAATATTGGACAAAATTATGCAAATTAAGCAATTTTTGGCTAAATTTGGTCAACAAATGGTCAATTTTGCAGAAGTATAACTTCTTGTCAGTATTGAAAACAGAGATTTGTGTTACATATTTAGATTTGTTTTGATTTTCCTTTCCAATGATACTAATCTCTAATTTTTAGATAGAAAGGAAAGATAAAAACACATCAAAAATGATAAAAGTCAAATGACCTCCTAAAAGCTGCAGCAAAAAAAAATAACGCAGTGGTCACAGTGAGACTTAAACCGGAGCGCTGGCATGCTAGCCGTGTACATTTCCTCTGCACCACTTAGTAGCTCAAATTGGAGTAGTGTAATATATTTCTTATAGGACAGGTTCTAAATAGAGGGGGTATGCCTTTATTTATATATCAATGGAAAGGAAATTTCAAGCGCTTTCGAACGGCGGTTCAACAAAGCATGTGTGATGTACAGTTTGGGTGCACGATTTATTGAAGAAGAAAAACGGGTCAAAATGGCAGAAATTCATGAAATTTTAAAGAAATTTCTCCAGAACAAAAGATTGCACTTAGGGATTATAAAAATTATACCAGAAACCAATACTATCATGTCTTAGGACTTGTGTGTTTGATTTTGAAGCAAAAATGTGATCTTGAAGTTATTGTAAGATTTAAAAAAAAAAAAATGGAATTTGTTTAGCAATTTTTGAGTTTTACCCTTTTTCGATGTACTTTTCCTAAAAATTATGTAATATGATTCCCTATGAAAAAGCTTCATTTTGTAAAAGAAATATCTGAGTACTTTAATATGATACCAAGATTACTTCTATAGGACTGTGGTAAAGTCCCGATTTTATTTAAAAAAAAGGTGGTTTGAAAACAGCAATACTATCGCCGTGTGGTAGAGTAAGGGTTAACTTCAACATTTGTGAGAAGAAAGAAATTAATGCAGGTAAGTAAAATACATGTGACAAGTAAAAAGTCCCCTTTAAACAGCCTTCTAACCATGGAGCTATTATCTCAGTTAATAGCTCCATGCTTCAACTGCCAAACATGCATTAATGTACTTCAGGAAATGTTAAATGTTAATCAGACATTTAACAGACAAATTTTCAAACAGTCCCTAAGGGGCGATTGTTTTTGTCAGCAATTTGTCAAACTTCCAGCAGGGAGCTTTTATGTATGTATATCAGCAGCTCCTGGCTTCAAGTCCAAGACAAACAATGGTGTAGCTTAGGTTCCTGCGGAGAGGGGGAGAGGGAGGGGTGGGGTGTTGTGAAGGAAAACATTGCTTGATCCACCATTTTGTATAATGCTATTTGAGTAACATTGGGTAATATGTTATCAAAAACGTGTTTTTTATTTTCGTGAGAAAGATAGAAATTCATCCTGTATGTTTGATTGTGAATCTGAACATTTTGACTAATGGTTATAGTCATTCTGACTAATGGCTATAGTCATTTTGACTAATGGCTATAGTCATTCTGACTAATGGCTACAGTCATTCTGACTAATGGCTATAGTCATTCTGACTAAAGGCTATAGTCATTCTGATTAATGGCTATAGTCATTCTGACTAATGGCTATAGTCTTTCTGACTAATGGCTATAATCTTTCTGACTAATGGCTATAGTCATTCTGACTAATGGCTATAGTCATTCTGACCAATGGCTATAGTCTTTCTGACTAATGGCTATAGTCTTTCTGACTAATGGCTATAGTCATTCTGACTAATGGCTATAATCTTTCTGACTAATGGCTATAGTCATTCTGACTAATGGCTATAGTCATTTTGACTAATGGCTATAGTCATTCTGACTAATGGCTATAATCTTTCTGACTAATGGCTATAGTCATTCTGACTAATGGCTATAGTCATTCTGACTAATGGCTATAGTCATTCTGACTAATGGCTATAGTCATTCTGACTAATGGCTATAGTCATTCTGACTAATGGCTATAGTCATTCTGACTAATGGCTACAGTCAATTAAAATCATTTTCTTGGCAAATAAGTCTGCTGTATGTACTTTTTTCTTCAAACAAGCATTTCAGGGCCAGTAAAAATGATGGTGATTTTACAATGCAATGAGTTGCTGGACAACCTTCAATCAATAATGATTATCACTTTCTCAAATAAATCAAGCTCTGCAAAACCACAATCAAACTTTCTACCAGAATTTGTTTCTGTTGAAGCTACTAGCTTCCATCAGCTGACCAACTTACCAATTTCAAAACAAAAATTGTGACCTGCATGTGGATCCATGGAGCTATGGTGAATCTTTTCAAGAAATTTGTTATTGTGGTTTTCCTCAAATTGCAGGAACAAGTATATTTATTTTGAAACTGACGATACACAGCCACACCTTTATTTCCTCTCCATTTCCTTTTAACACACATTACTACATTTAGGTTCATCGAGCATAAAGTATAACATAAAAGTTCAAAATACTTTTCACAATGTCAGTCACAAATGTCCTGAATCGAAAGTATGGATTAGGGTCAGAGACCCATATTATTGGGGTTGATGAACATTTTCACTCTAGCTGGAAGAGGACAATATGTTTTCACAACGACTAGCTGATATAAATATTTATTACCATATGACTTAGTGGTCGTGAGTTGTTATAGGTCTATGAATAAAACTTACAAAATGACAGCAATTCATCATCTCCATGTCTTTTGTATTGGTCTATGTATATAACTCTTTCAAAGACGTAAATGTTTATCCAGATAATCCACAGCAAAATATATAAAATTGCATCAACATTTAAATTTTGTCTAATTATCACCGGTTTTAGGTAAAAAATTGTCAACGGTTTGTGTTCTTATTGCTTAGGTAACGTCATGTTGTTTGGGAACATTGCATCTCAAACAGTAATAAGAATTTACTTGTAGCAGGTATACCCCATTGTATAAGGCACTTTGAGTTCGGATACTTTATTACAAAAGTGCTATAACCAGAACCAAAAGGTTTTGTGGTTTTTCACAAGCTGATTGATTTGTAAAATTTGTATTTACTTTTATGTCATTGTATATCATCAAATAATTGTTCCAGAATATTTATATTCATAAACTATACCCACCATGCAGACCAATAAAAATGTTGACAACATTAGCATTTGCACACTAATCAAGAATATTATCATAGCAAGTATGATGCAAAATTGGTTGCAAAAATGTTTGCTCATTTATCTTATTTCAAGAATTTGTCACTAAGCCCTGCCTACTCATTTATATTCATGAAATCACTACCACAACATTAAAACATATGTACAGACCATAACAGATCTGTGTATCTTATATAGCATAAATCTGATGTATCATTCATGGAGTAAAGATGATGTTTACATTCATTTAGCACTTTCACATTAAGCCACACCCACCATGCATATTAAGACATCTGCTGATAACATACACATGAACAGTTGAACACAATAAATAAACAACAAAATGATCATGCTTATTATGATGCAAAACGGGCATACAATTGCTCATTAAACACTTTTTCAAAATGTTTACTTTAAGCCCCGCCCACTTATTGATGTGCATGATATCACCACCAAAAACAATAGAGCACATACACAGACTTAGGGCTGGCTATTTGCGTACCAAATATAATGAATCCAGTATACCGTTCTTGAGATACCATAACTGTTTAAAATCGCTTTTCAGCAAAATCATATTAAGTCCCACCCACTATGCATATCAATGAAATTCAACGTTTTTACTTTATAAACAGGTACACACCAGCTAGCATCATAATTATACCAAATATGAAACAAAACAGACATGTCATTGTTAAAAATATGAACATATCAAGATTTTTACATTGAGCCTGCCTACTCATTAATATGCACGATATCACCATGAAAAACAATAGGGCAAATCTACAGACCATGGGCTATCTGTGTACCAAATATGACATGAATCCAGTGTAATCTTCTTAAGATACCATGTTTACAAGCTCTTTCAATAAAAAATCATATTAAGCCCCATCCACTATGCATATTAATGAAATTCAATGTTTTTACATCATGAACATGTACACACTAGCTAACATCATAATTATGCCAAATATGCATCAAACAGACATGTGGTTGTTAAAATCTGAACATATCAAGATTTTTACATTAAGCTCTGCTTACTCATTAATATGCAAGATATCACCATCAAAAACAATAGGGCACATCTACAGACAATGGGTTATCTGTATGCCAAATATGCATGAATCCAGTTTACCATTCTTGATACCATGTTTACAACTTTTTTTCCAGCAAAATCATGTTAAGACCCCCACTCCACATATTAATGAAATTTAACGTTTTTACATCATGAACATGTACACACCAGCTAACATCATAAATACAACAAATAAGAAACAAAACAGACACGCTGTTGTTGAATATGATGTTTTCAAGATTTTTACATTAAGCCCCACCTACTCATTAAAATGCACATCACTATCAAAAACAATAGGGCACATCTACAGACCATGGGCTATCTGTGTTGAACATATGACATGAATCCTGTGTATCATTTGGCAGATATCACGTTTACGAGCTGGGTGTCTTACAAACATGTATGCATACATACATGCATGCATGCATACATACACACACACACACACACATACATACATACATACACACACACGCCATCATGACTGCATAAGTTCCTGATGCTAGTCGCATCGGAATCGAAAACCAAGTATTATTATCATTACTATCAGTGCTCAAGTTAGTATAAGCCCACTAGCCCGGGGCTAGATGATTTTACATGCGGGCTAGCACAATTTCAATCAAGAGTCCTATAATCAGAATCATTCCAGTGTATTTATTCACGTCAGATGTGAAGAGAAGGGCTTGCAGAAAGTTTGGTCGGGCTAGTGATATGTGAGGTAAGAAAGCCCAACAGGCTAGTAATAAACCAATAGTAATTTCGAGCCCTGTTACTATCATGTTATTAAATAGGTCAAAGTTACTAAAGGAACTAAATTAATTAATGGACTTACTCGTTTGACGGTGGAGCTCAAAACTAAAGATTCCAGTTGCTTTGTAGTAGTCCTGATTCCTCTGAGCACGCGCCTCCATAAGTTTTGTCAGCGTGATAGGCTTGTGCTCTACTGGGGACATATTGTTATTTTGATGTAGTTGAATAACAGGCCCAGCTCCATTCCCCATCACAGGTGCGTGGGAAACCGGGGTGTGGGGTGGGCTTGGCTCCAACTCCTTCTCGACTTTGACTGTAACTGGTGGTAGAGGTATGGCTGAATCGACTGGACTACTCCTCTTCATGTTTAGTCACAAGTCACACTCACGCAATGTTTTTGCTGCAGAAATTGAAAAAAAATATAAAAATTGTAATTTACAAATTGATTATTTGTGACAAAATGATGTATTCTTGGTGGAAGGGGTGGAGATCAAATATAAGTGACAGAAAACAATCCTCAGAAAATTTATGCTATGAACAATTTTAGAAAGATCATCAATGATCAGAATGGTGGTCATGCATCAAGTTTTCTAAAGAGGTATTATTATTAGATTGTAAAGTTATCGTCTCTAACATGGAGAGAAATAGATTTCAATACCAGTGTTTTGATAGGTGGAAATACAACGGTCTTGAATGTGATAAGCCAATCAGTGATCGTTTTGGAATAAAATGTAGGCTACCACATTTTAATCACAACAAATGGCCTTTTAACTACTCTATACACCACAACAAACATCTCGCTGCAAGTAATGTTATCACTAGTATGAATTAATAAAGATTGTGAGCTAAATTTTATATGCATCACAAATTCTGCATATCAACAAATGCTTACAATCTAATCAGCCACAATATTACAGCACTCTAACTGAACTAAATTAGATGTAATTTTTCTCAATTTAAAGAATGTTGTACTCAGTTGTAGCTCCTTTCAATATATCATACAGCAGATATCTGCCCATACACCTTTAATAACATGCTGACTATACACAGAACTGATTTAAAGGCCATCTATCATGATTAAAATGTGGCGGCGTACAATTGATTCCAAAACGATTGGCCTATCAATGTAAGTGCACACTGTACCATTGTGTTTCGACCAATCAAAACACAGGATTTGAATTTCATTTCCCTCGCGTTAGAGATGTCAACTGGCCTTTAAAGGAAAGGTGTTGTCCCATAAATACATTCAGAAGGAAACGCCACCATGCTGCAAAACTCATTTTCGTTTTTAATTGTCCCTATTGTGTCCCTACATGTGTTAGCTCATAATATAACAAATATATTAAATTCATAAGGAAAATTGAAAACTGGAGGTGACGTTACCAGCATGGCAGCGCTCACTTCTGAATATATTTATCAGAACCAGAACTAAAAGGTTTTGTGGTTTCAATGCTTTTTCTTCCATCAGCTGATTGATTTGCAAAATTTGTATTAGGTGGTCATGTTAATACATATCATAAAATATTTGTTCCAGGATATTTATTCATAAGCCACACCCACCATGCAGATCAATAAAAATGTTGACAACATTAGCATTTGTACAATAATTAACAACATTATTATAGCAAGTATGATGCAAAAACGGTTGTTCATTTATCCTATTCCATGAATTTATCAAGCCCCGCCTACTCATTTATATTCATGACCTCACTACCACAACATTAGAACATATGTACGACTAGGACTCATCTGTGTAGGACATATAGAATATATTTGATTTACTGTTCATGAGATACAGTATGGTGTTTACATCCTTAAGCACTTTCATATTAAGCCACGCCTACCATACATTTTAATGACATCTGCTGATCATATAAGCATGTACACAATAACCAACAATATCATCATGCCCAATATGATACAAAATGAACATAACTTGCTCATTTATCACATTTTTTTAAATTTTCACTTATTAGCCCTATCCACTATACTGTATATGCATGAAATCCCAATCAAAAACATTAGGCACATCTAACACAATGTAACATAACAAGATTATGGGCTAAGAAGGGTTAGTCATCCCATAAAAAGCCCAAACTAACACCACCACCACTACAAAAAATAAATAAATAAAAGACGCCCAGAGTTAGTAAAAATTTATCAATGTTGACTCTGAAATAAGAGCTAACTACCCACTCAGGCAAACCATTCCACTCATTAACAACTCTTTGTAAAAAGCTAAAACGCTGAATATCTATCCGTGAGAACTCTTTGGTCAACTTCAAAATCTTACCACGTGCCATACATCTGCAGACCTTGAGCTATCTGTGGTACCACACATAACGTGAATCCAGTTAATAGTTTTTGAGATATCGTGTTTACATGCTTTTGTTTACAAAATCATATTAAGCCCCGCCCACAATGCATCTTAATGAAATTCAATGTTTTTGCATCATAAACATGTACACACCAGCTAACATCATAATTATGCCAAATATGAAACAAAACAGACATGCGGTTCTTAAAATATGAACATTTTAAGTTTTTCACATTAAGCCCTGCCTACTCATTAATATGCATGACATCACCATCAAAAGCAATAGGGCACATCTACAGACCATGGGCTATCTGTGTACCACATATGACATCCATCCAGATTACCATGCTTGAGAAACCGTGTTTACAAGCTCTTTTAAGAAAAATCAGATTAAGCCCTGCCCACTCTGCATATCAATTAATGAAATTCAATGTTTTTACATCATGAACATGTACACACCAGCTAATGTCATAATCATACCAAATATGAAACAAATCAGACAAGCAGTTGTTAAAATATGAAAATTTCAAGATTTTTACATTAAGCCCCGCCTACTCACTAATATGCATGACATCACCATCAAAATCGATAGGACATATCTACGAACCATGGGCTATAAGTGTACCACATATGTCATGAATCTAGTGTACGGTTCTTGAGATATCACATTTACGAGCTGGCCATTACAAACCCAAACATAAATACACACACACACACCATCATGACCGCTTAGGTTCCTGATGCTATCGCATTAGAACCAAAAACAAACTATGAACTCTGTCTGATACAAAACACACAACATAAACAGAATATTCAATAAAATTAACAAAGAGAATCTTTTTTATCTCAACTCTCAGTGTTTTATATCAGAGCTCTGAAATGGGGAAAAATCTCTGAAATTGTAACTCACCTTACAGATCTCATCAAGAGTTATGCTTTGACAAACACCAGGTAAATTCACTTATCTTTGATATAAAACAGACACAGGTATGTGTGTATATTACAAGTGACAGTTTGGTTAGGTTGGCCACAAATGGGATTGCCTAAATGAATTATCCTTTTTGGTTTCTGATAAGATATGGAGGGAAAGGGGCCTGGTTGTTATCCTGAAATATAAGCAAAGTGCTACATGGTAGGTAGGTTAGAAACTAATTTATAAACTCATCCATTTTTGTGCAGCCTGATTCTGAAATAAAATTACAGGTAGTGTTGAAATAAAAATAAGAGGAGGAACTTATAAAGTGCAAATTGCAAAAGCAGTGCTTAGAGAAAAGGAAAATAAGAAAATTGATTATAGATCAAACAAGTGAAATTTAAATAGAGTTTTGAAAATGTTTACAGAGTAAATTGTTAAAGAAAGTTGATGTCAGAGGTGGGTAAGGGGACCCATAGGTATTATCAATTAACTCCAAAATACAAGTTAAACGAACTGGTGTAAAATTGACTAAATAACAAAATGCAGTTATATCATTTTCATGATTTTTTTTTTTTTTTCAAGTGGTCCCATTTAATTAGTGAAACTATTTAATTTGTTAAACTTGATGTATTTGTGATGTGTAACAAGGCGACCTTGGTATTTTTTTCTCTTTTGAAAATCCTTTGTTTTTAAATGACTGTCACAATTCCTTAAAGTGTCTTTGCCATGTCCACAATGAAAGCTATCACATTTTTGGGTAATTAGCATTGTTCTTGCTTTAGGATTGATTCATTTTCAACAAAACTACAACAGAAAACCAATCAAAAACTAAAACTTGCTAACAAGTACATCATTTTGTGCTATCATTCAAAAATCCAAGTACAAAAATAAACAAAAAGCTCAATTTAGCTTACCTTGATAACTTCATATTTCAAACTAAAGTCAAACCATTTATCAGCTAAAACTCAATTCATTCAAACTCCTTGCAAATTAGTAAACTAATAACGGCATATAAACAAAAGGAACGTTTGTGTATTTGTTTATCAAACCCAAGCGATTAACTCTGCACAACATTGCCGCATCAAAAAGTTCTTGCATTTTTTCGGAAAGGAATCATGCAATACTCTTAAGTCTCATTAAACACATAGAGACCAATCTTATACTGAACCGTAAGAACAACTTCCTTTATTAGACATTTCTAAATTTTCATTATTTTGCCCTCGCATTGCTTCTCCAACTTCCTTCCTCCAGCCATGAGCTTAATGAGACAATTTGGTACCCGAGATAACATTACCATCTGCGCAAGATTTTTGGAGATTAACATTTGATTGTGCAAGTATGTTAATAAGGAAATAACACTTTTTAATAATATGACCATCTGTGATGGGTGCATCAAAAATAGATACGTGATTGAAGGCTTGGGTAAAATCGTGCTTAAGCAATAAGGCAACAAAAACATTTTTAGAGAAAAAAAACTGAAAAATACACGAGTAAAATTTCGCTAATGCAAAGAAAACTTTTCAAAAGGGACTTGCTTTGTTTCTGAAGAAATTAATTTAATATTTATTAACTTGACCAGATCCTCAGGCTAAGAAACTCCAGAAGGATAATTTTGGGCTAAAAATGATAATGATTTTATCCTGGTAGTTAATACAGATGCAAATTTTTAAGTTTGTTCTTGCTTTTTGACTGTCTGAGTATTAATTGTTGGCAACAACCATTAAAAGGGTGCACACTCATTTAAAAAAAAAAAAAGATTTTATATTTTACACATTTGTAACAACTTTGAAATAATTATAGAAAGTCTTATTTTTTACAATTGTCATTCATGTCAAGAACTCATTTTGTTTTAACAATCAATTCTGTATTCATGGTGAATCATTTCAATTATGAAATAACTATTTCAATCAAAGATTACACCGTCACAAGCAAGAAAAGTATATTCATAGAGACCCCGGAAAGAGCGATCCTTCACCTTGCGGCCAAGCCCTCCTTTAATTTTTTTGTTTTTCTTATCAACTTCAGAGTGACTTCACTCCTAACCATTAATACAACTGGATACAATGCAATAAGAAATAAGAGAATTTCAGAAACCAGTGTTTAATTCACACACTGTGAAAACTGGTAACCAGCCAACTTAAAATTCACATGCCTTTAATGACATTTCAACATGTAAGAAATTATTTTAAAGACTGAAAAGGTGAAAAACCATCATCTCTTGAATACAAAATCATCTGCCTACAAGTGCACGATATAACAGGAACTCTTTTCATTATGCTTTGCCGCAGATAATTGATTGCTTAGATACAGAGTACATCAATTGCAAAACTGCGAAAGCCATTAAGAGTCCTTCATGACACCATCCAAGGATTTACACAAAATTAAAGGCTCCATGAATTTGTTCTTTAAAACTAGCTAATCTGTCTTTAGTTTCGATCTTTATCAACAGGAAGATACTGTGGTAATATAAGGTAACATTTCCCCATATATCGCCTGTAAATCCGCAAGGAACGTCATTCTCACAATGGCAAGGATACAATCATGGAAATAACAAATTTAAAGGTTGTTTCCAATAATCTGTTCTGTAACATTGAAAACAGGATAAATGACAATGGATCGGATCTCACAATATGTCAACAAAGCAATTGCGATGATTCCCGAAATCCAATACAACAGTGGGCAGGCACAGCCAATTCTAAATGAATTACTTCTCCCTGAATGGACTAAATATAAAATTGTACCTGGGCAACCCCCCCCCCCCCCCATGTTTTTTTTCTTCTCCTATTAATCTTATGAATAGTGATTTTTTCATTCTTAGCATGATTTTGAGACCTTGCCACCCCCTCCCTTCCACCTACACTTTTGGTAGGCAAATTCCACCCATGCCCTAAGATCTGATCATCCCCCTCCCCCAACACTAATACTAATCAAGATCTTCAATTAATCTGGGACCTTTTTAGGAAATACGGCCTATATCCCCAAGATTTCTACCAGCCTGTATGCTTGCAGTTCAGCTACATATGGGATGGAGATGTATGGATTGCAGGAAAGGTTCAAGTTGTATGCACTTTCAAGACAGTTAAGCAACTTATTACAAAACAATAGATTTACGTAAGACAATGGGATGGAGCTTTAACATACTTAAAGATTAATGTTTTGGCATCATGTTTATATACACATTTAATGCACTGAGCAAAGGACTTTGGCACGAGTAGAATGGCGTGACTTTAGGAGGGTCATTTGCGAGTGCAAAGTTCTTTGAACCGTGCATTGAATGTGTATATAAACACGAAGACAAAACATTAATTTTTTATAAAATCTAGATTGTGCATGAAAAACAACTACAAAGCCTGAAAAACGAGAACAGTTTACATGTACTTTTTCACTTTACTAAAATATTTACCTATTCTAAAAATGGAATAAACCAAATAACCAAGGTCATACATTACTGGTATTTAATGCACGGGTCATGTCAATTATGCAACTACTCCATAGAAACTTTATAACATCTCAAAATTTGCATATTTTCTTGAATAATTTTAGTACAGGTCTATGAACATTAGCAAGTTCGATACTGACTGACTGGGTAAAATGAGTATAAAAATCTGAGTAGATCAAATTTTGAATTTTGTTAGTAGCACTTTTAGGTTTTGAATTGTGTGATTAAAGTTAGATCTATTTTCAATTACTGCTAAATTTGTGATGTACGAAGGGCAGGACAGACAATTCAGAATCCTTGCATAATTTGTTCAATATCTTCCCTAAAAATCAGTAACTGAAAAAAAAACAATGGCAAAAGTCTATTTGAAATATGAAAAGATTTTGATGTGATGTCTCTTCAAACAGATGTTTTCTCCAGACCTTGATTAATCTCAAACTGTTTTGCTTCTGTATACCTGACTCAACAATGCCCAGACTAATACACACTGATAAAGAAAATGAAATGAAATTAGATGAAAACATAAGGTTTTGCAAAACAAAAGAATTAAAATGAAATGATACCTAAAAATCACAATAACTCAATGAGGTTCACCCTATATGTAATGTAGCACTTTGAATGGAAATACTTGAATAGTGGAATAGGGAAAACACCTTGAAACACTTTATTTAAACAGATGGAACTCACAAGAAATCAATCCATGTTTTTTTTGTTATATAGTAATAATGGAAACATGAATGTAGCACATGGCAGCTACACTTTTCATGTTTATTTGTTTGTTTGTTTGATAAGAGTTTAACTGCACCACAACAGCAAGGGTCAAATTGTGCCTGAGAGGTTAGATCACTCCAGAGGTAGAAAGGAGAGTAAACAGGGGGAGATTGAGAGAAACACGAGAACTAAAAGCCAGAAAGCTGGGATTGAGAGAGGTGTATGGGTGGAAAAATAATAAACTTATTGGTCATTTTTCAAATTGATTGACAAGGGACCATAATTTTGCCTTTGAACTATAGTGGTTATTTTCTAACATCTATCTAACTATACATTCTGAATCTGATGCAATACGAAGCTGAGATATTGTCTTTAAGGCATTTGTGATAAACTGGACTAAGTGACTATCATTAAAAATTGAACTAATGATGCTGACCACGATTAAACTGCTTCATATTGATACAACACATTTTACAATACAAAATATGAACATTAATGTAATCTAAGACCTCTTTAAAGTGGCACTCACCTTGATCTTTTTATACTACTTCAAGAGATTTTTGAAAGAACAGGTCTAAATTACCCCCATTGTTGAAATATGAATAAAGCATTCTGATTTATTCATATCGTGCTAACTCTAAATACAAATGATTACGTTTCGTTCATATAAAATGTTATCAATAGATCTACCATCAGTGGCATAGCCAGGATTGTTATATTAGTGGGGGGGGGGGAGGGAGGAATTGAATTGAACCGACAAGATATATAGTGGTGTAGTTGAGGTGTCACTTCAAGCGCAAAGTGCTCAAACTGACGGCACCAATCTGAACCGATGGCACCAATTTGACCTGAATGATTAAAATATTGAGAGGGGGGGGAATTGCCCCCATCTGGCTAGGCCACTGTCTACCCATGACATTTATAAAATGTATATTAAAATAATCAAGACATTCCAGAATAAAAAACATTTCTGCAGAGTGCTCCTTTAAGGTAACAATAATATCTATTCTAGTCAAATTAAATCATAACAGGTGTTCCAATGTCAACCAGCAGATATATAATTAGTGGCCAATGCCCTGTAGGTGTTGACGCTTCAATACCCAGCAATATGGGATACAAATCACAGGAGAACTTGGCTAAAATCAGAGGGCAATGCTCTCTGTAAATTGAGGGAATTTTCTCAAGAATGATGTCAATTAATAGTAGACAGTCATTAGTATGGTGTAGACATGTGTGCACCGGTCCAGTACATATAAATGTTTAAATGCCATTAAAAAGTGATACTAGCACGAAAAGTAGTGGATATAATTTGATAATGATGTGACATCCACTTCATGTGAGAATTGTATTCTATAGAACCATGAATAACAGTAACACTGCCCTCCTCACACAAACACATACACTTTTGGGCTAAGTTTCCAATAAATCAAGAAAATACCATATTCTACGTACTAATAGAATTGTACCTTTTTATATTGCCTAATTTCTTCCTAATAAGCGCCAGTGTCCAGGACCGCCATCATCCAATGCGGATCCAGGGAATGATTGTAAATGGGCCCCTTTTGATGAGTCATAGTGGATTACGCTACTGTTTTAAAACACTGACAGATTTACGATTTTCGAAAAGACCAATGCACATGTACATTATTGTAATTAAAAAGACATTAATCTAATGTCAGCTTGATTTATTGTATTTCTATTTATGTTGTCATTTCTGTATTCTTATTTTTGTTTTCGTATCTAATTTCCTTGTATGTAAAGTGCTTTTGAATGTTTATACAAAATTAGCGCTATATAAATTTATGTATTATTATTATTATTATTACATTAACAATTTTGAAAAGCAAAAGATCAAAAACAAGAAGATAGACCAATAAGCCATATTAAATAATTGTAGGTCATTTTTTGTTGAAAAATTTCACATAAAATAATTCATTCAGGTTGAGATATTATGCTCAGATTTTACCCTAAGGCCCTCAAATATTTTGAGCCTCTAGTACCTGAGAAATGTTCTTCTGAACTATTTTCAGAGATCAAGTAGCATCCAAACACTACAACCCAAGTATCTTCATCATACACTGTAAAATGATTTCTAACATCAGCTGCTTCAGTTAAATCCAGAATCTTCCATTAATTCATGATTATAGACATACACAACTGTAAAATTGATAAGTTTATGCTGATATAGAAATTTTAAGATTTTAAAAATACTTATTACGCTTGCAAATTGGTAACACTTTTGGAGACTTTAATAATCATGAACTTTATGTATAATGAAGTTATTCTTTCATTTTCCATGAAGAACCCACCATTGCACATTAGAAAGGGTAAATAGGATGGAGGATTTGCACTTATGAAATGATCAGAATAATGTACAAAATCTTTTCTGAAAATCTGATGCTAATTCTGGTGCAACTAGTATCAACATTGGAAAAATTGGAGGGGCAAAATCACACCAACATACAAAAAAATCACCATGGGTGTAGCCAGAGGGGCCATCTGAGTTATTCCACCCCTCCCCCTCCAGATGGCTCCACAGAAGGAAAAAGGTTTACAAAAAGTATGCTAAAAGGTCCAAAAAACCATTAATTTGGCTAAAATATTCAGATTTTGAGGTAATGTCATTTGTATTTTGCTTTTGAGTGAAAATAGTAGAAGCTATTTTGACAAAATATTAAAGGTAGAATAAAGCAATTTTTTTGTTCTGTGACCCCCAATCTAAAAGGCTGGCTACACCCCTGTAAAATAGTGGGGGGAAATCTCCTGTAATTTCTTCTATTTTGTCAGAATTCTAATGAGACAAAGGATAAGATGCCCATCAAGCAAATAAACCACCAACTAGGCTTTCCCTTAAAAGGTCAAAAAATTACAAGCGAATGAAAAAATTCCATCTGTCTCTGCCTGTTTATGCAGATAACAAAGAAATGGGTAGAGTCTTAATTATATTGCTTCCTAATTAATGAAGACATGATTAAAAGAGAAACCCTTGGGAAATTCAGCATCTGTTCTCCGAGACTTCCTTTTATTCAGTCAATTTTAACCTTTCTAATAAAACTTGCATTGACTTTCACTTGCTCGATTTGGGCAGTTGGGGTAAGATTGTGGATATCGTTGATAAATTTGTTTGCGCAGTAGTATAATGCCAAGGTGATGATACACTGAATGTTGTAAACATTTAAGACACATATATGCTTGAGCAATGCATTGGTGATCTTTGTTAAGATAGTGATCTTTGGAGGAATGAAATGTTTCGCTGGGTATTGCCCAACTTGCTTATTTTCGCTGGGTATTGCCCAACTTGCTTATTTTTCAATATAGTAAATTTTTGTTATGTTTAAATGTAAATGGTTAATAAGATCTTTGAATTTCAGGGAAACACTTTTATTGTCAGAGCTGCTTTAAATGTAGGTTTTAGAGTGGAACATTAATCAAAGAAAAGCATACCCACACCCCCACCAATTTTGTTTCTTATTAAATTGACAGAAGTAAAAACATTTTTTTTTCTCGCCCAATGTGAAGGATAACATAAAAATTTGATTTTTGTTTTTGACAAAATTAGGTGAAGGGGTTCATCCAGTTATCATCATTATCCTTGCTAACATTTCCATGTTCTGTGGACCTTTACACTGCCTTGGCCAAATGTTGAGGATTGTTCATTGAAAGAGACAAATGTATTTGTTGCAAGTCTCTGCGTGGTTAGGATTATAATCAACTTTGTTGTAAGTAAACTACATTTCTATCATGGCAATGAATATCACATGTATTCAAATATGAGTAAAAGTTTATAAAAGCAGTACAATTTTACTCCAAATCATCTTTTACTTAATTGTCGTCTTACTTTTTCCTAAATAATATTTTTTTAAATATTTATTTGATATTGGCCGCCGACCATAACATACAAATTTACATTGCAGAGCATATAACAAATGTGACATACATCAATTACTAACTCTTCTCTTCTTTTCATTGTATGTCTAATGTAATCTGATAAATCATCAGTAAACTTACTTCTCTGTACATGTGAGATGATATTATAAAAAGAACAGTAGTGTTTATATACTATGTTATCTATCTTAGAGCTTGCTAAAGCCTCAGTATGTAAATAATATACAATTGATACAAATATGATACAAATATATCACAAAAATGTTAAAATATACACTGCAGCATTTCTATATGCTAACAAAACCAACTATCTGACCACTGCATACAACTCTTTTAGGAGTATTGAGGTATTGGCCAATGTAGTATGAACTTAGTTTAACCCTTCAGAGCATACAGAGAGATTAAACCTGGGACTATTTACACTGGAGGATCGCAAACCCCTAAGAAAAAGAACTACCCTATGGGGTAGAGACCTCTATAGGGAGGGGTAGAGACCTTTACAGGGAGGGGTAGAGACCTCTACAGGGAGGGATAGAGACCTCTACAGGGAGGGGGAAAGACCCCCACAGGGAGGGATAGACCTCTACAGGGAGGGGTAAAAACCTCTACAGGGAGGGGTAGAGACCTCTACAGGGAGGGGTTAAAACCTCTACAGGGAAGAAGACCCCTACAGGGAGGGATAGAGACTTCTACAGGGAGGGATAGAGACTTCTACAGGGAGGGGTAGAGACCTCTACAGGGAGGGGTAGAGACCTTTACAGGGAGGGATAGAGACCTCTACAGGGAGGAAGATCCCTACAGGGAGGGATAGAGACCTCTACAGGGAGGAATAGAGACCTCTACAGGGAGGGGTAGAGACCTCTACATGGAGGGGTAGAGACCTCTACAGGGAGGGATAGAGACCTCTACAGGGAGGAATAGAGACCTCTAAAGGGAGGGATAGAGACCTCTACAGGGAGGGATAGATACCTCTACAGGGAGGGATAGAGACCTCTACAGGGAGGGATAGAGACCTCTACAGGGAGGGATAGAGACCTCTACAGAGAGGGTTAGAGACCTCCACAGGGAGGGGTGGAGGCCTCTACAGGGAGGGGATAAACCTCTCAGGGAGGGGTAGAGACCTCTAAGACCTCTACAGGGATGGGTAGAGACCTCTACAGGGAGGGATATAGACCTCTACAGGAAGGGATAGAGACCTCCACAGAGAGGGATAGAGACCTCCACAGGGAGGGGTGGAGGCCTCTACAGGGAGGGGTATAAACCTCTACAGGGAGGGGTAGAGACCTCTAAGACCTCTACAGGGAGGGGTAGAGACCTCTACAGGGATGGGTAGAGACCTCTACAGGGATGGGTAGAGACCTCTACAGGCAGGGATAGAGACCTCTACAGGGAGGGGTAGAGACTGAGAAACTTTCTCCTTATAGGAAGATACATTCATGGCTGGAAAAGGTTTTGATTTAAGAAAGAAAAAAGTGATGCATAGACATTGAAATTTTTTACGATTTTTGAAACCTTTGGTTTTGGTCTGCTTGTTACTCAGCGAAAGATGGATGGCAATAAAATGCTGGGTAAAAGCTAGGAAACTCTAAACTCTACCATGAACTACTTTCATTTTCATATATGGGATAGATAATCCAAGAAGTTTACTTTTGACATAATTAAAACAAGCTGTACATCTGTTATTAAACATGGTTAAAACATTAACTTTCAGTTATAAAACCTGTCATCTATTAAAGATTGGATTTTTCTTCTCCCCCTTCCTAGTATGTAATTATTCTACTTCTTTTCTTTTAATTTTGCAGGGTAATTAGTTATGAAAATATGCACAATTGTCATGTCATTGGAAGAAAACTTCTACATTTTATAATCTAAAATCCAATTTATTGAATCCTCGGTCACAATAGTTTCAATAAACGAGTTCGATTCTCAGAAAGACTGTTTGAAATTTGGCCATGGCCTTAAAGCAACATATAACGGGAAATATAAAATATCAATGGTTTAGTATGAACAATTTTCTTATATTACTATAAAAAAAAATAATTGCTGTGTTTTTCCACCCACCACATACTACATTTTTTCCCTCCTCTAATTGAAAATTTAATTGCTTTCCCATTTCTTAGAAAGAAAGCCTTTTTAAAAATGACAAAGCTCTTGTTTGGGTGGTTGCTGAGGATTGTGGAATCATACTGCTCTTTCATGTTCGATAAGGTAATAAACACAAACAAATCCTAGGTCTCAATAACCACTAAGACTTACTTCAAATACTGAGATTCAAAAAGGGAAAATCCAACTTTGGTCTGTCTTTCAAAATTAATTTCCATATACCCTTATAATTATAATTTTTGAATTGTCAATTCCACTGTTTTTGGAAGCAATGTTTCTTCCAGTAAGAATTGAATTGATATTGTGAATCTACTGCACGGTTTTGGTTAAAGGCATACATTTCCACATTTGTAATCATTATTTGGTGCAATGTACTTATATGTTGCTGTATTGCTTTACCATTCATACTGCTTGGCAAATATTCCTTCTTACAAAAGCAAATTGAAATTAACAGAATGTGATTATGAAAATCCATATAATTTTGAAAACAACACATCTGCGATCAGTTCAGTGCAATATACATAAACTATTTCAATTCAAAGGCAACTATCAGTATACACACACACAAAAAAAGCACAAAAAAACGTGCAGGAAATATTACAGACCTCAGCGTGTATAATCTTTTATGTTTGTGATATGTACCAGGCCTGCGTTAATCACTCTTCTATTATCCATTATACAAAGTTGATATACAACTCAAATAATCAATACAAGAAATGTAAACATAGTAGTAAGTAGTTTTTTAACTTGAAGAGATTTATTTACACTGTGGAGCTATGCAAGTTCAACCATATAGAAATCAAAAAATAAGAAAAAACAAGTCTTGAAAATTACCTTTTACAGAATCAGCAAAATAGTTACAATTAAATTCCTCATGCAAAGAATGATTAGTTATTCCAGTTTATGAATTCCAGCACACATGTATCAATGGTTATACACTCCACACATTGATAATATAATCCAGACATTATCATCACACTCAATGTGAATAATTTGAGCATGATACTGTTGACTGTTCGTGCTACAAGAATCAGGTGGAAGTAGTGTGCGTTGAGTTAGTCCTCACATGTGTTACTAAGTATTCAACATAATAAACATCCCTGCTTCAACACATGTTGTGTTTACTGATTAACAAGCTCGATATTACTGTTGTGCTCCCTCAGCTGTTGGCCACAAATCCTTGGTATGTGAGCAGTTCTCTGTAGCTTACTGGTGAGAAGCTAGGCAGCTGTCTATATTAATAATCACCCATGATATATGGAGATCCTGACTGCCTGTGGGGGGGAAATAGCATCAATGAAAATGCTGATTGGTTCACTCTGTTCTGTCTTGCACTATGGGTGTGTGCAAGATACAAAATGCAGACTGGCTTTAGAAAAATTATCTATGCAATTTCATTTTGAAGGGAGATGGTGTTTATACTCAATTAACATGAAAACAAGGGCAATGATTAATTACTATTACACTATTATTTTGACATATACACCAGTAAGTTTTCTTCAGGAAAATGAAATTTCATACCAATCAGTAATTTCTCTTAGCTGCTTATTTTGAAAGACAACAAACCCAGACAAAATTATTTTGCAAAGGACAGATGTTGATGAACGACTGGCAGATTGATACCACCTGTTTCTGTATTTTTAAGAAAAGAAAATAAAGTCTCTGTTTAAGCTATCAGGAATGGAAGTATAATTAAGATTTTTTGACTAACTGGGAGTTATATCATCCCATCTGTCTGTACATATAGAACCAAATTGCAAAACATAAGAGGGAGATGCATCATAAATCAAGCAAGAAGGTGGACAGAGGTTCTCCATGAAATAGGATGCAGGTTCACACTGGCAATTTGATTTTAACAATCTGGCTATCAAAACGATTCCAAAATGGCCATTTACAAATGTAGTAGGAAGTTTGTTTGTTTGTTTGATGAGGGCTTAATGGCACCACAACAACGAGTGTCAAATTGTGCCTGAGAGGTTAGATCATTCTAAAAGGTAGGAAGGAAAAAAAACAGGGGGAGAATGATAAAAATACAAGAACTAATAGTCAGAAAGCTGGGATCGAGAGAGGAGGTGCATGGGTGAAAATAAAAGTAGAGAGAAGTGGGGTGGAAGAGGAGGACTAAATATGGAAGTAGAGGGAAGCAAGATGAAGGAAGGAAGGAGATAATTCTATTCGGAGGGTTTTTCTGGAAGAACTCAGCAATTGAGTTGTAGGGAGCGAGGGAAGCTCTGGAAAGGTTGTACAGGGGGCAAGCAAGGGGAACGTGATGGGCTGTGAGAGTGCAATGGCAGTTGTTGCAGAGGGGTTGGGGGAGCCAATAAGGAGGTCGGAGTGAGTGAGGTGGGTGTGACCTCATTAAGTGTGCAAGCTCTTTCCTTTCAGTATGCTGTCATAGGGGAAGTAATAATATGCCCAACGTGCATCAGATAGAGGCATCATATTACACTCACACGTGTTGGCAA
Organism: Chiridota heheva; assembly: GCA_020152595.1. Lineage (NCBI taxonomy): Eukaryota > Metazoa > Echinodermata > Holothuroidea > Apodida > Chiridotidae > Chiridota > Chiridota heheva. The sequence goes on from JAIGNY010003170.1 coordinate 1,354,838, forward strand.
TGTAATTAGATCGTAGCTGTGCCAGGACAAGCAAATAATGATATCATATTAAGTTGCCCTTGCTCTGGCGAGGCGTGTGATGTGCAATCGTCGATTTTGGCCAAAATTGACGGTTGCAGTGCGCATACTAAATGGAAAGCAGCATACACGTCATGCTATTCTAAGATGAGTTATATGAAGGTTGTCGACATGAGAGAGGTTGTTGATGGAGGGTTTGATAGGAATGGTGGGCTGGATGACATGGAGTTTGTTATCAATTTGGGAGTCTCATGAGGTTTGCCAGCGGTCACGAACAAGGGGAAGTGATAAGCAGTTAGATGTCAGAAAGGGTTTTGGGAAATGGGGTAGGGGTAGGTTGAGGGCAAGCTTAGCGGCTGCATCAGCCCTGTCATTGCTAGGGATGCCAACATGGCTAGGTATTCAGAAGAAAAGAATACTTTTCCTGCAGAGGGTGGGCAAAAGGAGTTTTCAGAGGAGGAGGTGGGATGTGAAGTTATCCTATTTAAGATTGAGAAAAGAAAAGATAAGCCTTGGAGTCGGAGAAGATGGCAAAGTGGCTGAGCAGAGAGTACTCAATAAAGTTAAGGGCGAGGAGGATGGCTTTGTCTAGGCTGAAAAGATGGACAAGTAGTCGGGAAGTCTGCTACTGAGGGTGATGTCTTGGATGACGGCAGCAGCAGCTGTCTTGTTGCCTTCCTTGGAGCCATCAATTCAGATGGAGGTGTAGTTTGAGAGTTGGTCTTTTGATTTGGTTGTTGAGATTGATGAAAAGTTAGGGTGGGTAGTAGGAAAATCTGCAGTTTATAAAGGTTGAGAATAGATACAAATTGCCATTCACAAGGGTCACTGTAATATGACCCCACAAAGAGGGCAAACAAAGCATGTATGATTGATTAAATTATCTACTTTGAAGGATAGGCAGGACTGATGGGTGTATTTGTGTCTTTTTTCCCTTTCTTTTGTATGGTGATTTTTGTATCTTAGTGCTTTCCTCTTCAATACCCCCATTACATTTGGTAAGCAATCCTGCACATGAATTGGAGGACTTGAAGTATTTCTGATGTCTTATACTAAGAGAAGTGAGTTTTGAGTCAAACTTTCCTAACATTTATTAAGAGGCATATTCAGTTATTGTTTATTAAAGTTACAAGATTACTCATTATGTCAAAATTGTTTTGTTGTGTTTGTGGGCATCTCAGGTTCTCTACATATAATCATGGGGGTAAGGTACTTCATACTAGCAGTGGTAGGGTGTAAAGCCCATCAACTGAAAACCATGCACTCAGTATGGCAGATTTGTTGGTACCTGCAATAAGAAATTATACAATTTTGATACCCGCAGTATAAAAATGTTAATTTTGATACCTGATATATATATATATATATATATATATATATATATATATATATATATATATATATATATATATATATATATATATATATATATATATATATATATATATATATATATATATATATATATATATATATATATATATATATATATATATATATATATATATATATATATATATATATATATATATATATATATATATATATATATATATAATATATAATCTTATACATACATACATATATATAATCATATATATATATATATATATATATATATATATATATATATATATATATATATATATATATATATAAATATATATATATATATACATACTATATATATTAATCAAATTATTAGCATTTTATTATATGCAAATGAATCAGTTAATAGCAATCACAATCAGCGATATTTAATCAAATCATCAGCATTTTATTTAGTTAATAGGTGCCACAACTGAAATTTTCTGTCACATTTTGGGGTACTGAAATCAGATGTGTTTCTAATAGTATAAATGTTTGATTTTTGTTCAATTGGTGGAATTTGCAGTAATTTTCAGTGAGGTACTTTTGAAAACACTCTCCAAAGGCTGTAAGTTACATTGTAGCACACCCTTTGGGCTTATATTTTTGGAGGTCTATAGTGGGAGTGGCAATGACTTAAGATATATGTCATTATCAAAATATAAGACTCCTCGAGATAGAACTACATTTGCTGAACAGGCAATTAAAAAAAAGAAATTATATGTGTTTATACTCCATAGTCTTAATGCTATAATTAAAACTTAATTAATGGCATGCATATTATTTTCATTGTTTCAATAACAACAAATCACTTTATATTCTTATGTGTGTTTTGTTTTTTTGTAACACACGAGAACATAATCAGCCAATTCATCGTACCACCTTGAGTTTAAGATTACAATTAATTAAGTTTTGTTCAATGCTAGCATTTAAACTGTGGTCAGTTTTCTGCTGATTATACACATTATATGCTATTTGCTAAAAAAAAAAAAAAAAAAATCATTTTCGATGTGAGTTCCAGGAAAGATTTTTAGTTAAGTTCAAAGGAAATATGTTTTTCACTGACAAATTTAAAAACAAAGGGATATTTTACCTCCCTCAACAAAAATCTCTCCACCTGCAATCATTTGTCTGTCTATCTGTCTGTTTGTCTGTTAACAGCATCTCAAAAGTAATGAACAAAGTTTAATTAAAAGGTACAAAACTACCTTTAAATCCCTACCCTCTAATCTTGAACAAACTACTACTACTACTGCTGCTGCTGCTGCTGCTGCTGCTGCTGCTGCTGCTGCTACTACTACTACTACTACTACTACTACTACTACTACTACTACTACTACTACTACTACTACTACTACTACTACTACTACTACTACTACTACTACTACTACTACTACTACTACTACTACTACTACTAATAATAATAATAATAGTACCCCAAATATCCATATCTGCACCCACCCCCATACCTACCATATAGGGTGTCCATTGATGTACCCATATTTTTTTAACATCACATCACTTACAAGTCATATCAACATCACATCACTTGCAAGTCATATCAACATCACACCACTTACAAGTCATATCAACATCACATCACTTACAAGTCATATCAACATCACATCACTTACAAGTCATATCAACATCACATCACTTACAAGTCATATCAACATCACATCACTTACAAGTCATATCAACCTTTACCAGGACAGTCTGGAAAATGCCCTAATTTGAGAAACAGTTTAAACTCTTGAACAAGGGTCTATAATCAGCCCATAAAGGCAGCAGCCATTACCTATCACATGACTTGTCCTTCTCCTTAAAAGTTTGTTCCAGCAGATCATAACCACAAACTTAATGTAGCAAATAATGAGACCACTTATCTTAATTAAAATAACCACTTAACCACACAATAAGGACTTCATCCATTGCTAACATGACACAACACCAACTTCCACAAGAACCTAAGAACCCAGGACCAACAGAAGAACTACAATGGAGCCATTGATAAAGGAAATTTGATCATAACTACTTGTGATTTTCAGAATAAAGAAAATAAAGGGGAAAAGTCTGACCAGACCTGCTTACATATCAGATCAGGTCTGACTGTTTGAAATTTTAAGGAGCAGAACAACTAATGCATGCAAGTTCCTCCGTTTGTATACTTAGGTAAAAAAGGTTGAGTCGAACAATTGTTGAGTCGAACAATTGAAGCTAAACTAATGCCCATGCAAACACACACAGCATCCAGTGTGTTCATTAATACATATGGTTGCTGCAGTATTACAGCTATTTCTAAGTTCTATGTATGCATTGTACCCCCGATTTAGGACCATATATAAGACCCACATTCGGGGGCTTCTCCCAGACTGCCAGAATCATTAAAGTCTTCCTCACAAAGTGCTCCAAGTGTTTTGTTAAAAGTTTTTCATATAAAATTGAACAAGCATAGCTATATTCATCCCTGTAATTTATGTTTTTTTACTCGTTACAATGGTTGTATAATCAATTGTTAAGGGTATTACTCCTCCCTACTGTTTTTCTACACCTGGGTAATCTGTTTTCACAAAAATGGACAATTCAGTAATTATTCTTCATAACTGCTTGCAACACTGAATGTGTTATATACATTCTCTGGAACAAAAACCTGCATCAGTGGCCATGTTTTCACTTATCCCAGGATCATAATCCCAACAATAAACCAACTCGATGATTGTAGAAAAACAATGTCACGTGTTCTCACTTGAGTCATGATCAGACCCACTGCAGGCAATCTGATCTCGGGTCATGAGTGAAACTGCTCCAGATCATGATCTTACCCTCGACTAGGATTAAGAGATTACCCTCTCTAGGACTAGAGAGAGAGAGAGTTGAACACACAATTACAATGACGGGGTCGTCGCCTGCGTATTCAGTTATGATAGAACAAATGCTATCACGAAACGCTTAATACGACCCGGTCGAGAACACAGGTACGACCTACGGACAGACATAACATAGACAACCAAGTCAATGTCCACGGCCTTCAATAACCAGTTGTGGTACACTGGCGTGCCTACCCAACCCAGGCTTGACCCCAGGGCCTCGTGGTCTGTAGACAGGTATGATAACCGCTACACCACAGTAGGTAGATAGCAAGTGACTGCAATCAGATCCAGTGGGCATTCTCACAGTAAAATAAATAGGTGGCTCTGATCACCTGCAGTACAGGTCTTATCCTCTGCTCATACTCAAGTGAGAACTACACCTTTTCATTAAATAGAGAGAAAAACGAACAGTTCTGTACCTCAAAGAGATTAAAATGTGGCTCTATTAATTTCTAAAATGAAAGTTATAGGATGGCCCTCATAATTAAAACTGAAAGAAAATCTGGGCAAGTGTTGTTTTGTGGAAATACTTGAACGGAATGCTGGAAACAAACATAAACATAATTGCCACGGATAAAGGAAAGAGACACCTTAAGGGACTTGACAAAATCTGCACAGCCATGAGATTGCTTATCAGGATACAGGTGCACTCGGGTTTTGTAAAGCTTTCAATTCAAGCCAACAAAATAGATTACAACTTTGGACGTGTTCGGAAAGGGATTATTGAAATGAGGAATTAGTATGAAAGTAGAACAATTCATTTTGGATAATGGGTATTAAAATAGATTTTAATTCCTTTATACAGTGGTTATTTGTGGTTATGATCACCACTGGTTGCATTAAAGCTTTACGGTGCTTGCTAGAGTTGAGAGTTTTTAATTCAAATGTTTTGGTTATTATTTCAGTGGTCTTTCATCATATCTTTGAAGATTTGACAGTTTTCATCTGTTGTGCATGATACAATAACACTTAAGGGTAAAACGTATCTAACCATGTCAATTTAATTCATTCTAAAGTTTAAGCTTTTTTGCCCTTTAGGATTCATACTACCTTATTTACCCAAGCATTTCCGTAAATTTTGCCACCATTTTGAGGTTTTTAGTGTTCGTGTGGGGGAAGGGCAGAGTGGGTATGAAGTGGGTGCAGATATGGATATATGGGGTATAACCATTATCATCATCGTTGTCGTCGTCATCATCATCATTATTATTATTGTTACATATTTGGTGAATCAAGAGTGAAACACAAGGTAAGCAGAATAGGCCAAAGACCTGACACACATGAAATGTGTTCCACATACCATACAAAATACAATCAAAATGTAAGTTCAATATAACTGTTCAAAAAGTGTTCAAAAACTTTGCTGCGAAAGGCCTTCGGGGAGCTCACTGATCGAGTCCATCAAGAAGGTTGTTCCAATGACAAGTAAAAGAAACAAAAGGTGAATTGTGGAAAAGTCTGGTCTGAATTCTTGTTTTCCAATGCAGAAGTCTGTTTGGAACTCTGGTGCTATGTATAATGAAATCAGTCAAACTCTCTGGTCACAGATTAATATGGACTTCATGGCCCAAAAAATACGACTTAAAACCAAGTTGTCCTTGATAAGTTTGAAATGTTGAATTCTTTCCATTAAGTACAGCAGCTATAAGTTTTCTCTTGTAGAGAATTTGTGTAGCTGTTCTTTAATTGGCATTGACTCCCGGGGATGGGGGGAAGGGGAAGGGGTCAAAGGGGGGTCACAAAGGGGGGTCATGGGGGTCATGGGGAACTTTATACTAAAAGTGTGGGAGGGGGGGGGGGGTGTCGCTTCATACTAAAAGTGATAGAGGTGTGCAGCCCAGCTACCAAAAAACATACTCGCAGTATTACAGATTTTTTGGTAACTGCAGTATGAAATTATACAAGTTTGATACTCGCAGTATGAAAGAAGTCAATTTTAATATCTGCAGTATATATTCAACAAAAATATTGTAAAAATGAATCAGCAGTATACGAAAATGATGAAAACCAGAACCAAAAGGTTTTGTGGTTCTCATGCTTTTTTTCATCTGCTGATTGATTTGCAAGTTTCGTACAACTGTCATGTCATTCAGTTGCATATCATGAAATATTTGTTCCAGGATATTCATAAGCCATCATGATCACCATACATGATGCAGATCAATAAAATAGACATACCTATTGACAACACTAGCATGCGCACAATAATTAACATTATCATAGCAAGTATGATGCAAAACAGTAACGGTTGCCCATGTATCATATTTAAAGAATTTTAAGTTAAGCACCGCCTACTCATTAATATGCATGGTACCACCACCAAAACCAATCAGGCACATCCACAGACCATGGGCTATCTGTGTATCACATATGACTTGAATCCAGTTTATCATTCTTTTAGATACCATGATTACAAGCTTTTTTTCAGCAAATCATATTAAGTCTCGCCCACTATGCATACTAATGAAATTCAAAGTTTTTATCCTATGAACACGTACACATTAGCAAACATCATAACTGTACCAAATATGAAACAAAACATATGTGTGGTTTTAATATGAGCATATCAAATTTTGTTACATTAAATCCTGCCTACTCAATAATATGCATGACATTACCACCAAAAACAATAGGGCACATCTACAGACCATGGGCAATCTGGGTATCATATATTACTTGAATCCAGTTTATTGTTCTTTAGATATTATGTTCGCAAGCTCTTTTCAGCAAAATCATATTACACTCTGCCCACTATGCATATTAATGAAATCAAAGTTGTTATACTATGCACATGTACACACTAGCAAACATCCTAATTGTACCAAATATGAAACAAAACATATATACGGTTGTTAAAATATAAGCCTTTCAGGATGTTTACGTTAAGTCCGCCTACTAATTAATATGCATGACATTGCCACCAATATCAATAGGGCTTATCTACAGATCATGAGCAATCTGTGTATCACATATGAATTAAATCCAGTTTATCGTTCTTTAGATATTGTGCTTACAAGCTCTTTTCAACCTAATCATATTAAGTCCCACCCACTATTAATGAAATTCAACATTTTCATATCATGAACATGTACACACTAGCTAACATCATAACTGTACCAAACATGAAAGAAAACAGATATGCATTGGTAAAATAAGAGCATTAATTAATTACTCATTAATATGCATGACATCACCACCAAAAACAATAAGGAACATCTACAGACCATGTGCTGTGTGTATACCACATACTGTATGACATGAATCTACTGTACAGTTCTTGAGATATCGTGTTTACGAGCTGGCCGTCACATATACACACACATACATACATAGATACACACACGCCATCATGACCGCATAGGTTCCTAATGCTATCGCATCGAAACCAAAAAGAAATTCTTTTGTACTAAAATAGACACCTGCACTACATATATATATATATATATAATATGCAAAAATATGCAAAAAGGCAGGCACATATATAACATATACATATATACATATATATATAATATATACATATATATATATATATATATATATATATATATATATATATATATATATATATATATGTATTTATATATATATATATATATATATATATATATATATATATATATATATATATATATATATATATATATATATATATATATATATATATATATATATATATATATATATATATATATATATATATATATATATATATATATATATATATATATATATATATATATATATATATATATACCTACCTCACATATGGAAGTACCCTCCCCCCTCACCCCAAAGGATTAATTCCAGTCTGTCAATGTCAATGGTATTAAGTGTGAAGAGCCCAAACAGATACATCTGCTCGTTAATCAATCTGAACAAAAGGAAACGATAGCCAAACAGCAATTCGCACCAGTATGAGCAACTATGTTAGAGCTCTCAGTAACATCTTCAAACTTTAGAACAAAAACAAACCATAATTAGCAGAAAAACAAAGGCACATAGAAACCCATGTTTTTTTTTAATAACCTATCAGAAAAATGAAAACTAACTTCCAAGTAAGGTATGTAAACGCCACCAGTTTTGATCCTCCCAAAATTCAGCACCCATCTGTAGGTGGCACACACTTGAAAATATTATGCAGTTGTAGTTGTGCTGTGTAAAAAACAAAAAAGTACCATCAAAATAAAAACTTACCCTTGATGAATAACAAAGGGCACAACAGTTTCATATTTAATAAAATACGGCCCAATCTTCAAAACAATAGCCATCAACAAAAAAGAAAACCAGTGCATTCAGGATAAATACCAGCAAAATGTATCCAACATGTGCATCTTTAGAGAAAGCATTTCATAAAAGTTATGTGCATTCAGAAACAGATGTCTGCTTGCAGAAACAATTCCTCACGTGCACGTACAATAAATCATGAAATATCTAATTGATATTGGTTAGTTTTCTTGTGAATCAAACTTTTTTTTTTTTTGAATTGGGAAGGGATCTGGAAGGGCAGAAGAGGTAGAGGTGAGAGAGAAACATACAATTAAAAGAAGTGCAGACTGGTTATAACTTGGAGTCTAAAGGCTTTTAATTACCTTGCAAAAGATTTGTATCAAACATACAGAGACTTTCCAATAATCAAAGAAGCAAACATGAACATTTTCAAAAGATGTCTATTTTTAAAGTTCTTTCATTACCAGGTAAATCATTCATTTGCACAATTTCTCCATTGCTACTCCTAAGAATATGTTTGTTTGCCGTACTAGCCCTACCAATCCAACAAAATTTCAAAGTTTGAAATAACAGAGGTACCATTTTGAAGAGTGAGGCTCATCTCAGTGAAATTGTGTAATATGAGAACGGGATGAGAACATTTACCTCACTTCCGGTTGTGGAAGGGAATATCCATGTTATGTCTTTTTGTATGGTCAGATAGTGGCTGTTGTGTATGTGAAGTTTCATGAAAAATTTATTACATTAAAAGAAATTTGGGTTTTTTCAACGCGTTTGTCAGAATGAAAAAGCAAAAGTGAAATATTAGTATAATAACACTACAATAGTAGCCACTAGATGAAAACTACTATGGAAAAACAACAACGATGAAAGCAAAAAACGAAATAAATGATTCTATCTGAGCTCAAACTCATGACTGTTGGTTTGAAGAAGAAAAAAACCGAAACCCATCGCCCTAACCAACTGGGCTATTAAATGTGTTGACCTTCACCGAGTTTTAAATAAATATATACCTGGAAATATGCGCCAACAAATCATGTAGCAGTTGGTTGAAGTTTCAACCAATCAAAAAATTTGAATGCAATTCTAAATATTGTATCCCTATGATGATTTGCCTACTTGTGTTGTTGAAAAATGAACGGTATTCAGTAGAAAATTATTACAGCTGATTTAAATATTCATACCAAAGGTAATCCGTCCCGTTCATATGGGAGAAAAGTGTATTAGAATATTTGAGATACTTGTAATACATCCTAATAGCTTGGCTAAGTGCTCCTCAATAATTCATGAGCACAGGGTATACAGGAAATGCTTAATTTGGATGTAAAAATATATTCCTACAAACTCATTTATTAAAGCAGTTTGGCTGCAATATAGCAGCCAGCTTGCCATAAGCTATAATATTGAGAACAAATTAAACCGTGTGCATGTCGCATGGCACTATTTCCCATCAAGATTTATTTCTGCCATACTTGCAGAACTTTTCATTTATATTCACTTTGCTTTATCCATTTCACTGTACCAAATACCCAAGTACTGCATTTTAGTCACTCATTAGGTTATGGTGGGGGATGTGAGCAAAAAGATGTACGTAATCAGACAAAAATATTACTTAATTACCACTGACAAGAATGCTTTTACTAAATGACGAGAGCGTGTATCTTCTTCTCCTCAAAATGCCAGAGGGCCACTCTTAATTTGAACCATAATGAACAAGCAAGCACTTAAAAAAGATTTCCGAGCAAGATTTATTTTGCAATCCCGAGCCGGTTTACTTGAGCATATTTTCAAATTTTTCTTTTCTTTTATTACTTCATAATAAGATGGATATATGTCTTAAGTAGAGCCCACCTTTACAGCTGTGCACACACTTCTGCTGCACTCTGCCCAGCTTCTCAAACACTCTCCACACGACACTAGGATATTCTTCAAGGCAGTTTGTCGCAGATAAGTTCCCGATAATTGAATGATATTTCTCTCTTACCTCATGAGTGAAATTCATAGCTTGTCATAACAACTGGCAGTTATGCATTGCTTTTTAAGGAAGATATGCAGTTATGATGTTGTAACAGTATCACTATAAAAAATATCTAAAAAAAGATTTGAGATATGAATTGACAAGTAAAGGTCAGAAAAATATTACAAAATTAAAAAAATTGGTCAACTTTTAAAGGTCTCGGAATTCCTTGGACAATATAGATTGTTCTTAGTAAATTTATCAAAAACTATGAAAATTGCACCAAAAAAAGTCCCATAAAATCAGTTAATAATTAGCCATTTTACACCTTTTCAGGATAATTTTGCATGAAATAATTTAAATTTTTGTATCATCAGTGGAGGAAGTTTGTATTTCCTTACAGTTAAAGCTTAATTCATCCGAGCCAATAGGCTCATAGAGCCAGTGCTTATCCCCAGTTTCAATTATGCAAGGGATAAGAGTACATGACTCCCCCTAGACAATCACAGATCAACTCCCCAGCACTCATTTTACAGCTGAGTGGACTAAAGCAAGTTGAGTAAAGTGTCTTGCTCAAGGACACAATGTAGCGCTCACGACAGAAATCTTATCTAGTGCTTTCAAATATGAGCAGGACTACTTTACCACTGTCTCACTGCAACTCTTATATATAAACTCTCTTTTATAAATGAAACAGTACATAGCGGTGTCACAGTGAATTCGGACCCTCCTAGAAAATGACCCTAGGGTCTGAATTCACTTAGTGAATTATGACCCTAGGGTCAAAATTCACTATGATAAGAGTGCCTTATGAATTTCAGGCAGAGAATTAGTCTTGAGCTTAGAAATAGTTTTTTTCCCCATACATTTGCATGCTTTTTAAAGCGAGTGTCAATAAAGCCAAAATAATAGGTTTAAATTTTTGATTAACTTTAACTGTTCGCGACGACAACAATGGAAGACTTAATTGTCGGGGAATTATTCAGATCGGGGAATTGTCCCTTCTTCGTCTCAAAAGAGGACAAAGCAAATTTTAGAAAACTTTGTAAGGAGAAATATTTCATTAAGCCTGTTGTGGAAAGCTTCTTTTTAAAGAAAGGAGGGGTTCAAGACGTCGAAGACAAACCAAGAAAAATCAAGAAAATACCTGCAAACGTTCCAGTGTAGCACCACTACAAAAGCCGAAATCATGTGCACACACTTTAAATCAAATTGTGAGGTGGGTCATTTATCACTATGATGAAAGGATAGGGTCCAAAATCACAAGTGAATTTTGACCCTAGGGTCTGAATTCACTAGTGATTTTAAACCCTAGGGTAATTTTTCACTGGAGGGTCCGAATTCACTGTAACACCGGCATTCTCCCCAAATCTGGAGACATCCATTTCTCTCATTTAGGAGACCAGCCCTGCACACTAAAGGTGCAAAGCTTCCACATGTGCATCTTTATTTTTTAATTTGTCTGACATCATGCATGGTTATATGCAAGAAATAATTTTAGAGTCAATTTTCAAAATGCTTAATACTTTAAAAGAAGGCAGTAATTGTTCTTTAATGTACCACTGGCATAGCATTTAAAAAAAAAAAAAAAAAAAAATCAGCATTTTTACCAAATCTGTACATGTTTTTCAAAATGTATACATTCAAAATTTTAAAGGCACACTACCAGAATGAAATCATACTGAGAATATTTCCTAGGTGTCTGCAGAATTTGCTGTTTCACACAACTGAATTGACCTGTCCTGGATTTGAACATGGAAGTAGAAGAGGCTACTTCCATGATTTGAAGCACCTTAGGCCATGTTCTCAATTATCCCCGGATCACGATCCCCCAATTCAACCTTGCTCAACGATTGTAGCAAAAACATGTCATGTGTTCTCACTTGAGTGGAAGTTCGCAATCAGACCCACTGCTGGCGATCTGACCCATTGCCGGCGATCAAACCCACTGCCGGCAATCTGACCCACTGCCGGCGATCAGACCCACTGCTGGCATTCAGACCCACTGCCCGCGATCAGACCCACTGCAGACAATCAGACCCACTGTCGGCAATCAGACCCACTGCCGGCGATCTGACCCACTGTCGGCAATCAGACCCACTGCCGGCGATCTGACCCACTGCCTGCAATCAGACCCACTGCCGGCGATCTGACCCACTGCCGGCGATCTGAGAGCAGGCATTAGCGAACTGCAAGTCGAAAGATCGATCAGGCCGACTGTTCGAACAAAATAAATAAGTTTTAATGGGATGATTGCATAACAAACAAAACAAAACCGATCTGGGTTCACACATGATATCTGAGAATCTTATCGGTGGATCTGATCACCTGCTGATTGATGATCATGATCCAGCCTATAACCGATCAAGATCAGGTGACTGCTATCAGATCCATTCAGCGTTCTCACAGAAAAGAAAAAAACCCCGCCTGCAGTGGGCTGGCTGATCACCAGCTCTCACCCAAGTGGGAACATGTTTATAGTGTTCAGCATCTGTTGAACAATTATCCTCATGAATTGAAAAACATGAAAAATGTGATGTATGAGCCTGGCAGAGATGGAACCAGCCCGCATATTATGTATACAGATCTTCATTATGGTAGGACAGCTTCTAAAAACATCATTTGATCACACTGAGGTGATTTGATTATCTTGAAGTTTCTTAATTTTGAGTTCAATTAAAGAATGAGGACTTTTTGTAGAGGAAGGAAAATATAAGGAAAATAGCTATCAAACCATGAGGCAAAAACACGATTTGGTTAGCAAGGAATAATGGAACAACGAACATGCATCTAAGCCAATCTGTATGAATTAAACATTAATATTAAATTAGTAATTGAACTGCCAAGTCTAATTACATATCATGGAGAAAAAACTTTTGGCAACGTGAAGATGTCTTAACTAATTCCATATGTAACTGAGCCATAATTTTAATATACACACATCGGATAAACTTTGTTACATACTCTAAATGGATTTCACGTTAAGCACTATAATGGATCTAAATATCACTAAGAATAACATCTAATATGAGGTGAAAGGAACCTTGTTATTGGTGATATACAAGACTGTGGCTAGGGAGGGGAGGGGGAGGGGGGGGTGGTGAGGATCCACCTTTATAGAAGTGTATTTAATACTTCATTCTATTGACAGTATCCCCAAAAATGGATGTATACCACTGCATTAAACCCCCCTCCCCTACAAAACTTGGGCAAGCTATGGCCCTGGTGAATCACAAACTGATCATTTTCCACATTTTTAGCTTGCTTTAGCTTGCAAAACTACCTGCAAGCTTGCACAAACTAACAAGTATTTTATGCTACACTCCCTGTCAAAAGTAAATGAAACAAAACCCTGCTCCCCTTTCAATGTTGGCTCTGAATTCTGCACGCTGTGATTAGGTGCAACATTGAAGGGGAGGGGAGGGGGCTTGAATTAATCTTAGGTTTTTAAACTTGTTGCAGATTTTGCTATTTTGTTTCATTTGTTTTGTTGGGGATTGTTGAAACGCCTGTACAGAATGGGTACAAAATAGACGTGAAAGGCAGGTATGTAAAAATCAAATTGGCGTGGAAATTTTTAGGCTTTAAAATGGATTTTATGCAATTTTATTTTAAGGGGGGGGTAGGTGATTTGTGGCCAAAATTAGTATTTTTGCGAATGGGGGGATGTTCACTTCTAATAATGGGAGTCTTTAATTTTTGGTACAGATGGGGAGATACTTAAAGGGAGGGTGCTGGCTATAGTCACCAGGGCCATAAGGTAAGTAAATGGAGGGAACGTTTGAATGGGTGGGGCCAAAGAAGCCACAGTCATATTCTTAAATGACTTTCAGTGGAGCCACCAGCTCATCCCATGGCACAATCTTTTGCTGTTATTGGAAGATTGAAAGGGGGCTTAGTTCATTTCCCTGCCCCTAAAACCATTTTGTCAAGATCTTACTTGGGCTTGGGACACACCAGTCTTTGCCACAAGCAAACCTGCTCTGGTCTTTGTCAAGGCCGGCAGCATTGATGAAGTTGAAACAGAAATGATGGCTGTAAGATGGAGACAATTCATTTTGCAAAGTCCAATCCCTATTCAAGAACAACAATGTACCCGCCCTTGTGGCCATTGTTTTGCAAAACTCATTTTAGAAAACATTCCTACTCAAGAATAAAGAAATGACTCAAGATTAAATAGTACTGTAATATAACAACCATTTATTATCTCTGATTTCGTTCATTCACTAACTGTCTGCAACCTGTAGTTAAGGAATTCCATACATACATTTTTTTACCTTTATATCTTTTTGTTTACCGTGCAGTCAGCACAGTGTTTCAATGGATGGTTTACTTTACCATCAATTACAAAGAAAAAAGTCATGTGACTTCAAATCTTTTACAACTTATAAGTTTACCATTGCCCCAAATTGAGTTTGTCCCTTCATCACCCTTCAAATGCCCACAAATAATAATATGTGCATTTATTGTAAAAATCATGTAAACATTAACAACTCTTCACTCTGTGAGATTTCCGAGAAAAAAGGAGTGAAAATTGGCAAATATAAAGGTAAAGATAAAGTTTCTGTCAACTTGTGCACCTTGTTCCCATTTACCTCTTTTGCCCCCATAGTCAAATATGAAAAAAAGTTCATCTTTATCATTAGAAATTGGCCTAAACCACATAATTGGGGGCACAAATTAAAATATGTCCCAAAGGCCCCTCCTCTAGCTGGCTCCCTAATTGTTGACGGCGTTCTATTGCATGTTGCATTAATATTTCCAAGTTCAACAAATGTGTCTATCCATTTGTTCATAGAAGCAATAATTTTATCGATGGTTGAAGTGGGTATTGCCTTTAAAGTCTGAATAACACGTCTCCGAAATTGTTGAGAAGTTTCTGCATAAATTTCATGCATTAATGCATCCCTTCGAAGATTATCGTTTAAGATTTTCAACACATTCTCTATTGAAATAAAATTCGGACTCGTAGCGGGGATTCTAAATACTAAAGTCTGAGCCTTAAAAATGCTGCTTTTGCTGCTACACAATTTTGGCAAGGGTCGCTGTCTTGAACAAAGTTGGCCTTTTTCCACGACCACACCTCTTTATTACCCATTTAAAGTGTTTGTTCACAAACCAGGCAAACTTGTCCCCTGTCAACTTTGTATAACACTTGGCAAGCACCACTCCCTTTCCATTAGATATAGCGGAAAATAGATGTACAACTTCTCCGCCGGTCCCCACCTTCTGACCTTTAGCCGTACAACCGAATGCCAAACCTTTTTTTTTTTCCAGATGAGCCCCCTCAGTACACACGTTTGAACCATTAATCAGGTTTTATAGGCAAATGACGCTCCATCAAAATAAAACATAATGTTGGTCTTCCAAAATTGCTTGTTTTGTTCCTGCTTTACTTTCCGGGCAAATTAGAGGAACTTTCTTAAATCACTCCTACTTAATAGACCCTTTTTCCTTGCTTGTAGATAAAAGTAGCCCCTGCTATTTAAAAATCTTTGTACAGTCCGGAGGCCAATTTCTCCCAAGTTGATACCGCATTCTGCCATTACTTCTCTTATTGTACTGTTGGCATTAATGTTTCGCAAATGTTGGACGGCTCGCAGCAAACCCTGCTTTTGGTGATCAGTCAGTTTTGGAGGGTGTCCCGTTTTTCTAATGCTCTGTCCAAACCTGCCGCTTCCTACTGGTTCACAAAGAAACCGAACAATACTTGCTGGAGATATTAAGCACATTTCTGCCACCTCACGCACAGTTTTATGTTCTTCTGTCCTTAAGAACCGGGCGTATGCCCTCGTCTCCACCGAAATTCGGGTCTGCTGCACCATTTTAAATTAACTTCAAAGACGCTCAACAGCTCCGTAGTATAGCAAATAGTTTTAATTGAGGAACTCAACTAAACTCAATACAATGCAAAAGATATCCCCTCTAACAACAACAATCCGTTAATCCCTTTTATTAAGCTTTTTGATGCGCATTGCTATGAAGATGAAATGTAGCACCACCCAACTTCATTTTTATCATTTCCTTTAATTGAAGTGATTTCCCCTTTATTTGGAATTATTCTTTTATGTAACTCCCTTCATTTTAAAGTAAACTTGTTACTACCTGATATTGTTTTTTATGTGTAAGCCCCACCTCTAACCTTGCCCACCTCGTTTTCTTTTTCCTACCCCTCTCTTAAAAGTATTTTGTATTTTTTGGCCACAAAAATTATTGTTATCCTTTGCTCTAATATACAGTATGATAGCCATACATGTCAATGACATAATTCTGCACGCTGTGATTAGGCGCAACATTGAAAGTGGGAGAGGGGGGCTTGAGTGAATCTTAGGTTTTTGAAACTTGTTCATATTTTGTTATTTTGTTTCATTTGTTTTGTCGAGGATTGTAGCTTGGGCAAGCTATGTTAAGTTGTGCATGCTAGCAAGCTAGAATTTGTTCCAAATACTAGCTTGCAGCATGCTTGCACAAGCTTGCAGCACACTTGCAGCAAGTTTGAAGCACGCTTGCACAAACTCAAATTTCTGTAAGAGCATGCAGGAATTAAAATTTAACTCAAACATATGAACATTGGTTATGCTCACACTTTGACACCGCAGGACTTCAAAAATAACAAACTTATTGACTAGTATGATAATTACAATTTTAAGTGACTTGGATGTTTCTGGAGGAGGGGCTAATTTGTTTAACCACACCTCTACAAACCAATTCATTTCTATGTTATGAATATTCAGTGGAGTATGCATTGAATTGTGGGAATATAGTAGCTTAAAAAATACCTCATTGAATTGAAGTTCTAAGAACCTCAAGTTGGTAAACTTCTGGGAACTCTGACTTGGCCCATAGTTTTAATAACCGATTTTATTTTATCTGGAAAAACACTGTTTGATGATGAGAGCTGTATGCCTGTTGACAGAGGCCAAATAGTGTCTGGGAGGGTAAGTAATAAAGGGAATCTAGCTGTCTGAAGGAAATATGAAGTCACAAAATAGCTTTGAAATCTGAAATCCTTCAGATGAGATTGTGAGAAGACATCTATAGCTGGCTGCAAAGAAGTATTTTGTATTCAAACCATGATGGAATGTTTATGAAAATTGTACTTGGTGTAGAAAAGAATGACATCACACTGGTTTCGTTTCGAAAGTTAAAAATGAATGAAACAGTCATCTTCATCCAATTTAGTTCAAAGTAGGTAATTTAGTTTTTAATTTTCAGACACTTGAGAAGAACCATTGGTACAAAGCCTAATTTATGATATAAGTCTATTGCTTTTATTCTTGAACTTCAAGAATACAGCAGATTTAGACTAAGATTTCGGGGGACTTGCTGTACCAGAGGTCCCAAACAGCAGATACCATAAATCCATCACTCAATGCCATGAAGGTACAATATTATACAGACACAATCTCTCACACAATCAGTTAACACCATTTAATTGTCAGCGACACCCACCTCCTTGAGACATTCCAGATAAAACTGGCTATCAAAATTGAATATCTCTTTGAAAATTATGAAACAATCACTTGACATATAGCATATACACAAACATATAGATTTTTAAGTTCTATGAAGCAATTTCCATATTGGTTGATATAGAACAGATCAGTTTTAGAATTTCTAGGCAAAATAAAAAGTTGATGTAACAAGTGCTCGGGGCATATACGAAAAAGAATTGCCTAACTTTTTAGGCCCAAAAGTTCTTACTAATAAACAGTATCATTTTCACTGTCTCCTCTCTCCACGATATCTCCGTGCCATCAATCACTCCACCCTGATTGGCAGCCGCAGAACACCTTTACAGCTGAAATCACATCAGCCTTTTCTTTCCTGTACGTTGTTTGAATTAAACAAATGATGCAAACTCTCTTTAGTTTAACGTGAACTAAAATCAGCTGATAAAAAAGAAGAGTTCTCTTGTGACCTTTCAATCTGCAGAGCTTTGGGACCTCTTGGTAATATAACAGTGTTGCTATTTTCACGCTTTCTACGCAACACCTTAATGTACGTAATAAAACAAATACTTTGAACACTTAACGAGGGGTACATGTAGAGTTTTATGTAATACAACACAAAGTTTTGGAGAAGGAGATTTTACAAAAATTCTCAACTTTCTGCAGGATACATTTGTCAATAAATTAATTAATATTGATAATGTTTGTTTGTTTGATGATGGCTTAATGGCACCACAACAGCGAGGGTCAAATTGTGCCTGAGAGGTTAGATCAATCCAGAGCTAGGAAGAAAAAAAAACAGGGGGCAATTTGGAGAAACATGGGAACTAAAAGCTAGAAAGCTGAGATCGAGAGAGGAAGTGCATGGGTGAAAAAAAGAGAGGGGGAAGGGGGGGGGGGGGAGAGGAGGACTAAATGTGGTTGTAGAGGGAAGCATGATGAAGGAAGGAGATCATTTTATTCGGAGGTTTTGTTTTGGAAGAGCTCAGCTATTGAGTTGTGGGGAGCGAGGGAAGCTCTGGGAGGGCTGTACAGGCGGCAAGCAAGGAGAACGTGGTGGACTGTTTGTTGCAGAGGGCCTGGGGAGCCAATAAGGAGGTGGGGTGAGTGAGTTGGGTGTGACCTATTCTAAGGCAGGTAATGTAGACGTTGCTAACACAAGAGAGATTGCGGATGGTGGGTTTGATCGGAATGGTGGGGTGCATGATGTGGAGTTTGTTATCAATTTGGGAGTCTCATAAGGTTTGCCAGCGGTCACGAACAAGGAAACGATAAGCGGTTTGATGTTAGACAGTGTTTTAGAAAGGAAATAGGGGGAGGTTGAGGGCAAGCTTAGCGGCTGCATCAGCTCTGTCATTGCCAGAGATGCCAACATGGCTAGGTATCCAGAAAAAAGAATACTTTTTTCTGCAGAGAAAAAGGGAGGGAGAGGGGGGCGAAAGGAGTTTACGGAGGAGGGGGAATGTGGGTTATCCCATTAGATTAAGTAAAGAGGTAAGGACAGCCGTGGAGCCGGAGAAGATGGCAAAGTGGCTGAGTGGGGAGTACTCAATAAAGTTGAGGGAAAGTAAGATGGCCTTGGCCTCGGTCGAGAAGATGGAGTAGTTGGGAAGCCTACTACTGAGGGTGATGTCTTGGATGACGGCAGTAGCTGCTGTCTTGTCGCCTTCCTTGGAGCCATCAGTATAGATGGAGGTGCAGTTTGAGAGGTGGTCTTTGATTTGGTTGTGGGGGTTGATGTATAGGTTGGGGTGAGTTTGGATTTGTAATGAGTGGATAAAAGAAAGAAGGGTGGCATGGGCAGATCGAGGGCAGGGGGGGGGAGAGGTGACTAGGGTGGCTAGCCACCCACCTTTTCCGGTCCAAAAAAAAAAAACTTAGGCAATAGTTCCATACGCTTCCTCGCATATATTTCCTGAGCAATAAGAATTTTGTAATCATAACTTTTCGTGTGAATTTATGAAAATCATGTTAGGCGAACTGCATGGTAGAGTGAACAATGACTAAAATTACATTTATATATAGACTAAGAGTAGATGTGCTATTACTTGAGTGCTTCTTCTTACCCAATTGCAAGTATGAGCACATGTCATTAAGTACGTACATCTGGCTTGTTAATCACTGCAGATCGCAGAGCTAGCTAAACGTAAACATAGGCTAACTATAGACCAAACTTGATTTTATATTAAATCATGGACGATCCTACAACCAAAAAAAAAAAAAGGGTTCTAAACAACAAACTTTGAATAGTTTTTGGGGAATCAGAAGGATGTAGGACATCCTCACCATTCACGCAGGAACTTAGATCCACGGTTAGAGATAGGAGCTTAGTCTTTCGATAATTATTAAAACCCTCACACCTCAGCCACCATGGGAATAAATCGAGGAGAGAGGGGGGGGGGGGATAATACATCCCACACTTTTTGACAATTTAAGACTTAAATGTGTCTCAACATTAAGCATGTTTTGAGTCATTTTTGCCGCCAATTTAAACCCTGAAATATTCGATATTCCAGGAACTTCGCACCCTGGACCCGCACCGGGGCTCTGCCCCTAGACCCATCTGCCCCTGGACCCCACCAAGGGTCCTTTAGCAGGTCCCTCAACCCCATGCCAAACATTTGTGCTTCGCACTCGGATTGCCGCGCGGCAATATCTTCTCACAACTTAAAATTACCCATTCACGCTTTTCCTGGCCAATCCCCTTTTAAAAATCCTAGATTCGCCTCTAGGTAGCCCAGGGAGAAAAGTGGCCAGGAGAAGAAGCCAAGAGTGGGGAGGTTGATGCCGAGATGGTGGAGCGCTGGTTTGATGCGTAAGCTGAAGGGAGGGGATAGGGTTTTAGTCCTATCAAAGAGGGTGGAGAAATTGGGGTACCTGATGAGGTTGTAAACAGCATTCTGGATGTTGGTGAGGGCTCTAAAAGCGTAGGAGAGGCTAAGCTTTCTACACACAAAAAAATTATTATTAAAAGTATTCAACTTTGGGTATGTGATTGCCATTGAGCACGAGGTTCGGGTTGGAGTGGAGGTTGTTGAAATGACAAAAATGCATGCAGACTGTCTTGTCTTTGGAGAATTTAAAACCGTTATTGTTGCACCAGCCTTGCAGCCGGTTGAGGCTGAGTTGGAGCCTACTTTTGACAAGAGGAAAGCTAGGGCAGGAGTAGAAGATGGTGAAGTCATCCACATAGAGGGTACGTTTGATGTTGGGGCCAAGGTTGTCCGCGATGTCCTTAATGCTTAGGCTGAAGAGTGTGGGGAAGAGAATGCTGCCCTGGGGGACGCCCTCTCTTTGGGGGTAGGGGTTGGAGAGGGTGTGGCCAATACGAACTAAGAACTGCATGGGCGAGAGGAAGTTTTTAATAAAGATGGGGAGGTGGCCTTTGAGGCCGATGGTGTAAAGTTTGCGGGCAATGAGGTGTTCCTTTTTTGCAAAGGATTCCCGGATAGTGGTGTCAAGCGTAATTAACTAGTCTAGGGTATTGTGCCGTTTCCGGAAGCCGCTTTTGTGAGGGGAGAGGATTCTGTTGATCTCAAGTAACCAGTTTAGTCTCTGGTTAATGATCCCTTCCATAATTTTACAGAGACAGCAGGTGAGGGCGATGGGGCTGTAGCTGTAGGGGTCAGTACTGTCCTTCCCTTACATTCTTACATAATTTAATTACATATTTACTTACATATTACATATTCAATTACATAATTTAATAACATAATTACATTATTCTTACATAATTCTTGCATGCCATAAAACTCTTACTTGATCCTTGCATAAAGCTTGCATTAAACTGTGCATGAATGCACAAAATCTAAGAATAGTTTTATTAAGATCCTTGCATATATCGTGCACATTCATATTCTATCAAGATATTGTGATAGTAAATTAAGGCAGTGAGGTTATGTCCTATTTTCATCAGCATGGTTGACTTCTACTTAAACTCTGGATGAAAAGTTTGTCTGAACGTTATATTTGGGATTGATCATACAAAAATAATACCTTGGTATTTGAAATTTCACACAGCTGATCAAGCTTAAAAATAAAATAGAAAGCGTACCTTTAAAGAGGTAAAACTAGGAAATAAATTCCTTTTTGTGTTTTTATCGTAAAAGAAAAAGCTTGTTTGTTTGTTTGATGATGGTGTAACAGCACCATGACAACAAGGGTCAAATTGTGCCTGAGAGATCAGATCATTCTAGAGGTAGGAAGGAAAGGAAACAGGGGAAGAATGAAAGAAATTCAAGAACAAAAGGTCAGAAAGCTGTGATCGAGAGGGGAGGTGCATGGTTGAAACAAAAACAAAGTAGAGAGGGGTGGAAGAGAAGAATTAAATATGCTTGTAGAGGGAAGCATGATGAAGGAAGGAGACACATAGTATTCAAAGATATCTTTGTATGGGGACAGACATGGTTGTAATCTATGGAGGGAATTGAGGGATCTAGAGTCCCACATTTTCAGAAATAACAATAGTGAAAGAATATAACCCTGAATTAATTTCAATTTTTAATTTATATGATAGAGGACTATTAAAGAAACAAATTGGTGTAAAAATCATGTTGATTTATATTTTTCCATTAAGGAGTTATTGTATTTAAAAGATGTCATCAGTGTGACCTTGCAGTGTAAAATGTGATGTCATGAAGGCAGATCCAAGACAATTCTTATGTATTTCTATAAAACAAGAAAAAAAAGATTTCAGATGGTCAAAGCATGTTGTGCATGTTACACTTTATCTCAATAATTAAAACAAAAAAAAGCTTCCAGTAATTTAGAAAGAGGCAATTATTTTTCAACAAAATACACAAAAATTGCCTTGGATTTGCCGTCACACTGCATTCCTGGGAGGTAACTTTTGAACACACTCATGGAAACGCAATGATTCCTAAACAGAAAAAGACAACAATATAATTTGTACACCAAATGATTTCTTTATTATCCCTCTATAATATATATTATATCATATCATATTATAATTTATTATATTATATCATATTATATTATATCATGTTATATTATATCATATATATATATACATATATATGTATATATATATATATATATATATATATATATATATATATATATATATATATATATATATATATATATATATATATATATATATATATATATATATATATATATATATATATATATATATATATATATATATATATATATATATATATATATATATATATATATATATATATATATATATGTATATATATATATATTCATATATATATATTATATATATATATATATATATATATATATATAAATATATATATATATATATATACATATATATATATATATATATATATTTTTATATATATATATTATATATATATATATATATATACATATATATATATATATATATATATATATATATATATATATATATATATATATATATATATATATATATATATATATATATATATGTATGTATATATATATATATGTATATATATATATATATATATATATATATATATATATATATATATATATATATATATATATATATAATATAATATGTGTGTGTGTATGATGGTCCTTAATTCTATGTGGAGGGCTGATGTACTCCAATAAATAAATGGTTAATCAATATCATGCCTCTAAATTAATTGAGGCAATGTCTTGAGAACTTATCTGCATTCCCCTTTTAAATATTTTACCTTTAATAATGGAGATAAAATCTCACTTTTGTACTAATTGTACCAGATCTTGGATTAAGAAAGATAGGCCTAAACATCATTCTTGAATGTATATCACTGGCAAAGAATGTCTGATGTCTTTTTTAGGAAAATAATCTCAGACTGACATACAGTAAAATCCTCAAAGATACTTTGCACAAGAAAGTTTGATGGAATATGTTGTCAATGTTGTCTCAGAATAGTGCATCCACTGCACGCAGAGAATTTTGTTCAGAGTATTTTTGCTCTTCACCTGTTCCTGTCCAGTAGTCACAATAACTTCAGCACCCTTGTCAGAAATGAATATCACAGGTGCAGCATCCTGCTGATAGATGAGGCGATTCAGCCACTCTGATTGCCTGTCAGCATAGTTTAATGTGAGGGGAAACATACAAATCTTGGATTAGTTCAGAGCTGGGCAGATGAGTATAGATTTGTACTTTATTCCGCATTAAATAGGGAGGTGGTAAAGAAAGAATTTCAAAGCTCATATTTTGAATGGTTGACATTTTGCAAAGGAGTTGGCTATAAAGACATGCAATACATCTGAAGTCAGAAAATGGTTTGTGAGAAAAAAAATGTATCATGCAGTGATGATGAAAAAAATATTATCTTTACAACCTTCTGGCATTGGGCCAACAAGCATCCTAAAGCTCTGCTGCAGAACACCCAGTAAGTCTCAATAGACCTTTTCAAACAAAGTCTAGCCGAACATGATTTCTTTAGTACTTCGACCAATCAAATGCTGGGGGAACTTTTCCTGTTTCCCAACCAATCAGGTGCAGGTTTGAGGAAAAAAATGTAAGCAGCAATACGCACGCATATTTCCTTCATAACGCACGTATAATACGTGTGCTTAAAAACATTTTTTTCATACGTTTGGTCCCATGCCGTGCGTGAATTGTGCAGACGGCCAAGATTCATCCATTATTGTATTGGTCAAAGATTCCAACAGTATACGATTGGTCCATTATGGACACGTGACTCTGGGCCATGTGACATTATTTATATTAGTTATCTGGAAATTGCAGATTCAGATTTGAAAAGGTCTATAGATAGTATTTTGCAGAAAACATTACTCCAATTCTCAAGATGATTTAAGGAAAGGTATTGTCACATAAAGTAGTCAGCGCCGCCGTGCTGGTAACGTCACTTCCGGTTTTCAATTTTCCCTGTTGATTGCGAGAAATCTGTAATTCATACTAATTAAATTATTCTTCAAGAAATACAAAAGAAAAGGGGGAGGGGAGGGGGGTGAATTGGGACACTGGAGGAAATCTCTCACTTTCTTGAAAGGTGAGTATACGCTTTTTTTAAAGCAGAACTAAAAGGTTTTGTGGATACAATGCTTTTTCTTCCATCAGCTGATTAATTTGCAAAATTTGTACAAACTGTCATGTCATTGCATATCATGAAATATTTGTTCCATGATATTTAATTATAAGCCACACCCACCATGCAGATCAACAAAAATGATGACAACATTAGTATTTGCACAATAATTAAAAACTTTTATTATAGCAAGTATGATGCTAAAACGGTTGTTCATTTTAATCCTATTTCGAAAATTTGTCAGTAAGCCCCGCTTACTCATCAATATTCATGACATCACTACCACAACATTAGAAGATAGGTAAAGACCATGACCCATCTGTGTACGACATACTAAATGGTAAATCCGATATTCATGAGATACAGTATGGTATTTACATCATTTCGCACTTTCACTTTAAGCCACACCTACCATGCATATTAATGAACATCTCTTGATAATGTAAGCATGTGCACAACCCTGTGCTTAACTCTTACTCTACTATGCGGCGATATTATCGCCGTTTTGGGTGCCCCATCTTAACCCCGACCCTTCCAAGCAAGTTTTTAAAAAAGTGCTGGTAGAGTTAATCAACCCACGATAAGTGTGCTTACTCAAAAATAAATGCAGCATGCAGCATAAAGGTGGGTGGCCCACTGGGTTACTGAAGCAGAACAAGCCTGACTTGCTGATCGGAAGACAGGGGACCCTTCAATAATCAGTCTGTGCTTATAACCCTTACTCTACCACGCGGCGATATTATCGCCATTTTGGGTGCTCATCTTTGACCCTGCCTCCCAAGCACATATAAAAAAAGTGCAGGTAGAGTAAGGGTTAAGCCCCCTACATTAACATGCATGACATCACCATCAAATACAATAGGGCACATCTACGGACCTTGGGTTATCTGTGTACCACATAAGACATACTCCCTTGCACAAAACCAATTAAAACATATAACAAGTATATGGAGAATCTGTCCAAGTGCCTCCTTGTGCTTGACAATTTGCAAGGATGCTCCTACCCTTCACAATTCAAATCTCTGTCACCACTGAACACAGTATTAATGCTGGCTCGACAACATACAGAGAAAAGCAAACATTCCAAATGGGTCAATTCAGTCCAACTCCCTTGTCTTACACACGATCAGAATGGGTTAACCCCTACTGTGATGCGTGTAGCAGGTGCAACATCCAAGAAGCAAAAATGTCTCCCATGTTAAATTCTCTGCTGTCTAGAGAAATCTTTTAACTATCATAATCAAAAAGAGAACATTTCCCATGTTACTGGCAATTAGATTATTTGCAGAAAACACAATAACTTCTGTAACAAAACAATTATGAAAAATTGTTTAAAGTACATATGACAGACGTAAACAAAGAGAAGAAGGAATTGAACTATATATAGGAGGAAAGAAGGTTGGAGGAATTTTGAATAGGGAAGGAAAATGACCTTCGGAGCTTACAGGTATGGTTCACATGGGGTAGGGTGAAAAGTTCACACTAGTAATTGAAATGTGTGTCAATATGACCATTAAGTTACCCTGGGATGTAAATTTGAGGTACTGAAGTAATAGCAATCCTTCCCCATGCATTTCATTTAAGAGTAAATGCTAATAAAAGAGGGGAATTCCCCTATCCCCTCACTAATGTGTGATTACTGGGCTGGGGTAGGAATGACCGGTCTCCACACACCAGGAAAAGATATGTACCTCCATATTCATATCAACATGGAACTAGGGAGGGAACACATCAAACGGATACAGCAATATTCAAATCAACATAGAACAAAGGGGAGGGAACATAGGAAACATACAGCAATATTCAAATCAACATGGAACTAAGGAGGGAACACAGGAAACGGATACAGCAATCGTCAAAAAGGAAGGAAAGTGAATTCATGAGAACAGATCACGAGTAGAATATAACAAGTTGTGTAACTAGAGTTCATTTATGCGAGGAATATGGTGGGAAAGAGACAGTTGCCCCCTCTTTACACATCTCTTCTTATGGTACATATATTCATGATTTCAAAATTATGCTGCATTTCAATATTTGATACAAAATTTCAAGTGCATAACAAAGTCAGACAGAATTATTAATGATGAAATATCAAAATGCTATTGACAAAAACACTTTGGAAACATTGTCTGCCTAATATGGCAAATTGATATTTAAGATGGCTGCAGGACGTTTACAATCGCATAAATTTTACACTCTCCTTAAAATAGGAACTTTATCGGACTAAGGTACAGGAGCATGCACTTCGTAGGTATATCTGTTTTGTTTCACATGGGTACGATTCATCTGTTTAAGATATATATATTCAGCTAAAGAGGTCATTCGAATTATGTCTCGAAAAATTGGTAATGAGGTAAAATAATGAATTCATGCTTAATTGCCTAAGGGACCATACCACATGATCTCCTTCAAGGAGGTTCATGTTCAACCCTGCTAACATGTTCTTCAGTCCATTGTGGGTGCCCCAATTCAGAGACAGGGATAATTGAAGTCACATGGTTGCAAACTTTTAGACATGACATGGCATGTAATGGAAAAAGTTGTGGGGTTGAGTGACCTAATTGCATTGATTTGAACATGTGCCAGCAATGGGAATAACCCTCTTCAGTCTTGATCTTTTACCCTCTGAAATGTAAGTCTTTGATCTTCAGATTTGATCATGATTTGAACTCATAAATTTATATGAATAGAAATATATCAATATTGATATAAAAGTAAGGCAATTTCAAACTAAAAGAACAATAAAGAAATTACTACTAATAAGAACAATGAACAATGGCTAATTATTCAAATCTGTGGTCATCACTTACAAATTCTTGGAATGGTAAATGATATGACTGAATTTCCGACTCAACAAGTTGCTCCAGAAGAAAACAAAACAAAACTGGGACATATGTGAAAGTGCATAACCTTAACAACATATCACATGTTACAGATCAGCCCTTTGCAGTCTCCATTTTAAAACATCGAAATGCTGACCCCAAATGTGACCTTTGTACAGTATGTCAAATACCATCAATAGAAAAAAAACCTGGCAAACTAGCACATTGAAGAACCATATAGTGATGATTCATGTTGAAGAATCATATAGTGATGATTGATTGTTTGCACAATTGGAATTTTCGACAATGCGTTGTCAAACTTTGAAGTGATGAAACGCATCGTATGTTCCCAATTGTTGTCATAACAAGTGAGAAATGGTCACATTTTGACTAAAATTTGACCTATTATACAGTATACCCATCATCAACACTTTAAACCGGAAAATCAAAATTGGGACACAAAAATAAAGCAAAAAGTTTTTGTGTCAATGTGAAAGATTGTGAGATATTTAGAATTCAATTTCTACGGGAAAAGTTTAAGATTCTCATTTTCATTATTTTGACTCAAACTTTACATTAATGATTTCAAAGAGAGCAGTGTGGATAAACCTCAGTTAAAACAAAGAGCAGTAAAAATTCCCAAACCAGGAGGAGCAGAACCTTAGTACCATTCTTTGAATCTCTAAACACTACACAATGGAAGTCTCACTTCTTGCAGATGGTGGGGGTGGGGGCTTAAATTTATTAATTGAAAATTAAACATTACACAGACGAGTGATGAAATATCTGGATGATGATATTCTTGCCAATAATGAAATGTTTCAATTTAAATGAAACTTGGCACTGTCTCGATCGGTCAATCTTCACACCAATCCTAAAGCAAATATTTAGAAATTTGCACTCCAAACCTGGAAATTTAATTTGGTCAAAATGGCGAGCTCGTCATTTTGGACAAGCTCGTCATTTTGACGAGCTCACCATTTTGATGAGCTCGCCATTTTGACGAGCTCGCCATTTTGACGAGCTCGCCATTTTTACGAGTTTGCCATTTTGACGAGCTCACCATTTTGAAGAGCTCGTTTTTGCTGAAAACGAGTGCGTCAAGGAATTTTGACAAGCTCGTGTAGGTTCCAGTTGCGAGCTCGTTTTTAACATTTTTGACAAGCTCGCCGCAAACTTGCGGCGAGCTTCTCAAAGAGGTTCAATACAGGCTCGCCATTTCTGACACAACAGGCGTATACTGTAGGTCTAAAAAATCATTTGATATGACCTGGTTCATGTGAAAGCTAAGACAATTGTGATTATGATGTTACATATTTCCAGCTGAAGTAATAGACTATAGTCATGTTCCTTTTCATGATTTCATTTAAAATGAATTTCTACACAAAATGTGTACAAATACTTGAATATCTCAGATCTTACTTCAAACAAAACGGTAGAACAGGACCCTAAGTGGCAGACCCCCAATCTTGGTAGCCATATACCTCGACTGATAGGACTCATGTTTCTTGTATACACGCCTGTTATTTTAGTTAGGTCTGAGCCTGCACAACACATATCTAACAAGATCATACTTAATTGCAAATAATTCACGATGACATAGGTATTTCCATTTGTGACCACACTTCAGATTTCCAGGATTTTAAAGGTTGGTCAAACCACATTCAAAAAGGCTCTGGTATGAAAAAATCATCATTCTTTCAACCAAATCACAACATCTTTTCCCACCATTAACTTATCAAAATCTTCTCCATGCTTGTCATAATCTATTCTGATTTTGAAGAAATAATTAGCACAAGGTAAATGACCTTATTGACAAATATTACACCCTGAGATTAACGGTATATCCTTGTCAAGGAACCAAATGTCTCCACTATGAAACTTACACAAACAGATGAGCTCGATCCCAAATGATGGCCAGATGTATTCCAAACGCAAACAACATCTGCTGCCAATTTATGAAAGGAAGGCCAACAGAGTTGAATCTGTGACCATTCGGTAACTTCAATGCTCATGAGTTTCCTGTATGTGAGTGGGACTCGAAAAACAATGAGTTAAAGTGTGAATTTTTTTTATTTAAATAAAGAGTTTAAAGACAAATTATATTCCCAATATTCCAGAATTTTTATGAAGAGGGATCCATGCCCACACAAATTGGGTCCAAGTTTAATTTTTCGATGTTAAAATGGAAAAAACATGACCAAAATTCCAAATGAATAGAGAGAGGAGGGGTCTGGACCCCGATCCCAAATGTCAGCCACATGTGTTTCCAAACGCACACAACATCTGCTGCTAGTTTATGAAAGGAAGGCTAACAGAGGTGAATCTGTAACCATTCCGTAACTTCAACGCTCATGAGTTTCCTGTCTGTGGGTGGGAATTGATAAACAATGAATTAAAGTGTGAATTTTCAAATAAGAGTTTAAAAGACAAATTAAATTCCTGGTAATCCTTCAACATTTGTATAGTTATCGGAGATGTACCAGACTTTTCACTTTAAAAGAGTTAAAAATGACAAAAGTTCCAAGGAAAGGGGAGGGGAGAATGATCTATGAATACCTATGTTTCTTTGTATCTTATAATGCAATTTTTTAAAATCATCAGTTTGAAGTTTCCTAGTACACGTACAATCTTTGAAATGTAAGAAATTTACACATAACAACTTTATCAGTTCGGGGGATTCCTCGAAATTGACAAACTTTTATCTCCTTCGAAATCGACGAACATCAATGCTAATCATATTCGTTCAAGCACTTTGCCTGCACATCACACTGTCATATTAGATGTTACACAGACTTTTTCGTTATGTGTGATCATTCTCCGAAAATGCGGATTGACCCTATACACAGTGATATGATAGCATAACATGAAAATTATTGATGTGCAGTATGCATATACAGCTAGAATTACCATCGTTTGGCCGTAATTTCTTTCACTTTAACCCGTTTCTGTATGCTGCAGCTGGCGTGTGATTGCTGCATGTCGTTAATATTGCGAGTATACATGCAGGGAGCTGGACTAATAACTACTGACTGGCAGCCCAGTGTTCCAATAGTTATTGATCATATCCTTTGGCCCGGCTCCACAGTTATCTTCGGGAGTTTTTACGTTCGCCCACCAGGTTGTTGACTTTGTATACACTAGCCCTGGAAAAATAATTAGGTACATTTTGGCCGAAAATTTACCCATTTGTAAAGGAAGATGTTACGAGAAAATTTGATGACTACAATAAAGACATAGGCCTAGAAAGTTTTAGAAACATAACATAGGGCCTATATTTGTTTCAGCAGAATTCAATGTGTAATAATATTATAAAAAAGTTACCGAAACAGTGCACAAAATTCATTGTGGCTAACGTTAAATCAATGCTGAGTTAAATTTCCATAGTCTATGTGTGGGTCGTAGTTGACTGTGTGAGGCCAGTAAGAGAAACGTGAGGCTTGAAACACAGTACACCGAAGTTGACTAGTGTTCTGACAGAATTATTCTGCCATGTGCACAAAGGATTAAAACGATACCTTCAACACATCCCGTACATGCATGGCACAATACGTACGTACACAGTGATATATAGCATGAAAATTGCTGCTACGCAGTATGCCTATAGCTTGACAGTCCCAATGTTTTAACATAATTATTCTGCCATGTACACAAAAAATTAAACAAATATATCTTCAACACATCCTCAGCAACAGAATACAAAATATACGCTACTGATGATAATGTAAGATACAAAAACATTAAAATCGTGCATTAATTCACCAGTATATTGCGTGACAACGTTGATTTACGCGTTTCTAGTTTATATAGATTGGTTCGTGGTGACTGCCAGTAAAGCAACCGTTTCACGTATAGCACTAAAGGTCACTGAGCAGGTCAATTTTTTTTCTTCTCAGTTTATGAAAAATCGTTCTGGTGAATCAGTTTAAAGTTCGGTAAATATTTGAGATTTACATAAACTTAATCTGAATATTCATTACCCATGTTTCCGAAAGCGGTAGATAAATTTCTACAGATTTGACAATCTCAACTTAATGTGACATGTATAGCACAGAAGATAAGTATTGTGGGTAATATGGTAAGACGGCCACTCATGAATAATAATAATATGTCCTCAATTTCAAATGCAATTTTTGTCTTCGAAAATAAGAATTCCCTTGAATTGTTTATGTAATTCTCTTATCCCCCCCATTTTCTTAGGCTTACTCTCTATTCAAGCCAGCACTTATTGCTTATAATTCTTTTCATGCCCAAGACACTAAATTTTGATTTCTGTTGAGGCGAGACTCTATTGTTTGACTTTTCTTTCATTCCAGGCAAATATCTTAAATGATACTCATGTCTCCAATATGTCATTATATAAAGCAAATCTCCAAAAACGTTAACCAAACAAATAAACATCTCCAAAAACGTTAAGTAAACAAACAAACATCTTCAAAAACGTTAAGCAAACAAAAAAAACATCTCCAAACACGTTAACCAAACAAACAAACATCTCTAAAAACATTAACCAAACAAAAAAAAACATCTCTAAAAACGTTTACCAAACAAACAAACTCCAAAAACTGGACACTGACGCCCACACCCAAGGTAGTAGAATAACTCTCACTATTCTTTGAATAGTCGAGCTAAAAAAACAATTTCATTAATATCGCCATTGAATGTTCAGACACTTAAAGGCTCCCGTGGAAATGATATTTATGTATACATATTTATGTATACATGAATAAATATATGTAACCATGGATGTGTACGAATGTATACCCTTGATATGACATTTAACAAGATACAAAAATGAAACAAGTTGAATATTAAAATACTCTGTTACTTAATTCCTTGCCACTAAAGTATTTGCTACGCCTTCTTTGCCAACGTCATTGTGTATCCCAAGCTTATGCAACAACATGACAAATATGTGAGTCATGTGATGTCTTAGCGGGTGGTTATCATGGAAATATTTTTGTATAATCGGCTAGTTTGGCGAACATCTGTTCCCAATTAAATTAATCAGAGCAAGGGGATTAAAACAACACACATTGCAGACACAATGCTCTCTTAAAAATCACATTTTCCAATCTTAGCTTACTTTTTGCCCATTAATTGGGCACAGATGTGATCCATGCAACATTTCATGGTCAGAACGAACATCAAGTTCACACATGTTTGCCATAAAGCGGAGAGGCTAAACTTTACATACCTGTGGTGGATTCTGTTTAGGTGTGAGAGCAGTTCTAGCGACAAGGTGATGAAACCGAGGATGAAGATGAGGCTGAGCTTTTCTCCTGATTTGTATCATGACATCTTTAAGTTTTTTATCGCAGTTAATTAGTTGTAAGGCATATACACCAAATTTAAAGGAGACACCATACTGATATATCAGATTAACATTAGAGCCAAAAAAGAAAAGTCAACAGAGGAAAGTGCTATCTTTGGGCCTATTGTGCTCTGTCAGTGAAAGAAATTATAAGAGGGGCAGCCGTGGGGTCACCTCCTTTATTCACAAAGTTGCAAAAACTTTTAATCTGACTTGACTCTCTAATCCCGTCTCATCTTTTTTTTGCAATTTCATCTTTTGACCTTTTCCAAGTAATTTCTCCCGAATAAAGGCCATGACACACCGAATGCGACGCAGCGAGCGATTTTTTAAACAAAATTGAATAAAACAAAGGAGAAGAAACATTTTCACCTCTTGTTTTTATAGAGGGATCATCATCGCATGGCTGTTCAGATGATAACTAAAAAATGATTGAAAGAGCCTTAATTTCTACGCCCATTGTAGCAAAATTCGCATCGTGACAGAAAATCGTGCCCCACTAATTTGCCAGTATCACCAGAAATCCTCAATTGTAAACTTTATTGTGTGTAAGCAAGAAGTCAAAGCATCGTATAATATTTGTTTCCTGTATGATTATCTAAAATATCGCTCGCCGTGTCGCGTTCGGTGTGTTACGGCCTTAATGGTTAGCAAATTAAATCTCTAAAAATCACAAAAAGGTATTAATATACTTATTTTACCTCATTTATCTTACTGTTGCAGTGTTTGGTCGAGTGCAACTAAATCACTCTTAAATGTATTAGTTATCTTACAAAAACAGGCCATCCGACATATCACCTATGCTTAATAATCGTGACAGTACTAGTAATTTATTTTTGTCTCTTAACCTCCTTAAACTACCAGATCTCATTAACATCAATCTTGCCACCATTGCTTACTGGGCTACTGACAATAATCTTCCACCACTATTTTTATAAAGATGTTTAGTACTAGGCTACTTACAATAATCTTCCACCACTTTTTTTATAAAGATGTTTAGGACAAACAAAGACACGCACCATCAATATAAGATTTAATTCGTGCAAATGTGCAATTGGTTCCTGCAATTTCCTCTCAACTAACGTACAAAGCTGCAAATCCCTGGTCTGCTGTTTAAGCGTAAATGCATCATAAACTATTGTTTTGTTTTGAATCATTCCTTTTTACTGTTAATTACTTACATCCTTACTATACCTGGGATTGGGTGGGGGTATGTAGGGGGAGTGGGGATCATGGTTTCGATTATATCTCTTGGTGTGTGGGGTGGGGGCAATTGGTACTACCATATTTGTTATCATTTTTGTTTTGTAATATGGGAGTGTTGTACTCAGTTAAGCTCATCAGAGTTTTTATACAACAGTTCCTTTCACAACCATATATAT
Source organism: Chiridota heheva (assembly GCA_020152595.1). Classification (NCBI taxonomy): domain Eukaryota; kingdom Metazoa; phylum Echinodermata; class Holothuroidea; order Apodida; family Chiridotidae; genus Chiridota; species Chiridota heheva. The sequence goes on from JAIGNY010003170.1 coordinate 1,389,287, forward strand.
TTTCTGTAAATACATATTTTGTAAATTTCATAATATATTTGTAAAAAAAAAACTCTTCCTTAATTATACTGTGTGTAAATATGTTGTGGAAAAATAACTAAATAAATGAAATTAAATTAAATATATCTCATCAAGTGCAGAAAAATTAACCCAACAATCATTTGTAACAAAGATTTCCACAACTGTAGTATAACATTTATTTTGTAATTTGCATATGTTGGGAGAAGCGAGCATGGAACAGGGGCCAAAACTGTTTAATTTGAGCAAGTATCAACCCTCACCAACCTGCCGCAGCAAGTACTGGTAATACCATACATTCTTTAAATATCCAAAGCAAAATGTATGTAGAATATCTTACTTTTTTGTAAGCTACTGCAGCATACTGGAAATTGCTAGGATTATATGTATACAGAATTAATACATCTTTCCGTTCATTGAACACAAAATAATATATATCTTGTGTGTTTAGAACCCATTTAACTTATTTTATGAATTTGTAGTTATACTACCCAGACTTGCCCTTATCTCCTTGCCTCTGCTAGCTTGATGATGTGCAGGTGGCCATGTTATCAAAGAAGATGTTTCTGTTTCTGTGAAAGCTACTTGATAATATCCAGTCATAAAAGGGGGTACTTTTTAGAGCTTAGAGGCTCACTTTTTTCATGTTTTTGGTCACTTAAGGTTTTAGCTGCTTTACAATTGTTTTAATACTATGCCACTCCAACAGACTTGGATTCACTATTATAAATATATAAATGGGTCATGCTTAATCCTGTTGAAATTACAAAAGCCAATCTTGAGAAGAGAGTAAACAAAGCAGAAGGTTGCTGAGATATCATCAATACAAATAACTCTGTGTTTACTATTCAGTCTTCAAGTGACTATTCCAGATATATCTATGTAATGCAAATATGAACAAAACTGTAAAGAAGCTACCATGATATCTTTTTAATCAATTTTATGGGAACAAATTGCAGTGGCGGTGCCAGATTCTATGAACGAGGAAGGGGGTACATAGGGCACCCCCAAAAAGTTGGAGGCTACACCATGCTGACTTTTCAAAGTGCTGAATATACTTGTTGGGTCATGTAAGCAGCAGTTGACAAAACTTTACAACAATATATAGTAGAGACAATGCATGGACCTCATTAAACCATTGGATTGGATTTACAAAAGAACAGAAAATTCAATCTTGGAGGAAGTGAATCCCCCTTCCCCTCTCCCCCTCCCCCTCCTTTCTTCTCCTCCCAGTCCTCCAGTGGAGCCGCTATTAACCTCTTCTGGCTTATTTTAGTATTCTCCTGGGTGGAGTTTTTCATTAGTTGTTCTGCTCCTTAAAGTTTCAAACAGTCAGACCCGACCTGATACATAACCAGGTCGGGTCAGATTTTTCCACTTTATTTTCTTTATTCTGAAAACCTTAGTTATTGTGGAAGTTGGTGCTGAGTATCATATTAGCAATGGATGAAGTCCTTATTGTGTGGTTATTTTAATTAAGATAAAGTGGTCTCACTATTTGCTACAGTAAGTTTGTGGTTATGATTTGCTGGAACAAATTTTTAAGGAGAAGGACAAGTCATGTAAGTTTGTTTGGGCAACGTTTCATGAGAGGGTATTTTACTCCTGATGAAGCTTCCTATATGAGAAGTAACTTAGGTAATCTTTGACAAAAACTTTATGGACAGTAGCACTACATGGTGGGTGGTGGAAAGGGGGCATCCTCTAAAAAAATATCCCCCCTCCCAATATTGTATGAGCAACATATTTGGTGCGATCTATAGGCCTGTGCCCCCATGAGACAAAGCTCCCCTCTTTTGCCCACCCCCTCGGCATCAAACTCCTGGTGCTCCTGTTTATGTATAATGGGGTATTCATTCCATGGGGTCTACCCCTTAGAATAAGCTAAAACAGCTATAAATAAAATAATCTGCTTTGACCTAGAACTTACGACCCAGCAAACTAAAATACTCACTTGACCTTTCTTGTGCACTTCATAGCACTCAACCCACAATGTACTATTCCATAATTTCACCTGGCTTTATTTAGAAACTTTATCAAACTTGATTCCTATCCTTCAGTACATATTCTTGCTTCTTATCACAAGAAGGACACTTCACTTAATTTAGGTTTTGACAAGATAATATCTGTCTAAATTAATAATAACTCCCTCCTATAGGGAATCAAATTGTATGTTTGTTCCTAGTGAGAAAGTATTTGGTTAAAGTTGCATGGGTCATTCCTGGGGTTTGACATTCCTGGGCGGTTGATCTGTCGTTCATAATGTTAATAGAGGGAATTGTCATTCTAATTAAATGGAATGTTAAATGTTACAAGATGTGGCGTACATTTGAGGTTAGATCAACAAAAGTATTTGCCCTTAACTTATTTATTGGCAATTGACTCTCCATTTATCTTGGATGATGGCGGGGGGGGGGACCATGGTGGGGAAGGAGGGGCAATTGATGAATTACTGCATAACCAGCAGTAAAGAACTTAAGTGTGAAAAGCAACAATATCTATCATAATTTGCTAATAGCTTGTCAATTTCCATCCCAAAATTTACTAAAAATCTACATTTTTTTTTTTTTTTTTTTTTTGCAGGAATATTTAGGATATTACGAAACTCTTAAATCTGGCAAAACATTCTCTCCCCTGAAAAAGTACACCTCTTCATGATGAATGGACACTCCTTGTATGGAGTCAAATACATACCTGTAGCAAGTCAATGGTCATCTGCAGTAGATGGCCAGATGTGGTCAGAGACCTTCTTGGCAGTGCGGTAAAGCTTCAGCTTTCAATCTAGCGTCCGGGTTCGATTCCCGGTGGGTCTTCAACCAGTGCTCCACGACTGGTTAATAAAACAGCTGTGGGCTTCTTGACGTAAATACTCCAATGGAGGAAAACCAACCAACCATCCAAACTAATGGTCATGTTCCTTGGCTAAGCTTAATTAACTTTAACATTAGTTGAGAGACCCAAGTTGCATTTATCTGTGGAGGGAAAAAATTGATGGATTAATTCAGGCAAAAATGGTCAGTATAAATGGTGCAAACATGAGAACTTTAGGCAAAATATCCATCCATTAGTAATTGCTAATTTTCATAACAAAATATATTGAAAATCAGCCAAAATTTTGAGTAAGACAGCTAGACCCTAGAAATGTTGTGCCTTTATGCCTATGTAACCCTGTAATCTCTATGCCTATGTAACCCTGTAATCTCTATACCTATGTAACCCTGTAATCTCTATACCTATGTAACCCTGTAATCTCTATACCTATGTAACCATGTAATACTGAATGAACATGAATTGTGCTGAGGTGGTCATCCAAAGTAGATGGTAACCAACAGTGGTCAGAAACTAATGGTCAGTCCTTGCATACAAATTCATTTCAATACCTTTTTTGGACAAAACTTGATGCAGGAGGTACAGTGAAATTTTCAGTCAAAATATTTTGGGTGCAGGAGCAGAGAATGTACAAAATTATTGGTTATTGATCATTCTGGACTGATTTTTTTTTGAAGGATTCTGTCTCTTTTATAAAATTTTGGCACAAAAGACAAAAAACTGCAGGAAAAATTCCTGGGGATCCTTTTATTTTTTCATGCAGTCAAATTCGGGGGGAGCTGGGACAGCTTTTTTTTTTATTCATATTTTTATTTTTAATTCCTGTCTCTCATGACAAAATATGGCAATTATACTAAGATAATAACAGAAGGTCTCAACATTTGTATTGGTTTTTGCCAAAATTGGTTCTAATTGTGGTGAGGGTATACACACATACAGGGGTCCAAATTCAAAGTTTTTGCCACTGTTCCACGGAACAGTACTTTCTCAAATAATACTGTTCAGGTCAGATTTCACTGTTCCAACTTTTTAGCAGATAACAGGACAAATTCCTTTCTTCAAAATGGGCTTATTTACAACTACTTTATATGTGCAAATAATGTAGGTGGGTTATTACTGTAGTATTTACATGATGTAGCATCCAGTTGCTTATAGTGGTACACGTGCAAGCAGCCTTACATTGTGTATCCATGATGAATTGCGTTGACATTTGCAGACAAGGTGGGAAAAGCTTGTTGTTATACTGCTAGAAATTATTTTGATGATAATCTTGTTTGACAAAATGCATTATTTTTGAGCAGAAATCAAATTATTGATCACTGCTGCAACATGCTTGTGAAAAGAAGTCTGTTCCATCGGAACTATTCCTGCTCTTGCACCCCCCACCCCCTCCCCTCCCTCCTGCATAAAAAGCACTGTTCTCGGAATAACGGAACAGTGGGAAATTCGACCCTTGACAAATACAAGCTGCCAAATTCTAAAGCTAAAAGAAAGGTCATTAACACGTTTATCATTAAAATTTGTGCTAAATACCAGTGCAACTATCCCAAATGTCAACCATATTACCATTCTTCCACATGTAATACATATTTGTACTTTTACTGAAAGGATAGCCTAGTGGGTATTTGTTTTACAATACATATAGAAGGGGCATACATGCTAGCTTTACTAGATAAACCACTGAGTAAATAATGGCTACTCCAAGCTGCCAAGAATATACATATTTTGGGGATGAGCATACAAGGCACATAATTGCTGTAAACCTTGCAAGTACTAGTATGGACTTCTTTCAAAACACCGTATATAAAAAAGTGTACACCTTTAAACATCCTTCAAAACACTGATTCTTTAAGTTTCAAAAACAACTTAAAACATCCTTCAAAACACGGAATTTTTAAGTTTCAAAACAACTTCTCCTGACAACAAAGACTGTTTCTCATCACCGGTGATAAAAGAATCATTAAAACTGACTCAACAGTTGGCTTCTCTGGGAGTGGTTTATAGCATGGAAAAGAGGTATTCAGCCACACACCCCATGGGTCAGTACAGGCGTACTTTAAGCACAACTCTATAATGATTAGAGAGGCAGGACTGGTTAACTCCCTGTGTGCAACCTGATGTGATGAGAAACACAATTTTACAACCTCTCTCGTTTGTTGAGATTAAATGCGGAAGACCATTTCTATGACATTCCACAGAGTTGCAGATGTCAATAACGATCACAGAGAAATTTTAATGATGCCCAAGCAGCACGGACTACCTCCTGAGGATGATATGTAAGAGAAGAGCAGGAAATTCTGCCTCTTGAGATATCCTTCTACTTCCAAGAGAAATGTTTCTTTGTTTTAAATGTAGAAAAGGGATCAATACAAAAAATGGTGTTACATTTTAGCCTTAAAGGACTGTGATGCCCAACAAATTTATACCAATAAGAAAGAACAGCAAATGTAAGTAGAAGAGTACAATTTTTAAGCAGTGTCTTTGTATCTGGCTGATCAAATATCAAAGAAATATATGCAAATGCAAATCAAGACATTATATTAAAGGCATGGATAAGATCTTCATGCAATTTGAAAAATTAAATTAATTGTTCTTCAAATGCAGCCTTGATTCATTTCTATGACATCTTTCCCACCAAATCAATCTATATATACATTGTGGCATGTGACTTAAAAGGGGATTAACATAAGACAACAAAGAGCTATAGCTACACTGACGACATCAAATATTGCAGACAGCACTGCGCTCTTCAACACATGTCCAGGAAGTGCACAAGAAGGCAGGTATTGCAGAAAATACCTCCCACCTCCACCCCTACCCAATTCTTAAGTTGCTTGGTGTTTTTTTGCAGAGTCATTTTCTTCATCAGAAGACAATGACCTGGCTCTTTTTTTTTTCAAAAAAGGCACTATTATTTGCATAACTGCAGAACCTGCCCTTCCACAGAAACATAACATACACATATGTGCATGACTCCACTAGACGGCCTGCATTCATGTTTCCTTCACTTAAAATGTATCCAACATTTTCATTTCCTAATTATCTTAAAAAGTACCTTAGACCTGTAGAACACTCACGCTCCCGAGGTCGGCCAAAAGTGCATGTCACTGGTTCATATCTTTCAATCAGTGCTATGTCAGGAATGAAACATGAGGAATGATGAAAAACACACATCAAAATCTTTGCAATAATTCTACTTCCTCAGCTTATTCACACCAGTCACGGAACTTTTTCTCAGAAATTAACTTATCAACAGGTCTGCAGCTTTGTGGGGGTAACCTGACAATTTTTTTTCACATCTATTTCTGATTTAAAGCCAGTTGGCAAACGTTGAATTATGATGTTATATTGTATACTTTCCCTGGAAGGTTAAGTTCAGCAGTAAAATCCTACACATAATAAAATGGACAAAGACAACATCAACAGAAATAATATGAACTGAGCAACACACAGTTTATCCAGTTTAATTGTGAATTTTTTTTTTTGGTGACCTGTACGTTGCACCATTATTGGCTGCACCGGGGCCAAGCCCCACTTATCATAGTCTTCGGGACTTGAGAACAGTCCTGGTTTGGGTGGACGATTGTAGTTTCTTTGTAAAGTGCTCTGAGGAGCATGTGCCTGATTAGAAAGCAACTCTTATTGTTGTTGTCGTCGTGTCGTCGTCGTCATCATCATCATTATTATTATTATTATTATTACCAATTATTATTATTAAGATTATGATTATGAGTATGATTATGATTATCATTATCATTATTAGTATTATTATTATTATTATTATTATTATTATTATTATTATTATTATTATTGATTATAAAATTTATGAATAATTTCAGTAATGTACACTTCCCATTAATTAGATTTCTGGTGTCAAGCACTTTTAGAGAACTCATAATTTTTGGATTCAAAATGTCTCTAAGTCTTCAAAGACTTGAACCACCATGGGCATGAACTCATAATTTTTGGATTCAAAATGTCTCTAAGTCTTCAAAGACTTGAACCACCATGGGCACATAACTCAACAGTCATGATTGTCCACCATGCAGGAGTTGATGTTGGATGACGTGCCCTCTTGGATCCAAGCTCGATGGCTTGGCGAGTACACTATAAGAGAATAATACCCCATGGATGTTACAAAACAAATTTATTCACACAAATTTCTGAGAAAATAGGTAGTTTCACCTTCCACTTCCGGGCAAGATTGAACAAAAAATACACAGTTTTTGTAAAGGAAATGAAGGTTCTGTTTAATAGTCCTGTTCAACCCCTCCCTTGCTTTTCTTAAAAAAGAATTATGGTGACCTTTTTCCTGCATGCAATCTTCAATGGGATGGATCCATAATCATTACACCAGCCAGATCAACCCAAGATTATGGGTTGAGGACTTACTCAAATGAAAGTTTTTGAGATATTCTAGGAATCCCCGAATATACACCCTTTCTATTCGATCAAGTGCACCTTTCAGCAAAGAAGAACACGTTCAAATACAAAACTTCAACATTGCACAGACTTAAACCAAACCAAATATAAAGCCTCCCTTTTTAGTTATAAACATTTGCTGTACAACAACAGAACTGTTGTGTTATTATTTACCTACCTATTAATATACATTTCTATTTCATTTTCACAAAAAGGGACTCCTTGGAACAGAAGAGATTACATCAATAACTTAAGAGCATGTTCTCACTTAAGTTCGAGCTCGCAATCAGATCCACTGCAGCGGAACATATCTGCCATTTTCTTATCATGAGAATGCTCACTGGATCTGATCTTGATCCTACTCAACAGTAATATCTGAATGCAGATCAGTGAATCCCAATCAAGGTAAGTTATGCAATATCCTGTAAGGAGCATAGAGGCATGTAGCCTAAAATGTTTATCATGATTTTTCCAGTTTTTATGACCCGCGATCATATCGCCTGCAGTAGGACTGATCATAAGCTCGCACTCAAGTCAGAACTGAGAATATTTTTACTGCATCACAAAATTAACAAAGTTCATGCCATTTGACCCCCTCCCCCTCCCTCCCATGGAATCGCTTTGCCTCCTTTTCTAGCCACCCTGAACATTTTGTAAGGTTACATATTTTGTCTGATATACAGGCCTTTACCCCCTATGAGACAAAGCTGCCCCTCTCTTGTCCCCCCCAAGCATCAAAATCCTGGTGCCGCCACTGGTCCAGGCTGAATGAAAGCTTGGCCTGCCTGTTTCCTTCCTTTGCTCACTCATCAGCTGTCTCTCCATCAAAACATCCTAAAACCAACTTCTCCGCCATCCTGTGATCATCACAAATACCACTTTCTGAAGTTTCCGCTCTTAGAGATCCTGCCACTTGAAGTCAAGAAATAAAGAGTCTGTTTTCAATCTGTTCTAATCAAAAGGTCATCAAAAAATCTGTCAAACAATTTTCAAAGATGAATATATGAAGACAATCTTAATTTCTTTCAATGACCTGGTGGCCTACAGGGACTATCCACAAGTCCCTGTTAGGTTTAGTGCTGTAATGTTTGTGTGGAATTGTAACAAAGAAGGCTATTTTTGTAGCTGGGTGGTCAAACCTAAATTTGACAATGAATGGCATTTTGGGTATATTGTTTATTAATACAAGAAAACTCCATGTTTATGATATAAAACAAGCAAACTATCTGTTAAAGAAATATTCAGGAAAAGTCTTACAGAGAGTATGTTGGACAGCTATGAATAATTTTTGGTTTGTACTCTGTTAAAAGGAACCATACACTTAAAAAAGTATGTAAATGCCAAAACTAGCATAGTTAAAACTCATGCAAAAGTTAAGGAGTTTAAAAAGGGTAAGCTGAGGTATCTGAGAGAAGGTTGGGAGTCAATTATCTTTTGACTACGTTTCTTCCAAGGCCATATCATTGCTTTCAGTTTCATTCAGGCAAAGCATTTATTGTTTGAGTTCCTCTCATTCAAGACTCACAATCCATCATTTTCCATTCATGGCAGAAACCTTTTTTTTTTTCATTTTCTTTGATTCCAAAGACCACTTGATTCAAGTATCTTTATCGTTGAGTCCAGAAAATTGATTGTTGGATTTCTTTTCATGGTATAAATTCATTGATCACCACATTCCATTGGAAAGTTTTAACTATGTCTTGACAAACCTTATCAAATATCCCCACCCCTCAATTTCTGCCCTCCCCTGTTCCAATATGGTCCAAATTTTAATCATTTCTTCCTTAAGCAGTAACAAAACCACACACCAAATTTAATCCAAATCCAGTCATCACTCTTCCTTAAGCAGTAACAAAACCACACACCAAATTTAATCCAAATCCCGTCATCAGTTCTTGAGATATCTTCATGACAAACAAACAAAGGTGAGAACATAACCTCCAACCAACTTCGTTGGCGGAGGTAATTAAGGTTGGTGAGAGGAGAGTTTTCACTTTTTTAAGGCAAGGAGCAAATTTTCTTATTAACCAAACAATCTTGGATATAGGCTAAAAATGTTTTACCTCAACTTAATCTAGCCTCAGTGAAGATCTCAACGACAAAAAGTCCTGAAATAACCAATGAAACAAAAAGACTTATATCATCCATAGTTAATGAAAGTAATCCTTGAAAGTTGTCTTTAAAGAGTGGTATAACTTTGTCTCAAAAACAGGACAGAAACTTACAATTTGAGGGAGATCAAAAATATCTTGCTGTAATGCCATTCACATAGGTGCCGGAAGTGGAGAGGGAGGCGGAGGGGGCAGGGGGCCAGTGAAGTGAGTATTTGGACCCCCCAATTTTGAACTTACAAATGTATTATTTTGACACATGAAAATTTGTATTTGAATAACAAAATTTACTGGGACAAACTAATTCATTCTCATTCAGATGACCATTGATTGACCCACAAACATACATGACACAAATCCAAAGAGCTTTCGTAAGAAAACAGTCTTATTGATGCAGGAATTATTTCAAGTTCATTCTGTCGAAGGATACCTCAGGCACCAATATTCCCATGCTTTGGATCTAGTTCTTGCTGACTTGGATCAATGCTTCAACCAAGAGACCTTACAACGATATTGAAGATGCTGGATAGGCCTCCCATTGGATTATTACAGCAGTCAAAGGAGGTGCCGTAACTATCCCGCCACCAGTACAACAACTTTGTGGAAATTACATCAACATTGAACCAAGTTATGAATACACTTAGGAGTCCATTTCTACCCAATAATAAAGGCCTTCAATGACAGATAGGCCATCATCCCTTTAGACAAGACAGGTACCAAAGTCGCTGATATTTTAGCAAAGATTGCACAAGGGGCGTAGAGGAAGGGTCTCCTCTCTTAAGGGTGGGAGGTGGAGGGACAAGCAGAAAGATTGCACTGGTAATTTTTCAGACATCTCCAATTTTTAGGAAATGTTTCTTCATTTGGGGGAATTTTCCTTAATTTCTAGGCAATTTTCTTCAATTTGTAAAACATTTTTTTCACTTTTTGGGAAATTTCTTTGACTCTCGGGCAGTTTTTTTTCAATTTCCAGGAAGAGTCAACTTTTGGGAAATATTGCCAAATTTTACCCAAAATTTTACCAAATTACCCTTCATTTTGTTTTTCTTCAAATAATTTGTTCACCTCCCAGTCAAGCAGAAAGCTTGTAATCAGAAAGGTGAAATCCTCTCAGAGTATTTTGGCCATATTGGGTTGGCATATTCAATTCATGATTGAATTTATAGGAGTTGCATCATGCAAAATTTGGTCAAATTAACTAGGCCTATTTTTTAACCCCAAACCAGCTAAGAAAATCACTCCCAGCTTCTACACATGTAAATCTATTTATGCAAAATGTAATCAATTGATCTCCAAATTTGGAAGGTCCTTAATGCCAAGACCATTATTTAAATCGTCCAAAAAAAATCCTGTTTTCTACTGTTGGTAATTGACCTACATAAATGTCCTCCAAATAGGAAATTAAGAAACATGTTGACCTAGTTTTAAGATTCAAATGATTTACATCTGGCTAAACTGCAACAATGAAGTCGCTGTTTACTGGGGTGAATTGAGGCGTAAATTCTACCTAATTTGAATCTGGAACTTGTTCTGCTTTGAAATTAAGTCTTAGATGATGTCATATCCATATGTCCGGCTTAAAAATTTTCTTTTTCTTTTGAGATTTGTTCAAATTTTTATTAAAGCTGAAAAGTGAGGGGGTACCTTTCTAAAGTCACAAGAATATTCAAACACACTTTTCGTTTGGGTGATAAAATTAAAAACCTGTCATACGATTGTTCAAATTAATCTTAATAATTTCTTATGAATATTTAAGTATCAAAAATTTGACTTGTTAGAAATTATTTCAAAATTCCCTTGACTTAGCAAAAAAAGCCCTCACATTTGTACCTAGAGTTCCATTAATTGTTTGATACTTAATTGTGAATGAAATCATTTATTATATCAAAGGATCATCATTATTAAAAAAGTACATAATGATATTTATGAATGCGCAGGTCTACATGTCAAGCATAGACATTCAAAGACAAAGTTGGTTAAAGTGGCCTACTTTCTCACAACATTAAATATGAAAATATTTCATATGCTATTTTTTCTACAAGGTGGTGTGTGGGGGATTACCCAATAACACACTCAACAATTCTTACTGCTTAAGAAGTGATTACAATTTGAGATATATTGGAACAGGGGAAGGGTACAAATATAGGGTGGGCGACATAATTTTGCCTCTGTTTGTTTATCTGTCATCAAGATATCTCCAGAACTGGGGATTGGATATTAATTTAATTTGGTGTGTGATTTTGTTACTGCTTAAGGAAAAAGTAATTAAAATTTGGGCCATATCAGATCAGGGGGAGGGTGCAAATGGAGGGGTGGGGATTGGATTTTGATTGAATTTGGTGTGTGGTTTTGTTACTGTTTCATGAAGTGATTAAAATTTGAGACTAATTGGAACAGAGGAAGGGCAGAAATTGATTGAGTGTTTTAGGATGAGATCTATAAAGACTAAGTTGTAAAGACTAAGTTGAAACTTTCCTATGGAATGTGCTGGACAATGACTTTACGCTCTGATTAAAGATCCAAACAATCAATTTTTTGGACTCAAAGAGACTTACATCAAGTATTCTCTGGAATCAATGAAAATGAAACAATTGGTTTTTGGCATGAATGGAAGATGATGGAATGTAAATCCTGGCTGAATAGAGCTCAATGATGCTTCACTTTAATAAAAATGAATATATTGGTATGATATTGGAAGAAATCCAGTCAGAAGATAATCTTCCAGTGTTCAGATTGCAAATGTTATTACAGATCGAAACTTGGGGATCAATCTTGGTAGGCCTAGGATTTCTGACATAAATTATATTGGGTATGGAGATCAAATGAACTTTAAAATTATTCTAGGCATGTTGGAATTGCAAGGGGTGGAGGTATGCACTCTAGAGGGTGCTAATATTCTAGTCAATTAATGAATTGACAAGGAGGTCTATATCCAAACACAACTCTCCCCAATACCAGTCCAGTTCATACCATCAATCGGGAAAACAGTTTTGTTCTCCTGATCGAGGGATCCTTTACAGAAGTATCCCACAATACATCTATCCAAATTTAAAGTTTGTATAGGAATAACATAAGAATTAGACACATTTTGAGTGCAGGGAACTTACATGGTAACGTTGTCAAAAATATTTCCTAACAAAACTTTAAAATGTTTTGTTGTTTTTTTTCTTCAGAAAATCTTGTTAAAGCGCGACTGCCTTACAGTAACACATAATAAGAAGTCACCACTTTTCTTCAAATTTGTCGAAAAAAGCACAGTGAATTTTAAAAGTGCACGGTTGAAAGATAATTAATATCCCATTATTTCAAATCGTGAAGAAAAATTTGAACTCTTCAGTGGCTGAGTTCCTCACACTCGAAATGTGTCTGATTCTTATGTTATTCCTTTATAAACTTTGAATTTGGATAGATGCATAGTGGGATACTTCTGTAAAGGATCCTTAAATCGGAAGAACAAAACTGTTCTCCCAATGTACCCGACTGAATACTGAAGATATTTTTTTCACCTTTTCGGATAAAAATAGGAACATTATTTAGTGTCAAATGCTCTCACCTAAGAAATCAGGCAAAAAGCAAAAAGTCAGCTTTTAAAATACTTTACAAATTCATGTTAGATTATATGCAATATACAGGTATATCAGAAATCTCTGACACTTCTTCAACAAATATTCTTGGTCCCCATATTTGCAAAAAACCCAAACTCATCACGAAGCCCGAATGATTGCTAAAGAAACAGCTATTTCAGGTCAGGGTACCATAATCTCGATAGATAAAATCCTTACATCATCCTCCACCACGTTTTTACTAACAAGCTGGAACAACAGTAACAGTTTGACACCAGCTGTTTCACAAGTTCATGGGTGGTATGATTGAACGACATTGTAAGATTCCAAATGATCCAGATATCTACTGGACTGAAGTTAGTACAGATCAATTAAACTGACACTTTTACTATCTTCTGTGACACATTACAGGCTCATTACATCATTAAAGGGGTACCTGACTTCCTCTGAGTCTGACCAGAAGAAGATCACTGTGGTATACAATAACCAGTAACAGTTACCTGATTATATAAACAAACCAAACATTTTTGGTGGACAAAAATACACCATTAAACCATTTTTGTGAATGATTTATTGTTTTTGAGGATAGAATTAAATGATATAATACGTTCCACCACGGGGCACTGCTAACATGAATACCCAATGAATACCCTCGCATGATATAGACAGCAATTACCAACAAGGAGCAAAATTCTCCTGCCAACTATATCATGGAGGAAATTTTTTAAGGGGGTTCCGAAGAAATCATTTCAGATGTCTTGGCTGCAAATGACCATTTGCACAGACAAATAAATCAAGAAGATATTCAGTACACACACGGTGGTAGTGATAAGTCTCATCCGTGCATGTGGATTCCAAATTTCAATTTTCTACTGACGTCATGTTAATGTCGATCTAATATCTATGTTTCTCTTTTACAACCTTCTGGGAGAACGTTGACTTTGGAATTAAATCAATCGGCAACCCAAAACCAATTTCAATTCTTACAAGATTGTGCCAGCATTTCAAAGAAATGAATTTCTTCTTAACATGGGAACAATCCTTGCATTTTTTCTAACTTTCAACTATTTCTAACAGTTGTATGGCCACAGGGGAGATTCTTTACCCCCAACCACAGGCATACCGGACTATTTTCAGAAAGGACTTTTTCCCCCAAATGCGTATGTTTGTACATGCATGCAACATTGAAGGTTAAGGTTTGTGGTTGCGTTGTGTTACTTAGGGGTGGATTCAGATGACAGGCGATGGGGACATGGCATTTTTCATTTTCCAATCATGTATTTCGTTTACAATTAGATAGTTCTTAGTTACACTTTATGTGAATTTTCGAGAAATTTCATTCAATGTTTTGTAAATTTCTATAATTTTTGTGAATTTTCCTTCATTTTCGTGCAATTTGCTTTATTTTTGGCACAATTTTTCTTCAATCTTCGGTAGCCCATGTTTAATTTTCGTGAAATTTCCTTGTTTTCGGTAAAAACTTGGTCAATTTTCGGGAAATCTCTTTCAATCTTTTGAGAAACATCCTCCTTTCTTAAGCAATTGTCGGAGAATTTCCTTCATTTTGGGGCAATTTTTCTTCAATTTTCGGTAACTTTTCCTTAATTTGGGGGGAAATTTTGTTCTTTTCAGGAAATACATGGTCCATTTTTCTTTGATTTTTGGAACATTTCCTTCAATTTAGGGCAATTTTCGGGAAATCTCTTTTAATTATTGAGAAATTTCATTTATTCTCGTGCAATTTTCGGAAACTTTACTTCATGTTTGGGCAAATTCCCTTCCAGTTCTCAGTAAATTTTCTTCACTTTTCCGAGCATTTCCTTCAATATTTGGGAAATATCTTTCAATGTTTGAGAATTTTCTTCATTATCGTGCAATTCAAGTTTTGAAAAATGTCCTTCATTTTCGGGCAATTTTTTGTAAATATTGCCAAATTTTACCAAAATTCTCAATAATTTTACATTTTTCTTTAATTTTAGGTTAACAATATCCAACTTTTCCCAATAAAAAAAAAAAAACATGCAATAGGGAAGGTCAAATCCTTTCAGGGTGTACCTTCCCCCCTGCTCCCCGCTTCCTAAGCCCAGAAGACTACATCCTTGCCCAAATATTCTTGTCCCATATCTTTTATAGATTAATGATGACAAAACTGCTCATAAAATACATCATCACATCATTCCTGGTTTGGTTTGGTTTGCTCCCTGACATTTTATTTAGGCTCCGCCCATGGCGTTACTTCCTTATCAGCTAATTCGCACATACTACTGAAATGGCCAATGCTGTCAGCAACGAATTTTTGAAACAATTTAGTATTCCCGCCATGCAGATATCATAAACACAGACACCTTTATCCAACATGACTTTTTTTAACTATTTTAAAAAGTGAATCAAAAACGCTGTTAAAACTGGAATTTTCAATTCTCCTGTTTCTGATTAATTAATGTAAATAATTTAACTTCTTTTGAACGTTTATCTTTTTTTATCTTCAAAAATTTGCACAAAAAATTGTGTATATGTTGCCCGAATGGGAGGGGGTGGCTGCAAACCCCTTCGCACCCTTCCCCCGTATGCCTATGCCCCCAACTCAACATTTATTTTCAGAAATAATGTTACCTTGGTCCCTTGCCTTGGAAGCTCTCCTCCCCTCCCCAAAAACATGCACACTTTTTGGATCCACATCCCAGATTATAGAACCTTAAAATAACTGAATGACCTTATTCTAATAAAACTTTTTTTAAAGATTCTATCACACACAGTGCCTAGAAACCCCACCTTACTGAAACTTCAACCCTTGTTGGTGAGTGTATCCATAAAGGTGAGAATCAATTGCTGTAGAATCTGTCCCACAATGCAACATTCCTATTGTACTCAATATTCAGAATATATGGAAAAAAACATCTTGAAAATG
The DNA here is from genome assembly GCA_020152595.1 of Chiridota heheva. NCBI lineage: Eukaryota > Metazoa > Echinodermata > Holothuroidea > Apodida > Chiridotidae > Chiridota > Chiridota heheva. The sequence continues at coordinate 1,405,138 of JAIGNY010003170.1, forward strand.
GTTTCACTCATGGGTGTGAGGGGTAAAATCACACCATCCATACAAAAGATATAGATATGAAAAAGGGGGAAATGCCTCCCCCTTCTTTTTAAGGGCTTATCTCCCATGCACCCCTAAATTTCGCATATGGACTTTCAATATTTATATACGTAGAATTACTAATAGATCCTAATGACTATAAACTGCACTTTGACCCTGGTCCAAATCTCATGCAGGGAGAGGTTGTAAACGAACCTTAAAAGCATATCTAAACAAAATAAATCAGTGTCAGAAAAGGGTGTTGGGCTAGATTAAGAGAAAAACACTTCACATATAACAGGTTAAAGAAAACGTTTCATACCTCTCATTAATCAAACCCCTTGGTCAGATAAAAGAAAATCTGAAGAAAAACAGAACCTTGCAGCATCCAAGATTTGCAGACACCCTGAACCATGATTACACAAATAACTGTAATAAACCTAATAAAATGAGGCCTCAATTCATAAAGCTGGAAGAAGTTAAAATGTCACTAGAGGACTTCAGTTTTCACTGGAAACTTTCAAGATACGAATGAAGGTGGCACACAACTAACTTTATTCTCTGTGGTAGAAACTTAATCAGATTTGCTTCTACCTTTTGTTGGTCTACTTGTTATTTGTCTGCCTGTATTTCGTTGTGTGATTGTTTTCAGGATGTATCTACAAAAGATGACTGATTTTAATGAAATAAAAAGCGTTGCATGATTACCAGTGTTGTACCTATGACTCATGCACCTCCCATTTCTGAAGGATTAAGGCCGACACCAGGGATTGTGACTCAGGTACACTTCCTAGGCTCAAACTGTGGTCAAGTCCCATTTTTCCAGACTTGGGCACCCTGATACTTGGGCACCCTGATACTTGGGCACCCTGATACTTGGGCACCCTGATACTTGGGCACCCTGATACTTGGGCACCCTGATACTTGGGTAGTAGTACTTGGGTAGTGCTATCGGACTGATGCCAGCTGTGTTAGTATGGCTGCCATTGGTGATGGCTGGCCGTCCGAGGGTACTACAAAATCCTATACCCTCCTGTACTGTTTTTAACGAAGTGTTAAAAGTATAGGAAAATCTCAGTTTTAAGATCTTTATGAAAACGAAAGCATTTTACCTTTTTTTCACCCACAATGATTAAAATGAATGTTTGAAGCCCATCCATGTCTTCAAAAACTGTTTTTAAGGTGATTTTAGTTGCTTTTATCAAAGTATTTTGGACTAATTTTCCTTCCGTAAAAATCATCTGACGAGCTCTCCAAAGAACGGTCAATGTTTAAAACACTGCCATTGGGGCTATAACATTTTAAAGGGGAAAATATGTTTTAGATTATTTGAGGAAAACGTTAAGATAATACTTATAAAGTAAAATTATATATTCTAAACATTTCTTGATGTTTTATTTATTTGTTTTTGCACAGTTTCTCTTTTTTACCAAAACTATTTAATAAAATTATATAAAAAAAACAAAAAAACAATGTCAGTAAAAAATCAACTTGCAGTTGAGTGGAACATTCTAAAACTTATTTGCAGACGTTGAATGATTAATCACAAACATGCAGCAACTAAGAAAATAGCAACCAAAATATAATTTCGGAGAACTTTATCCCGTCGTTTGGCTAAATAGGTAAACATTTCGGAAAAGTTTTTTTTGAAAAAAGTGTATTATTTAGACTAATTGATATAAGAATATCCAAAAAGTAAGTTATTTTTCAATCATCAATTTTCTACGTCTGAATTAAAAAGAAAATAGGAATTGCACCTAATCGATTAAAATCCTCGTACAGCAATCCCAATGTCAATCCATACTGAGGGATACTTAGGCACCCTGATACTTGGGCACCCTGATACTTGGGGCACCCTGATACTTGGGCATCCTGATACTTGGGCACCCTGATACTTGGGCACCCTGATACTTGGGCATCCTGATACTTGGGCACCTTGATACTTGGGCACCTTGATACTTGGGCATCCTGATACTTGGGCACCTTGATACTTGGGCACCTTGATACTTGGGCACCCTGATACTTGGGCATCCTGATACTTGAGCACCTTGATACTTGGGCACCTTGATACTTGGGCACCCTGATACTTGGGCACCCTGATACTTGGGCATCCTGATACTTGGGCACCCTGATACTTGGGCACCCTGATACTTGGGCACCCTGATACTTGGGCACCTTGATACTTGGGCACCTTGATACTTGGGCATCCTGATACTTGGGCATCCTGATACTTGGGCATCCTGATACTTGGGCACCTTGATACTTGGGCACCCTGATACTTGGGCACCTTGATACTTGGGCATCCTGATACTTGGGCATCCTGATACTTGGGCATCCTAATACTTGGGCATCCTGATACTTGGGCATCCTGATACTTGGGCATCCTGATACTTGGGCACCCTGATACTTGGGCACCCTGATACTTGGGCATCCTGATACTTGAGCATCCTGATACTTGGGCATCCTGATACTTGGGCATCCTGATACTTGAGCATCCTGATACTTGGGCACCTTGATACTTGGGCACCCTGATACTTGGGCACCCTGATACTTGGGCATCCTGATACTTGGGCATCCTGATACTTGGGCATCCTGATACTTGGGCATCCTCATACTTGGGCATCCTGATACTTGGGCACCTTGATACTTGGGCATCCTGATACTTGGGCATCCTGATACTTGGGCACCTTGATACTTGGGCATCCTGATACTTGGGCACCTTGATACTTGGGCACCCTGATACTTGGGCACCCTGATACTTGGGCATCCTGATACTTGGGCACCTTGATACTTGGGCATCCTGATACTTGGGCATCCTGATACTTGGGCACGCTGATATTTGGACACCCTGATACTTGGGCATCCTGATACTTGGGCATCCTGATACTTAGGCATCCTGATACTTGGGCACCTTGATACTTGGGCACCCTGATACTTGGGCACCCTGATACTTGGGCATCCTGATACTTGGGCATCCTGATACTTGGGCCCCCTGATACTTGGGCACCCTGATACTTGGGCATCCTGATACTTGGGCATCCTGATACTTGGGCATCCTGATATTTGGGCATCCTGATACTTGGGCACCTTGATACTTGGGCATCCTGATACTTGGGCACCCTGATACTTGGGCACCTTGATACTTGGGCATCCTGATACTTAGGCATCCTGATACTTGGGCATCCTGATACTTATGCATCCTGATACTTGGGCACCTTGATACTTGGGCACCTTGATACTTGGGCATCCTGATAATTGGGCATCCTGATACTTGGGCACCCTGATACTTGGGCACCCTGATACTTGGGCACATTGATACTTGGGCACATTGATACTTGGGCATCCTGATACTTGGGCATCCTGATACTTGGGCACCCTGATACTTGGGCACCCTGATACTTGGGAATCTTGATACTTGGGCACCTTGATACTTGGGCACCCTGATACTTGGGCATCCTGATACTTGGGCATCCTGATACTTGGGCACCCTGATACTTGGGCACCCTGATACTTGGGCATCCTGATACTTGGGCATCCTGATACTTGGGCACCTTGATACTTGGGCACCTTGATACTTGGGCACCTTGATACTTGGGCACCCTGATACTTGGGCACCTTGATACTTGGGCATCCTGATACTTGGGCATCCTGATACTTGGGCACCCTGATACTTGGGCACCCTGATACTTGGGCACCTTGATACTTGGGCATCCTGATACTTGGGCATCCTGATACTTGGGCACCCTGATACTTGGGCACCCTGATACTTGGGCATCCTGATACTTGGGCACCTTGATACTTGGGCACCTTGATACTTGGGCACCTTGATACTTGGGCATCCTGATACTTGGGCATCCTGATACTTGGGCACCTTGATACTTGGGCATCCTGATACTTGGGCATCCTGATACTTGGGCATCCTGATACTTGGGCACCCTGATACTTGGGCACCCTGATACTTGGGCATCCTGATACTTGGGCACCTTGATACTTGGGCACCTTGATACTTGTGCACCTTGATACTTGGGCATCCTGATACTTGGGCATCCTGATACTTGGGCACCTTGATACTTGGGCATCCTGATACTTGGGCATCCTGATACTTGGGCATCCTGATACTTGGGCACCCTGATACTTGGGCATCCTGATACTTGGGCACCTTGATACTTGGGCACCTTGATACTTGGGCACCTTGATACTTGGGCATCCTGATACTTGGGCACCTTGATACTTGGGCACCCTGATACTTGGGCACCCTGATACTTAGGCACCCTCCGACGGCCCTAAGACATCAGGCTCTGGGGACAATGTTTGTTTCTTTGTTTGTTTGATGAGGACTTAATGGCACCACGACAACTAGGGTCAAATTGTGCCTGAGAGCTTAAATCATTCTAGAGGTAGGAAGGAAAGGAAACAGGGGGAGAATGAGAGAAATACAAAAACAAAAAGTCAGAAAGCTGGGATCGAGAGAGGAGGTGCATGGGTGAAAAAAACAAAGTAGAAAGAGGGAATGAAAGAGGAGAACTATATATGGTTGTAGAGGGAAGCATGGTGAAGGAAGGAGATAATTTTATCCAGAGGGTTTTTCTGAAAGAACTCAGCAATTGAGTTGTGGGGAGCGAGGGAAGCTCTGGGAAGGTTGTACAGAGGCAAGCAAGAAGAACCTGATGGACTGTGAGGGTGCAATGCCAATTGTTGGAGAGGGGTTGGGGGAGAACCATTAAGGAGGTGGGAGTAAGTGAGGTGTGTGTGACCAATTCTAAGACGGGTAATATGAACGTTGTCGACACCAGAGAGGTTGTTGATGGTGGGTTTGATCGGAATGGTGGGCTGGATGTCGTGGAGTTTGTTATCAATTTGGGAGTCCCATGAGGTTTGCCAGCGGTCACGAACAAGGTAGAGGGGAGGTTGAGGGCAAGCTTAGCGGCTGCATCAGCCCTGTCATTGCCAGGAATGCCAACATGGCTGGGTATCCAGAAGAAAAGAATACTTTTCTGCAGAAGGTGGGCGAAAGGAGTTTCCTGAGGAGGAGGTGGGATGTGAAGTTATCCCATTTAAGATTGAGTAAAGAAATAAGAACAGCCTTGGAGTTAGAGAAGATGGCAAAGTGGCTGAGCGGAGAGTACTCAATAAAGTTGAGGGTGAGGAGGATGGCCTTTGCCTCGGCTGAAAAGAAGGACGAGTTAGTCGGGAAGTCTGCTACTGAGGGTTACGTCTTGGATGACGGCAGCAGCAGCTGTCTTGTTGCCTTCCTTGAAGCCATCAGTAGAGATGGAGGTGTAGTTTGAGAATTGGTCTTTGATTTGGTTGTGAAGATTGATGAAGAGGTTAGGGTGGATTTGGGTTTTGTGATGAGTGGAAAGGCCCAGGTGGGTAGAAGGGAGGGGGTGGCCCAAGGAGGAAAAGTGCCAGGAGAAGGTGCCGAGAGTGGCGGGGTTGTTGCCGAGATGGAGAAGGTCTGATTTAATGCGTAAGCCCCTTATACCATCGTCAGCGGTACTGTTCATACCCAAAAGATAATCATTATTTCACCATCATATCTCAATGAGATTTCTTAGTAGCTGTGGCTTAATTACATCCAACCCAACAACACTTACCATCAGAGATAGTCTTCCAAGTACTCTTTTCCAGCATTCTTCCTTGTTTTAAGTGGCTTTGTGCAACAAGTGTCTTCTCTAAACAACCTGTAAATGAATAGAACAATCGAATAAATATTTTGTTTAACTAGTGAGGGGAGGTTCATGTAAGAATTCTGACTGGTTTGATACTTCTGTTTATGATCAATTACAATCCGCACAATTTAAAAATAGCATGCCCTACCAAACATGAAGGGGACCGCCTCAAACAGATTTTACTTTCCTCGGTAGTAAAATAGATAGCTTCCCAATTGGACTCATACATATTTGTGGTTGCGGCCAAACAGTGAAAAGCTGGTCAAAGATTCACATTAGTTGTTCTGCTCCTTAAAGTTTCAAACAGTCAGACCCGACCTGATGAATAACCAGGTCGGGGTCAGATTTTCCTCCTTTATTTTCTGTATTCTGAAAACCCTAGTTGTTGTGGAAGTTGGTGCTGTGCATCATATAAGCAATGAATGAAGTCCTTATTGTGTGGTTATTTTAATTAAGATAAAGTGGTCTCACTATTTGCTACAGTAAGTTTGTGGTTATGATTTGCTGGAACAAATTTCAAGGGAGAAGGACAAGTCATGAAACTCTAAACTGTACTATCAGATTTGAATTAACAACACCCTCTTCTTTGAGAAACTAGTATAACAACACCCCCTTAGTCGATAGATTAATGTTATACCTACCCCCTCCTCCCCCACCACCATACACATACATACCTAACTGAAAATTTGCTTCAGAATATTTGCAGCAATAAACTCAAATTCATTATAATATTGAATTAGTGTAACAACCTCCTAATTGGAGAAAATAATCAACAATTAACACCCTTTAAAATTAGGAAATTATTAGTTAAAAAAACATCCCAAATCTAATTTGAGGAAAGTGAAACAATGTGCACATTCCCTTTTACAAATTCCTCAAGAAGGTGAAAACATTTCCAGTACACTTATTAATGAGGTGCTTCCAACTACTTCAAATAATCTCTCCCTATTTTCATCAAGACAATCCCACATGAATGGTGAATTAAATCAGGTAATATAGACCCAAAAAACATTAATTTTTTCAGCCTGCAAATATTGATAAGAGACTCACATTACACTACAACCCATGGTGGCATAGGCGTAGGAATATGTTCTTCATTGGAGGGCACAAAGATATGCTACAACACTAGTTCCATGGTAAACAATTGATTTAGTTGGGGGAGGGCACCATGTAGGTCACTCCAATATTGGGGGTATGTGCCCCCTGTTCCTATGCCTATGCATAATGGGGCAAAGCAGATCTGCAATCGGCCCATCTAGTGAAGGTCATAGTGCCAGAGATGTTAAATCATTATATCAGATTAAGGACAAATAGCGCATTCAACAAAAAGGGCAAACTTTGATGTCTCTCCTGCAGTGACTTGTTGAGGACAAAATGTCTTCAATCATCTTTAAGCAGAGGCTGAATTACGGTGGGAGGGGTGGGGGCAAGGGGGCACTTGCACCCCCCACTTTTTTCACCATAGATATGCATTTCAGCCTATGGGCAGAAATATGGGAGTCAAAGGGGCACTTGCAAAATAGTGTCACACACTTTCTTGTTTTAGTTGTAAACTCAATTAACTTCAATCAGCCAATCTTTTGTAATTGAGAGGCAAGGAGTGCAAATACAACCATTCACATTCTTTAACTTTATCCAATGAGGAACCTCATTGGCATACCTACAAAGTTTTAACTTTTACCGATATTTTTTATTGCATTCTTGTTTCTTATGCCAAGTTTAGAATATTTAGTCCCTGTTATATAACTTTCTCTTCTTTAAGGACAGTTTTTTTTTTTTTTTGGGAGGGGGTTGTATCAATTGGGCTTTTGTTTGAAGGATTTCCACTTGGCTCTCATAAAATTTTGTACATGAAAGTTTTGAAAGATCCCCTTCCCCCTCCCTCCCACGTTTCTTAGGCAAATCCCACCCCCGTCTACAAGTCTACATTTTTATTTATTTCCCTATCAAAATCCCACGGTTTTTAAAATGTTTAGTGAACATCCTCTTGCCTTCGATCAAAATGCTCTGAAAATGCTTCAAACCCATACCCCAATAAATATTGAAAACATGTCAGATACTTTTCTGAGAAAAAACAATAATAGTTCATTGATTCAATAGAAAATACACTTCCATACCCTTTCAAAAGAAATTGTCCGTGTCTAATATTCCCACAAAATTAACTTTTGAATTTAGCACCTGCCTACCAGTGAAATATTTAAATTAAGTATGTGGTATTATACTATGTATGTTTTTAAACAATTGTTCATACCCAAACACAGTAGGAAATGTTTGATAGAATCTCTAAATAATCATCAAAATAATAACCATATGGTTTTGGAAAGGAAAGTAAAGGAAATGACACAGCAACCTTCAATCTAGCATGTCAACACCAAACCTGTGGGAGCCAGCACTTTTGCTAGTCATAAAACAATAAAGATGATGGAGAAATCTTTTTTTTCCCATGGGATTTTTTTGGGGAACAATACATGAGTAACTTAAGTGAAAAAAGAAATGCAATAAATATTCTTAAGGCTGGTTTTCCTCATATTTCTCACACTTTCTTATTCTGATATTACTAACTTTAAGTTGAGTGGGTTTAATCATGTGCCCTAATAATCAAAACATAAACAAAAGCTTACAAATGAGGCAATTCTAAAAAATAAAGGCTATGTTACCGTCTCTAAGATAATATAGTTCAATTCGTGTATTTTGATTGGTCTAAATATAATGTGCACTTATACTGATAGGCCAATCAGTGATCGTTTGAGAATATAATGTACGCTACTACATTGTAATCACCATAGATGGCCTTTAAATTGTCAAATGTATGTAAATTCTGGTGGTGCAGGAAAATGGTCTAAAGCAGGGACCAAATCCTAAAATCCTTTCAGTGTGTTTTCATCTTAAAAGGCCAGATATCATGTTCACGTGGAAACCATGGAGATCAGACAATCCAAAGTTTCTGATTGGTCAAAATGTTTACACAATTACCAACAAGCCAATTAGTTATCGCCACAGAAGTGACGTACATTATAATTAGATATTGGTGAAGATCATGAGATGAGATTCCCATTATGATTTTGCGTGAATGTACCTTAATTGTGATTGCACGAAAAACAAGTAGTCGGGGGATATTCTGGACATGTTCACCACGGTCCCAGAGCCGTAGTTCTCATTTGGAAAGTGGGGGTAGGGGGGAAACATGGCCTCTTATCCAAAACAGGGGGGAGGGGGACAAGTAGCAAATTTTCCCCAAAATGTATTGAATTTTAAAAATTCTGCCGAAAAGTGGGGGGGGGGGACAGGGGGAACATGTCCCCTGTCTCGGGAATTACAGCCCTGCATGGTCCGATAGTTTCCTTGCTTCCCGCACAGCCAATTATGGTTGACTTATGAATGATTGAGAAACAACTCCAACAAGTTAGTTACCTGAGGCTAGAATAAGACAAAATAGAGGTTTCAATATTCTAGAACTTGGAACTGGTCTCCTAAGATTGTGCGTGAGACAATGAGGGAAATTGCACAGAGGCCTAGATTTCAGAGGGAAACCAGTCTGCCCCATCCCCACCCCATTAGTGAATTTTGTTCACTTTGGAATCATCAAAATGATGGTAAACACCTTTTAAGAAAATGATTTTGCAGGGTCCGTACATGTCTAAGTACTTTCACATGTGATCCAAACATGTCGAGCAACCAGAGTGCACTGTGTCCTGTTCTTTTTGCTTCTACATTTGACTACTAGTCTATTCTAGTCATTGGAAATAGAATCCATCACATGATGCAGGTTTTCATAGGGTTTTTCACAAAGGTTTTGGCCTGTTTTCTGCACAATAACAAACAACTGGTACTCGGCGCAAAATTTTTCCCTTTTTTGAGTTGACTGACAATTCAGACCTTTCTTGTAAATTGGAGGGGTACAATGACCATTTTCCTCTCTTTGTTACACGGTTACACCCATGGACAATACCATGTGCCAAGATGGCATTGCCGCACCGATATTTCGGTGAAAATCATCTTCATCATAAAATCACAAATCGAATGGCCATACAGTTTGGTTTGAAATTACTTTTTATCAAAATTTTCCCACATAATAATGCAGGAAAATGAATCATACTATTAACACATTGTCCCAATGAATTCTGCATTTCTCAAAACCATTAGAAATTGCAGAAAATTACAGGAAAACTGTTTAATTAGAGGTCAAACATCATGACCTCTACAAATGAGAGATTGGTTCAGTATGGCAATTCCAAACGAATGGAAACTACATATCAATGGAAATTACGCGTAAATGAAAAAGACATCAGCTGAGAATAGTATGTAGATGAAAATCACTCATAAACGGAAACATTAATGGAAATTACTAATAAATGGAGAAAAAAATGCACATGAAGGAGACTCCTTTTGCATGGGAATTTAGCTTTTAGCTAACAGCATTTCCGAATGACATCTTCATGAAAATAAAACAATATTTAATGTGCTATTCAAAGGTCAACGTACTGTTCTGTTTTGAAATCTTTGGTTTCATGTTGATTATGTTATACATGGGCAGATTCAGAGGGATGTGGAGGTTAATGCACTATATGCTTTACAGCAGCACTATATGATCTAAAATGGAGAATAAGAATTAGACCCAGTCATGTGAGGAACACTCTTAGTTGAAGCCCATTTTTGAAATGTCTGGATCTAGGAGGTTCACTTCCTTTTTCTGAGTATTGTCATTTTTATAGCACTTTTAAGAGGACAAATAGTCTCTTCTTGTGAGGGAAATGCTCACGTCTGGCACTCTTTCGCAAAAGTCTGGATAATCCCCTGTCAACATCCAGCAACAGGGTACAATCCTTGTACTAACCTTGGGGAGCAAAGGAAGGTACAAAAACATCACAAACTGATGCTTAAAACCCAGTAGGGTCTAAAAACCTATGCAGTATTAATGCTTATGCCAACCAAAGCTAGATATGGCATAGACTCAAACTGTATACCCACCCTTTTGATGAATCCTTGTTAAGATGATTATTCCAGGCACTTAACAGTGGAGTAAATAAATGTCAATTATGTCTCATTATGTATTCTTTTATCTGAAAAATTTGTTCTTCTTTCCTATATAGTGAAATGGGAAAGCTGCTTAAATTTTGAGTCTGGCCTCTCCTGTACCTCCTCCCCCACCCCCCACCCCTTCATCCACCCTAACCCCCCCAAAAAGTACTCACTTTTAAATTAAAGAAGGTTTTCTCTATTTACAAATGGCAAATAGTTCACTTTTAACTGTTAAGAGTTTACCCTATACCCATTGTAGGATTTGCCTACGAACATTAAGTGGGCAAAGCTAGTCAAACGTGGAGGTCACAATCACGCTAAGATACAAAAAAATCTCCAAACAAAAAGATGTAAATTCAGTCATTTCCCCTCCATGCTCTCCAAAATCCCACCTTTGTCTACACCCTTTCCTCAATACATTTGCCACTTCTGTATGCTAATTGGCATATAGTAGGACCTACGTTCAAATTTGAAAAGCTCTGCAATACACTTTTATGTTTACACACCACAATGTTGTAATAACTTTGGAAATACATTTTTGATATGTGGGCAACTTTTAAAAAGTACAACGACTTTCATTTATTTGAGAAAAGTTCACTTCTGAAGAAGCGTGGAGCCCTTTAATCTATTCTGGAAGCAATTGTGACAAATACAAAAAACATAGTTGGCATTTTGAAGTTACAAATGATTAAGGAAATTACACAATGACCTCTTTCATGTATTCACCTCTAAAGATGAAAGTTTGGTTGTTAAAAAGACCTTTTACTGTCTGTCCTTGAATACAAATATGCTCGTTCCTTTAGTTTTTGTGACATCAATCTATTTCACTTCATGATAAACAGCTTTCCTAAATCCACCACAGATATGCTAAACAGGCTTGCTTTATGTCACTGCATGGAAAGGCAAAGCTTTGAACCAGGCCAGTAGCCAGGAATTTTTGCAGAGGAGGGGAGGGAAAGGGGGAACTCAAGCACTTCACATTGTGTAATATTTTTTTCATTTGATTTTTCATAAGGGCACACACCTTCACAAGAGCGCACCCCCCCCTCCCCACCCATGTCCCATGCTGGCTATGGGCCTGGTTAGTACTGACATAACTGATGTATAATGACTATAGAAAGTCCCCTCCCCCTTCCCCCGCCTCCAGCATACAGGTCTGTTGGCACATATGCATTCCAATACGCTAACATAGCTGCTTTCAAGTAATTACAGTGAGTCAGGTGACGAGTCACATGCAAGAACTGAAGAATGCTCTGCCTACAAGCTCTGCACGCAAACAAATCTTGTCCAAAAGCAATATTCCCACTATATGTTTGAATGAAAAATCATGTGTTTTATAGCAAAGTTAGGGCTTGAAACTGAAAAATCCTGCTCAGGTTTTAAAAATCCCACTAGGGCTTCGAAAATCCTGCTAGGGCTGCTAAAATCTCCTGCTAGGGCTGCAAAATTCTCCCAATATGGCTTCAAAAGTCCCGCTAGGGCTTTAAAAATCCTGCTAGGGCTGCAAAATTCTTCTACTAGGGCTTCAAAAATCCCGCTAGAAAGCAATATCCCAATAGGTTTTAATGAAATACCATGTGCTGTAAAGGTGAGTGAAGAATTGATAACTTAAAATTAGGTTGAAATTTTTTTGCTAGGGCTTCAAAATTTGCAGAGTTTTGTATAAAAAGCAATATCCTGCTAGGTTTTAATTAAAATATCATATTTTTTAAATTTCTTTATAGCCGAATTAGGGCTTGAGAGAAACTAAATTTACATGCAGGTTGAAAAAATCCTGCTTAGGGCTTCAAAATTTGCAGGGCTTTGTCGAAAAACAATATCCTGCTAGATTTACATAAAATATCATGTTCTATAGCAGATTTAAGGCTTGAGAACTTCATTTTAGGTCAAATAAATCCTGCTGGGGCTTGAAAGTTGCATTTTTAACTGTTTAAAAAGTCAAAAATTACAACTTATATTGAGGGTCTGTAATTCGCACAAATATTTAAAAAAATTGCTATGGGCCGTCGGGGTTTCAGCATGAGTTTTAAGACAGCAGACACATCACAACATACTCAAATTATATCCTTTCCTAGAGACAGAGAGAGTATGGAGGCAGATGCATGAAATTTTTTCCGAGAATTTGAAGGGGAGGAGGGGGATGGGTGCAGAGTGCAAAATATTGAGCCTATCATAGCTTGAAAAAACTCATGGAGTGCGATATACATGTAGGCCTATGAGTAAAACAGTAAAAAGAGGGTTCCATCATCATGAATTTGTCTAGAAATGATATCATTCCGTTCCAATGTTTTAGGAAGAACATTCAAACTTTGGTAGAGATTGACAGTTTATCTACAAGTTCGCACAATGGGCCTAACTTCATACTCAAGATGCATAAGAAATCCAGGAAATTCATGGGACAGTTCTAAAAAAAGCCCATCTGATCACAAAAATGGCAACATACAATAGAATATCTAACGAAATAATATAAAATTATCCTACCGCTTTGTGTAGCCATTGGTTCTCGGTTTTTATGCCATGGCAAAGAGGGACTACACTCAAATTTTGCACCACGGCTCCGTGAAGAAGATAGCAATCAACTATGCATGCCTCTCCGCGTATGGGTGTTCCGCGACTGATGACCGATCTTCAAATTGTAAATGTTTAATGCATTTAATGTCATTGCATAGTTTGAAAATCCAGTTTCCTATTTTAGAGACTTTGATCTGATTCCTTGTAAAATTTCACAGTTCAATATATGATCTATTAGGATCAGGTCACACATCGCGTATGAATATTGATTCAAATAACCTGATCACTTCACTTGCAAAGGTGGGAGGGGGAAGATAAGTAAATGTGAACCAACAAGATGTTATAATCATAGGCCTACCACGGTCGGAGGGGATAAGACGAGGAACAGGCCCACAGCCAGGAAATTTTGCGGAGGAAGGGGAGGGGGGGGTGCCACTTTGTGTTATTTTTTTTTCATTTGATTTTTTGCAAGAGGGGGTACACCTTCACAAGGAAGAATGCCCCCCCCCCCATGCCCCATGCTGGCTACGGGCCTTGTTTGAACTATTGACCATAACCTACTTGTTGGACTGGAAACAAAAGTACAATGCCAATGATAAACAATTTGGTAAGTTAAAAAAAAAAAAAAAAAATGTTTCATGTTGTGGGATGGACTGAAAAGGGCCTGGGGGTCAGAGTCCAAGTGAAATGCAGATGAATGTGCAAACTCAATCTCAAAACTATCTCGCAAATAGAAATTCCTCGTTAGAAAATAAAGTTTTCTTTCCTCTTAAACATTATGTTCCCTCTTTCCTATCCTCCATTTTGTTGCTTCAAGGTGGTATAAGTTGGTGGCGAGGGGGGGGGGGCGGACTTATACGGGCTTGTGGATTTTATATTTATTAGTTTTATTTTTCCTGTAGTTTATGTATTCATATCTATTATTCATTTTATTCAGTAATGCATGTACATTTTCAGATCTAGAACTCTTTCTCTATATATAAACACAATTAGATACTGTACGCTTCCAACAACTACTGAACCATATCATCATAGTGTACATAAACTTGATGCTTCTTTACATTCATTTCTAATAGGGGCAAAGAAAATGAATTCTAATATAAAAAAAATAAACCACCACCACTACCTCCAATAAAGCCTCAAACACCAAATAATGAGGAAAAGTATAAAGCAGAAAACCAATCAGTTATAAACGCAGGAAGAAAGAAAGTGCATTGAGGTAGGCCTACAATTATCAAAACACTACAAATAATATACCCTACAATAAACATGGGAGAAGGCATTCTAAAAAGGCCATTCTTATGTGTGGACAAACCAGTTATATATGATCAAAAATTATCTTATCTATTATTATATTATTTTAAGACTGAAATAGAGTTATACACATCACCCAACAGTTTCCACTATCCTCCACTCAATAATCAACTAAGCTACCCCACCACCAATTCTGAGAGATGGCTCTACTCTTGAAACATGTTTACCATGTGTATAAATGGCATGACCACCATGGGTGTAGCCAAGGGGTCATTCCCCCTCCTCCAACAGATCCTCAAAAAGTAAAAAAGTTCAGAAATTTTAGTAAAGTTAAAGTACTACTCTAGTTAAATTTAGCTCTCCTTAAAGTTTAAAGACCGCTCTATTTTGACATAATTTTGGAAAAAAGTCGGCAATTTTCTTCTTTCTATGACTTTCAAAAGGCTGGCTACATCGTTATCACGATCACATGCATTTTAAAATTATAAGGACAGCTGCATAAATTTTTCCCTTTAAATAACAATTACAATATACTCCACAAATATTTAAAAAACACGATTTACTTACGGGAAGCTCAAAACAATGTTATCCCTGTATGCCAAGATTGCTTTTCATATGAGAATATACAGTTATTTTCAGGGTGGGTATAGGGGTGAGTTTTTTCCCTTTTGTTTATCGGTAATTATATTATTTTTTTGTTTTTATATTTATTTTTGTGATAAACTATCATATGGGGAATCATCATTGTAAATATGCTTGTAATTCACGCTCCCCACCACGTTGAATATCATGTTTTTATATAATGTTTCTATATATTGTAAAGTTTCCATAACAATTTGCATATTATAAATGAAAATTAAAAAAGCTGTAAAAATGGTAAATTTTTAACCAATATTTATTAGAGATTTTAATTACATTTCATGCTTTTTAGCTAATGTTTCCCTGCCCACGCATATACCTTTAGGCAGGGGCATAAGAAGGTGACCTCTTGGGGGGGGGGGGGGGAGGGACCTCTTGGGGAGCAAGAGCATCCAGAATTTACTGGTTACAAGCAAAAAATTGCATTGGTAAATTAAGTTTCTGTGAAACGTTGCTGCTAATTGGGAAATCTCCTCATATTTTCGTGAACAGTTTTCTCAATTTTCAGGAAATGTTGCAAAATTTCACTAATTATTTTACCAAAGTTTTTATTCAATTTTGTAAAAAAAAATGTTTTCCAATTTTACCAAACAACTGGCAGAGTTGCATGTAACCTCACAAACAGGCAGCTTTCCCCTGCCTCCACTTCCTATGCCTCTGCCTTTAAGCATGCCATATTTAATAATCAACTCCCCTCTTATGTTCTCCTTGGTATGAAAGAATAAGAACTGCATTGCAACATGAAAATCTTCCCCCCTTCATCTACATGGCCAGATGCATTAAATAATTATCCATTTTTATTCTGCATTCAGGAATGGAAAATGTACTGTACATGTATGTCAAACCTTCGGCAACAGTGTGAATTTTGCCATCTGGTAAAAAGGCTTCCTTTTAACATGTTGTGCTACGCAACACTATGTACACATATTTGTACCATTTTATTTTAACTCACAAAAAAATGTAAAAATACAAAAAGTTTGAGGTGCGGATGTGATGGAAACACGTCAACACTGGAAATCTGGGGATGGTAAAAGAGCCACATGCTGGCTTCTCTCCATGTTTGCTCAGCTTGAATCCTTTTTGTAACGGCACAGGCTGAGTACCAAACAAACTGTTAAAAGTAGAAACATTAGGCATTGGAATTATCGAAGTTCACGCAAATGTAAATGTTTGTAATAATTTACTAAGTAAAAATCTTTTCTACAACATTTTCCAACTAATATCATCTTTTTAGGTTTCATTATACCCTCAGAAACAGTGAAGTGTAAAATCATATAATAAATATATATATAAGGACATTGAATATACAGTAGTCCTGCCATATGCCTCCCCAAAAAATTAAGATTTAACCTAAAATTCAATAATTCATCAAGAAATCCTGGTTCTAAGTCCATTTTCATGATGAAAAAAAACTTAGAAATTGATCATTTATTGCTTGCTCCGAAAAAAAAAGTTGAAAGTGATTTGTGACATCATAACAGTTTGCTACGTCATTCCAGGGACTGATGATTGTAAACAATGCACCACACACATACTAACCACGTGCAAATAACGTCTGATTACAAAAGTTTTTTGGCCTGTTCAGATCTTAATTTGTCATTTTCAAGTTCAAGCTATAATAAAAATGATTTGGAAATAAATGAAGAACATTCTCATAATGAAGGGGATGTCATTCCTTTTCAATTTGAACCCCTTGGAAATGAGAAAAAAGGATATCAGGCTTACAACCCTTACACCGTCCTACAGTACTAAGCCTGCATAGTTGGCAAGGAATTCTTACTGTTTCACAAGTAATATTTTGTTAAACATATCAAATTAAAGTGTTTGCAACAACATTTACTTTTTTTTTTTAGGTCTAAAGGAAATATAAAGTTTTATTTATCAATGTTCAAGTCTCTGTCACTTGACATTTAGTCAACAGGCCTACATGAAGTGAATTCATTCATGCAAATCCATTTGCATTTTTGCACTTGAATTGGAAGTTTTTGAAGAAATTGTGAAAATTTTGTTAGTTTATATTTTAAGTTTTGATATGCTAAAAGGGACAGCTTGGCATATGTACACAATAATTACTATTCAGTTCTAATCTATCAATTTTTTTTCCTTCAATCATATTCCACACTATATATAAAATACATCATGTAAGCTTACAAGTGATTAAGTGGCCCAGTCGGTTACGGCATTGTCCTTTGAACGAGAGGTTATGAGTTTGATTCTCAACAAGTCTTAATTTTTTTTTTTTCTTCCTCTTATTCTCTTACTTGAATTTTTATTACTCGCGAAACAGTAAAAATTTCATGTCAGAGAGAGAGCGATTCGGTCAAGCTACTGTTTAAATTGAACAGAACAGGGGTAACAATCTGGCGTGAGTTGAATATGACACTGTACCCTGTAAGTTCCGATAACTTGGTTCATGTCAAGTGCACAAAACACGTCCAGAATCATCTCGTTTTGTTGTCCTTTGCCATTTGATAAATTACTTTTAGTTTGAGTATTATTACTATATCCTCCAACACACAACGCTGTGGGATTTTGATTAATATTTACTTGGAAAATATTCACATTTTAAAAAACAAAGGAAGATAATAATTGTCACTTAGTCGCAAAACTTCAATGGCATACACATACAAAATGACTCGGCAATGCATCGTTTACTTACAGAGGTCCCTGAAGAGACGTCATCGCATATGAAGCCCGATTCTGATTCATCAAAGGTGATGAAAAAGTCATTCCTCTTTTACCATTTTCTCACAAACAGTGGGGTATGTGTAGAGCAGAAAAAATCATATTTTTGCAAATCAAATATTTAAAATATCATATTTGTAACTAGTTTTGACCCCCACAGCAGGACCACTTTAAGGTTAATATCAAGATAAATAAGTTAAATTAAAATTCGGTATTTCCTGATCATACTGAGGATGTGTTTCACTTCTGTTTGTCTTTTTGACATGTATCATACACCGTACCATAATCCTTTAATCAAGTCACCATGGGCGGGATTTGCAGGGGCTGGATTTGCAGGTGAGGGGAGCAAAGTCACAAAATGAAAGTTGTCTATTGAAGGAGCTGATGGGGTTGGGGAGGAGGGGGAATCATAAAATCACACTAAAATACAAAAAAACATTATATAAAAGATATAAATATGGAAAACAGTGGGGGATAATTCCCCCTTGCACCCCTCATCCCACCTATGCAAGTCACAGGTTACAATAACATATTCTAAGAACATAAAAAACACAGAACACTTCTAGCCAGAATCTAAGAGTCATAATCATAACAAATTCTTGCTAAAGAACAGTGATCAAAATAAACAATAGATGGCAATGGTGAAAGAATTTTCGTCTTATACTTTTCATCTTATTATTTCACTACTGCTAATTCTATTCATGCAGTCAATAGAGTTATGAACCTTTTAAATGAGTTTCCCTTTTTTTGAAATGGAAATGATCTTGAATACATTCAGTCATTGTTTGTTCTCTCTTTGTTCTCTAAACGTTATTCAATAAATGAAAAACCACTTATCTTTGTTATAATGATGAAAGCTTATAATAATATCAAAACATCAAACTTTGTCAAAAAATTGAACAAAAGCGGCACACTTTCCACATGTTTGTGCCAGTATTGAATATTAATCTAATGATAATAAAGTCAGGTGGGATGGGCTGGTTTACTAATTACACAGATGCATAAATGACATCCATCAAATTCAATTTTCCTTTTGCAACGTTAACAAGCTATTCATCACTCGATACAATCATGACCGATCTTCTGTTTCTTGTTTAAAGTAATCCAACAGTCAGATGTTTCTACTTATCTGTTACAAAGAGAAACAGAGATGCTTTTGGAGGACCCAGGTGTCTGAATCAATTTCATCGTCTCTCAAACAAACAGAGAATGCATCACTCACTATCGCTGTACCTCTCACACCTGAAGGAAAGCCATATCATTCATACGTGTTGCATGGTTCAACACAAAGCCAGGTGGTACTCCAACCTACATCCAGATATCCAATGTGTAAATTCCTATGGCAGAGGTTGGTTGAATGATAGGGACCAGTTGGTCTGAGCGCAGGGATTAGTCGAGGAGTTGCGCATGGTCACAGAGTTGGAGCACAAATTGGTTCAGGTGGTTAGTTAAGGAAACATTAATTACTTGAGAGGTTGTGGGTTACTTCAGGAAGAATTAGTTGAGGAGTGGTGGTAAATTGAAGAGTACAACAAACAGTTTGATAGATCCACAACAAAGGGGATAAATGTCCGTAAAAAACTCATTCAGGTGATGAACAAACACCATCCTACCACCCCATTACAACCTGTTTGTATTTTTCTACCCCTGAAAAAAATACTGTCGTGTGTAAAATAAGTATCAAATTGTTATACGAAAGCTCCCCTTCCCTGCCCCCTCTCCTGTATAGGTCATTCATTTTCAATAGGAAACAATTTCTCTTGATATCCCTTGGTCGATTTTCTCTTTCTTTCTATAACTTCCTGTTATTACTAAGTTCTGTGTAAATATGAAAACTCTCTAAGTTTGATCAATTCACCACACCACAAAATTATTGTTACATTCAAGGCTACTTTGTGTCATAGGAGAAATCAAGAATTAGGTCCCCTCATAATTTCACAGAAAGGTAATGCCAGCATCCTTTATAGCCCTCTGGGCAAGAAATTGTTATTTCAACGAGTGGTCTGTGTCCACATATGTGAAACCGCTTTAAAGAAATTATCTCTCATATAAAGGTCTTGCTGGATGTTGGCAATACTACATGAAAATTTCCCTAAATTCCACTAAAAACCATGACAATGGCAAAACCTCCTACTATATTTTTTTCTCGGAATCGACTACTACAGCGGTGCTTTATCTGAACTCTTACTTATTGTGATGAGTGAAGGAGCTTTCTTTACTCTGTCACAATCAGGGGTGTAAAAAGCTTTCCAAAAGTGGGGGAAACGGCCTCTTAGGCACTTCTTAAGTCATATGCATATGTCTGCCCCTTGTCTGTAGATAATAAAGTAAAGTAAAAGCAGCACTTCATATTTAGAAAGAGGCACTTTTCCAATGGGAACATTCCCCCCATACAGGGGACTGACAAAAGTCACCAGTTTTCTACTACTGGGTCAGTGACTAAGGGGCATTTCATTTTGGAGAAAAAAAATTCTATTTTTAAAAAAGTGTGCGCACATTCTACCAAATCTTGCATCTTTGACAGTACTTGAGGGGCACTTGTCATTTTCAAAAAGGGCACTTTTGTCATTTTTCAGACAAGTAGGGGTAAAAATTGATGCATGTTTTTTTTTTGTTTTTTTAAGAGGAAAACCATATTAGCCTTTAAAAAGATGAAAAACAACCATCAGGGCAGGACATTGATGTAATTTACAATTAACAACATGTACCTATAAAATGATATGATTAAACAGTGCATGTTATTAAAGTCTCTTCAAATAGCATTCAAATCATTTGTTCATCCTGAAGTGAAGTCTCATCCAAGCCAATAAAATGAATTTCCCTTCCCAAATATTGACGATCTTTCCAAATTGTAAAATCCTGTCATCTATTCAAGTGAACACAAACAAAAATTTAACACTTTGAAAAACATTTAGAACTCTAAACATTATATTAATACCAGATATCCCACACAGCTCCCTCGTTGAAGTTAAAAGTAACAAAAGTATTACGAATATCTGCAAATGTAATTTAAAACTCTCTTGACTCTATCGAAAAGTTTCTTTAAAAAAAAAAAAGAAGAAAATTGTTGGAAAAGAAAACACAGGTTGGGCGCTATGTTTTATCATTTGATGAGGGAAGCACATGGCACAATTTCTCATAAAATACATCGAGTTGCTGATGACGTTGTGTGAAAACTTGCAGATCATAGATACGGTAAATAGATCTCGGAAGAAACCAATCTCCCAGCTGCCAACTTCTCATCCTCGGGAAGCATGTGTGCATGCTTCCAACATGGTTTTCATATACTTTTTAAAATACTGTTGACAGAATTGCAATGTGAAGCAAGTTAAGTGATAAGTTTAACAGAATTTGGCAGAAAGGTTTTCATAGGCAAAGTAGATGACGTTAAATGCAAAACCATTTTAAAATTACAATAACGTGTCTTTTTAACTGGCAGGAAGTTTCTGCATGAATAATAGCTGTTATGTGGATTGTCTGGAAGAGAACCTAAAATTAGAAAACAAAGGGCTCCCAAGTTATTAATTAGGAACTTGTATTGCACTTCAGCTGCCATATTTCCCATCATGGGTGGAATTTGCCTACCACAGGTGGGAGGGCGGAGGGAGGGCGGAGGGGGGGGGGGGGGGTGGGGAGTGGGCAAAACTACAAAATCATGCTAAGATGCAAAAAATTACCATTCAAAAGAAACAAATTGTGAAAAAAAGTGTGGAAAGTGCCCCCTCTACCCCTCAAATCCCGCCTATGTTTCCCATAATTTCATACTATCTTATGGCTTAAACCTCGTTCATTTTAAATTTTAAATCACACAATGCAGGCCTGGGGCATCTTGAACACAAGTGAATTACACAATTTGTAAAGGTCTCTACTATAATCCGTGCCCCCTACTACACTGACCCCTTTGATCCCAGGCCCCATACAACACCAGGCCCAGGCCAATGCACCTTCTAAACCCTCCTTATCGGCCAGCAGTACAGAATACTGATCAAACCAGAAACCATACCTTCATCCAGATCTCAACATTCACTGGAAAATTATTCAAAATTTCATTGTTGCTAAACAATTAAATTCATTACACACTGTGTATTTAATTTTGAGATTAATCTGACCATCCCATATATGATATTAAGAAAATAAACCTCATAACCAGACATAGGTTTAGTAACCATTTCTCTGTTTACCAATTAAATTGCAGGCACCTTAGATCATCAAACAATCAAACAATTTTCAAAAGTATTTTGTAGTTTTTGGCCTACATAACTTTCAAAAACATGGAATTTTCACAAGCATAAGAGGAAAATATTAGGAAATAATCAAACGTTTTTGGCACAAAACAACCATTAAAATTTTCTTAAATGCTATGTGGCTTTTCATCTTTGCCATTTTAGATTTGGTAGTACCCGTACCCTGGCATTTTTTTTTCAATTTTAGGAAGCAACTCCACATCCAGGTCAGACCAGAAACACCATCAGATCTCGATTATTTGCTGGCAAAATTTCATCAGGTCAAGTTAGAGTTCACTGGTCTAAATAAGCATTCTTTACTGCTGAACAATCAAATTCTTTACACCCTGTGTAATCAATTTTGGGATTAAACTGACCATCCAAGCAAATATGATATTGAGAAAATAAACCTAATAACCACACCTACATTTAGGCCATTGACTATTTCTCTGTCCACTAATTAAATTGCAGGCACCTCATCAAACAATAAAACCATTTTGAAGTTTTTGGCCTACATATAACCTTAAAATTGTAAAACATATGGAACTTTCACAAGCATGTCAGTGATTAAAATCTAAGTGGATTTTTATCAGTTAAAACAAAATTAGGTTGTAAAAGCTTTGGGGGCAATCTTTGTCTTTATAAAATAATGCATAAAAAGGGCCGATCATGTGATTAACATAATGGTATATAATGGAAGTTGTTTAAAGTGGAGGGAAGGGGGGGAAAAATTGAACATCATTTACTTATCTGTACGTCAGAGTGAAACTTGGGGTAGGTGGGGGTGTTGATGGACTGCATATTGAAAAGAGCCTGTGTCTTGTATCCATGCACAAAGGGGCATCTCCCAAGGGTAACAACCCTTTTCGGAACCAAAATTTGTTTGCAGTTTCCAATTTGGAGGCTGTTTACACCAAATATTTAAAAAAAAGTGGAGGAAATTTGTAATTACCCGCAATGCCTTAGATCTAATATTGTGTATGTGTAAAGAGGTGAAATCATCAAATGGATACAATATTTAGAATTCCATTCAAATTGTTTGATTGGTTGAAATTTCAACCACTTGCTGCACAATCGTTGTCTCTTATTTCAAGGTATATATTTATTAAAAATGCTGTAAAGGTCAACACATGTAATAGCGCAGTTGGTTAGGGCGATGTGTTACGGACTTTTTCAAACTAACAGTCGTGAGTTCAAGTCCCATTATAGAATCATTAATATTTCGATTTTTGCTTTTATCTTTTTTTTTCTTCCTAATAATTTCCATCTGGTGACTACTATTTTAGTATTATAATACTAATATTTCACTTTCGCTTTTTCTTTCTGACAAACGCATTGAAAAAAAAAACTTTTTCTTGTCACAGTAACTTAATGCACTGTGCTTAAAACTCGACACACACATCATGCCACTGTCTGACTGTACAAACATACAGCAGTCACAGCAAATGGATCTTGCGTTCACAACCGGAAGTGACGTCAAATATTCGCATCCCTTCTTCTGTTTCTACAAAGTGATATGGTCATCGTTCGTTCAATCTTCAGCTGCTTTTCTCCGGAACAATCTACCAACACATATCAAAGAGGCTTTAACTGTTACACTTTCTTTCTCACTTCTATAAGTTGTCTCCCTATTTTCCCCCTCATTTATTTTATTTGTTTTTCCAGCGCAATGAGACTTTAGTGTGTGTTGCGCTTTATAAGAACTGTATATTATTGTTATTATTATTATTACTATTATTATTATCCCATTCTTCTTTACAATTTTACTAAGACGAGCCTCCCTCTTGAAATTAAAATTACATCCAACAATTTAATCTTCTGATTTAATATTTCTTGGACATCCAATATCTTGACTGACTTTAATCAGTTGATTAGACAAACCTGACTACTGAAGCACAAAAGTTCTTGACTAATATTGTTTCACACCAACAAATGGAAAACGTAGAAACCAACATGTAATCTATGGATTTACCATACAAATGTAAAAGACACAAGCCACCAAAAGGAATTTGCATCATGGTTTAATTAAAAGATTACTTTGCCATATTCAAGCCATTGCTCCTTAAGGTACTGATAGTCTTTACATATTATTGCTTTCATAAATTTGTGAAGAAACTTTTGTCATTACCAATTTTCTGGTTAGAGATTATAGATGCATTTTTGAATAAGTTTTGTGAGTTTATGGTAGCCACACCCTTTTTGTAAATAAAAGACTGTCTATTGCCATTATTATGGTGAAACGAAAATAAATGATCCTGAATTGAATTCAATTAAATAGGATCTAAAAAGGATTAAAAAAACATCATATGTTAATGATCCAGATTTTTTTGCCAAAGGGAGAGGGGGAAGGGTGAGGGGGAGGGGAGTGAGGGGTAAATGGATACTGCCTGAAAATTCAATGTTTTTAATATAAGAGCAAGCATAACTTTGCTTGTCAGTCACCTTAAAATATACTACGGGAGCGTGAATTTCCTCCTGCATTCTCAACATGTACACAATAACCAACAAAATTATCATGCCCAATATGATGTAAAAAGGACATCATGTTAATCATTTAAGTACCCTAAATGTGATATTCCACTACTGAAATTGTTAGCGTATAGTATGGAGAAAATACAGGCAAAGGTAAGAAGAAAAATGATCAACAAATTCCCCTAATACTTTAATTCTACAAAACATAGGTGTGAGAGCAATTACCTGCCTCTGCAGTGCTTAAGGGAATTGATCACTTTTCCCAGTGTTCGGTTCTTCTGGGCAATGGTCACTTTGTATCACATTGTTGAAACCATGACCACATGACATATCGCACGTTGTCGTATAATGCATTTTTATACCAATTAAGGAAAACATGGAGTTGACCTTGTCCATACAAATTATAATTCCTGAAACATTATGCCCTGTATCCCTTCTTATGTGAAGTATACAATACTGCCCATGAGCATTACATCTAAATCTTTATAAATAATCAACCATGCTCTATAACAGGTATTCTAGTTAATTAAAACATTACAACTCATTTTTCATCATGATTAATTTTTCATGACCATCAAAATGAAATAATTACTTTACAATTCACGATCAGTCATCTTCAGTAAAATTATATTCCAAGATATGAACATTACCACAGACCTTTTACCTTTAAAACATTTTCCCTTTTATTGGCATATTCATTGATATCTACTTAAAGTAAACAGTTTAAAGTTTAGGCATCAAAATCAACTTTTCACCTGGGACCACATGGGAGTCAAATTTCAGCTTCAAAAATGTGATAAAATCATCATTTAATTTAATGGAGTAGATTTGATAGAAATTTCACAATAGTTGCCATTCTGCTTTTCCAATTTGCCAGACAAAACAGGCTGAATCTATCACTTTGAACCAAACCATGAAATTACAAGCAAAGATGATCTCAAATGGAGGACTGGTGCAATTGATGCAATTTAAGGTAAGAACCAGAACCAAAAGGTTTTGTGCTTCCGATGCTTCTTTTTCATCAGCTGATTGATTTGCAAAATTTGTACTCACCGTCATGTCAGTACATATCATGAAATATTTGTTCCAGGATATTTATTCATAAGCCACAACCATCAATAAAAATGTTGACAACATTAGCACTTGCACAATAATTAACAACATCATCACAGCAAGTATGATGCAAAAATGGTTGCTCATTATCCTATTTCAACAATTTGTCAGTAAGCCCTCCCTACTCATTTATATTCATGAAATCACTACCACGACATTAGAACATATGTACAGACCATGATCCATCTGTGTACCTGATATAGCATAAATCAGATATATCATTCATGGGTACAATGTGGTTTTTATATCATTTAGCACTTTCACATTAAGCCACACCCACCATGCATATTAATGACATCTGCTGATAACATAAGCATGCACACAATAACCAACAAAATGATCATGCCCAATATGATGCAAAAGGACATACATGTAAATCATTCATCAATTTTCAAAATTTTCACTTTAAGCCCCGCCCACTTATTGATGTGCATGATACCAAAAACAATAAAGTGTATCTACAGACCATGGGCTATCTGTATCCCAAATATGACTAAATCCAGTTTACCATTCTTGAGATACCGTGTTTCAAGCTCTTTTTAACAAAACCATATTAAGCCCCGCCCACTATGCATATTAAACGTTTTTACATCATGAACATATATACACCAGCTAACATCATAAATATCCCAACTATGAAACAAAACAGACATACGGTTGTTAAAATATGAACATTTCCAGATTTTTACATGAATAATTAATATACATGATATCACCACCAATAATAGGGCACATCTACAGACTATGGGCTATCGGTGTACCAAATATGACATGAATCCAGATTACCATTCTTGAGATACTGTGTTTACAAGCTCTTTTCAGCAAAATCATATTAAGCCCCGCTCACTACGCATATTAATGAAATTCAACGTTTTTACATAATTATCTCAAATATGAAGCAGAAGGCGCGCTGGCCTGGTGTAAGTAAACCATTATTTCTGACTCTTCACAATGTGCATTGATATTTGCGCGATCAGCTATTACATGTAGTGTACATCTGTCATATACAAACAAGCCGGCCTGCCCAATGACCGAAGCTCATGATAGGCCTATTTAGTGAAATGCCAAATTGAAAGCCGTGAACAGGTGTCATAGCTACCTAATTGAAGGTACAGTATGTGATTTTCATCACACTTTCGTCACCTTAGCAGCCCTCTAATTAGCCCTATCACCCCTCCTAATCCCGTCACAGGGTCATAATCTGGGCAGAATATATGGTAATCCCGTCACAGGGTCATAATCTGGGCAGAATCTATGGGGTTACTAATTATCTGTTGGGAAATTTTATGTACGTATGCAAGGTAGCACGAAAGTAATTATGTACCCTCATTAAAACATGACAGAAGTGTCCACTTTGGGTGCCTTTTCGAACTAGAAGGTGAAAGATTTGGGATATTTTGTGATATCTTTGAGAAGAGGTACACCCAGAGATCTCTCCTTTATAAACCCACACATGTATATATAACATACATACATACACCCACACACACACACACATACATACACACACACACACCCACACATACACACGCCAGCATGACTACATAGGTTCCTTATGCTATCACATCGGAACCAAAAAGGGGAATTTTGATGACTTTAGTTGGGGTTGAAGCTTTTCAGAAAAGGTCGTGTCTACCTGCTACCTGTGAGGTAGGTAGACTTTTGCATTGGATGAGGGACATTAAAAAGTCCACATCTTGACTTACCTACCAAGCTGGAAACATTTATATTCTCCTTACAAATAGCTTAAACACCGAATATTCCAAATGTTTCCTAACATCTCTAGTAAATTGATAATACATATCTTCACAGAACTACTGCATGAAAACAGGAAAGAATATCTCAAATATAGAGAGATTGGTTGTACAACAAGGACATACACTCTAAAAAAGGAATGTTCAAATATCTGACCATTGTACGTGATCAGCTCAAATTTGTTCCGATCTGACCACACGGTAGTCATCAATCTCACAGTTACATTGTCATACTGCTGATCATCATGTATGGTCAGAATATATACCTATTTTTATTGGTTGAAATGAAATGACCACAATGACCTGGCAATCCGACTAGACCGCCACATTTAAGACCAGTACAGTTGCAAACTAGCATGAAGGCTTTTTCGTAAGTTGTTGTCTTTGAAACGCTTTTCTGGAAAGGTACTGGTGAACGCAGTAGCATTTAGCACTCGCTGGCATTGCCACTTTAATTTTCTCATATTCTGCTTTTCATTTTGGGTAAGGTTGATAGAATTAGGGCGACCCTCATCTTATTAATTTGGACACTGTGCTGGGCTGCCTATGTGCTAGAAACACTTGGGATTTTAGCCACGATTGTTGTGGGGTGTTTACCATGTTGATTTTAATAATGATTCTTGAAACAGTAACACATTTTAGAAGATTCCTATAGGCCCACTGAAAAATAGTTATAAAACAAATTTTAACCTGCACTTTGAGAGGACATTTAAAACAAATTTAATGTAGGGCTTTCACTAAGTTTTAACAAATTTAAATTTAACTTGATGAAAGAATATTTGGCTTAATTGCAGAATACCCTGCAACTCTGTGGAGCCAGCTTCACAGAGTCCATACTCAAAATTACGAAACAATATCAATAAATCTTTAAAGGAACCACTACTGGTATATGCCAAATTAAACTATGGGTCGTTCTTAAAAATAAATTCCTATGACAATACGTGGAACCACCGGAACCGCTCCAGGATGCATTTATGAAATTATAAAAAAATTCCATCACAAGCATGGAGCCACTTCGAGATAAATTCATAAGATTATGAGTTGGCCTTTGGACATTTTCATTCAAAAAGTCTGCAGAGCCACACCAGAGCATCTGCTGGACAAACAAATATTCCCCAAAGTAATTTCTTCTCATTCCGCGGAGCCAAAACAGGGGTATCGAGGGAGCTTAATTGAAATTATTTCTTTTAAACATTCTGGAGGTCGGACATCCGGGAATGTTGTGGTGCACGGCGACGTAACAATGCTTTTTTGACGATCTCAAACTTTAGTCAAAGGGGAAAACAAACAGTCAGTTATCATTGCAGTTAATAAATGAATTTTTTTTTGTCATTTTGCTAAATAGACTCGACATAATTTATTTTTCTTAACAAAAGTTGTGTATTAAACAGTAGTTTCCAACATATATGAGTACCATTAATTTTGCAGACTGGCTGAGGCGACACAAGTAGTCATAAAAAATATCCCATTGACTGTAACGATAAAGTTTTTCCTTCAACTTGGCAAAACCGTACTAAGCCCGTACACGGTTACGTCGAACCGACCACCTCCATTCCCGTGTAGCCGAACCATGGGGTACGGAAGGGACTAGAATATGGATAATTTCATCTCTTCAAAAGCTTTCATCATAAATATGCTTCATGAAAGTCCATGAGCCGGCTAGGTGTATTCTGCAATTACTTTAATTTGATTATTTTGAAAATTATGACAATACAAGTTTGAGGATTAGTTTGATGCCACCAGCACCGTCAAAAGGGGTTCCACAAAAAACATAGATATAAACTGCACTGGTAGAACTAAGGTTGTCATTGTTATTGTGAGCAATTAGAATAATATAAAAAGGTAAACGATGACCTCTCAACTGTGTCTGTTCATGAAATAATGATATTGACATTTGTACGGATATTAAATTGACATTGCTAGGATAGTATCGCATGTTGAACTCTATAGGCCTACCATCACTTGACATGGGTATTTTAGTACAAACTGTTTTCATACAAACAGCTTTCTTCAAGTGTGGGAACTTTGTGTATTGTTTTGTATCACAAGCATGGGTGTGTCGTTTTGTTGTTTATTTTAACAATAACAGTAGGCTAGGCAACAACTGTTATTGTTGTTACTACACTGAGTGTAAGTCAGCAACCGGAAACATATTTCATTTTGATTCTAAGCTACAGCAACTTCTCGTAGCACTGTTGCCCATTGCTAATTTTTAGTTTTAGTATCAAATTTTATCAATTTTAATGTTTTAATATAATAATTGAAACTAAGAAGACTTATATCGCAAAACAACTGGATTGGTGAATGGAATATTACCCCATTTTTGTTCATTTAGGCCTACTTTTTGTTTTGTTGAGCTACGTGCAGTGGCTCAGAGGTTATGAGGAGTCATGCATGTGTTAAAAACTAAAGGTGCCTGGTTCAATTCCCTTCGTGAGCGCTGCATTGTGTCTAGCAAAGCATTTTACTGGACTACCTTCAGTCCACTAGCTCTGTAAAATGAGTACCAGCACTGCTGGGGAGTTGATCTCCGATAAACTGCTGTCTCATTGAGGGGGAGACATGTACTTTTATTCCCTTGCGCCATAGAATTTGGGGATAAATCATAATTATGAGCCTAATGGCTTGCATGGATTTAGCTAGCTTTGTTCATTTACATCTCATACAAGGTTTTTCAAGTATAAAATAGACCTACCTAATATTTGTTTTGTGGTGTTTAAAGTTATTTCATAGTCTTTCTTTATTTGCCAGGAATGAAAAATCAAAAAACCTTAACCGTTATAATTTGGGTGTATTCTAACCTTTCAAAATATGTTGGTATGGCTTATGTGTATATGGACAACAGTATATAAAAGGATGTAGCCAGCCAAAGTATTAAAGCAGTACATTGCAAATGAAAAATCCAATGATTTCACAATTTTAGTGGAATTTCCTTCATTTTGGGAAATTCCTATTAGTTTCTATGATTTTTCAGAATCTTTTTCTTCAATTTTCAGCTTAATATTCAGGAAATTTCCTTCTTTTTTGGAACATTTTCTTCGAAATTAGGAAAATGTTCTTCAATTTTGGGGAATTTTTTTCAATTTCTAGAAAATGTTAAATTTGGGAATTTCCTTTTATTTTATTTTATTTTTTAGAATTTGTTTTCAATTTTTAGTTTGATTTCCATCAATTTCTGGAATTTTTCTTCAAATTTTAGGAAATTTATTTAGATTTCTGGAAATTTCTTTCAACTTCTGGGAAAATTTTCTATGAAACATTGGGAAATTCCTTTCATTTTCTTTGATTTTTCTTCAATTTTCGGTTCAATTTCCATCATTTTCTGGAAATTTTCTTTAATATTCTGGAAATTTCCTTCATTTTTGGGACATTTTCTTTGGTATTAGGAAAATTTTCTTTAATTTTTGGTTCTAGGAAATGTTAAATTTTGCTATAACTTTACTTTAAGAAACTCCTTTTTATTTTCCACAATTTTTCTTCAATTTTCGCTTTAATTTCCATCATTTTCTGAAATTTTCTTCAATAATCGAGAAATTTCCTCATTTTTAGGATATTTTCATTAAAATTAGGAAAATTATCTTCAAATTTAGGAAATTTCTTTCAATTTCTCGAAAATGTAAAAAATATCTTTCACTATAAGTTTAAGAAATTCTACATATTTTTCAATTTTTCAGAAATTTTCTTCAATTTTCGCTTTAATTTCCATCATTTTCTGAAATTTTCTTCAATAATCGAGAAATTTCCTCATTTTAGGATATTTTCATCAAAATTAGGAAAATTATCTTCAAATTTAGGAAATTTCTTTCAATTTCTGGAAAATGTAAAAAATTCTTTCACTATAAGTTTAAGAAATTCTACTTATTTTTCAATTTTTCAGAAATTTTCTTCAATTTTCGGTTTTAATTTCCATCATTTTTGGGAAATTTTCTTCAATATTCGCGAAATTTCCTTCATTTCTTGGGTTATTTTCTTCAAAATTAGGAAATTTTGGGAAATTTCTGGAAAATTTCTTTCAATTTCTGAGAAATTTCTTTCAATTTCAGGGAAATTGTAAATTTTTCTATAACTTGACCAAATTGTTCTTATTTGACCGTATTTCTCTTTAGTTTGACCTAATTTTTCAATTTGATGTTAAGAATTTCCCAATTTCACCTCCCAAGCGAAATGAAAGTATTCAGCCTACGTACAGCAACTTAAAAAAACATCTTTTCTCTTTGGCAGCTAATTGCATCGATAGAAAAGTATCATGATGGGGGCTGGACTGCAGAAATCCTTTCCAACTTCAATTCATGAATATTTCAGGTATGCACTTGTTCACGTCTTCATCTCCATTGCAATACACATCTGTGGATAGACTTGGAAGTTGTAACAAACAGAAAGGTACTATACATTTCTACATAACATGAACTCGGGATTAATTTATAGCCCTACTTGAGTCACAGTAAAAAAATCCTTTCATGAGCAGCCCTTAGAAGAGGATAATATTAAATCCTTACACACTGATATGAACGGTGGACTAGTTAGCACTTATCATTATCATTGAAGGTGGTCAAGAGGCACATAGAGCCACAGAAGTCGAAAAAATATCATTTTCGCCACATTGTCACCTGTTTCCTGATGGAAAGCATGGACCATAGATCTGATGAAATATTTAGGGATTTTATAGCAGAAATGTATATATACAAGCACCAGGAGAGTATCATGATATAGTACATGTTTATCTATCCATGTTTATTCATACATTTATAGGTATTCCAGAGGCACTGACAATCATCTAAGTGCACATGCCACATTATACTGTATCCTCCTAGCTCTTGATGGTGGACAAGCGTGTATGTTATTCAGGCCATGCAGACTTGCAGAAGGGGGGGGGGTGGGGAGGAGGGGAGGCACTCATACTAAAAGTAGTAGGGTGAGCAACCCATCATCTGAAAACCATATTCAATTTTGCATGAAGCCTTGTGAAATTTCCCTAATCTTTGTAAAATTGTCTTCATTTTTGGGAAATTTCCATCAATTTTCGTGAATTTTCCTTCATTTTCGGATATCTTCTTCATCTTCAGGAAATTTGCATCAATTCTCGAGAAATTTCCATCAATTTTCGGTTCGGGAAATTTCCTTCAATTTTGGGTAGTCTATTTGCAGCTTTCACAAATTTTGCTTCAATTTACGGGAAATTTTATTTATTTTTGAAACATCTTCTTCACTTTCGGAAATTTGCATGAACCCTTAATTTTCGTAAAATTTGTCTTAATTTTTAGGAAATTTGCATCAATTTTCATTCATTTTCAGGATCAGTCTTCTTCATTTTCAGGAAATTTGCATCAATCCTCGTGAAATTTCCATCAATTTCCGGGAAATTTCCTTAAATTTTCTAATATTTTGGAAATTTATTTTAAGTTTTCACAAAATTTGCTTCATTTTCAGGAAATTATCTTCATTTTCGAAAATTTTCATCAATTTTCAAAATATTTGCTTCAATTTTTGTGAAATGTCCTCAATCCATTTTCAGAAAACCCAACTTTCTAATAATTTTATGACCCCCCCCCCTCCCCTCTTCCCCTTACAAAGTTTTACCATAAGAGACTTGTAGGTTTGTTAGGACAAAATCGAATCTGGCCCCCATGTCAAATATCTTCCTACATCGCTGAAATATGTACCTCACATACGAACTCCCTCCCCCTCTCCCCGCCCCAAGAAGGAGACAGTAGTAAAGAAAAGATAGCAAGTTCATGAACAAAATTGATGTGTTGTTTCCTGTTTATGAGATAGAAAGTTTGTGGAAATTTTGTGTCACTTAGAAAAAGTCAGCATGGCTTTCAAATAATTGATTCATAGTTGAAAGATGATTAAAATCTGGCGCAGATCAGGTTTTTGAATTTTGAAAAGAGCACTTATAGTTTTTAGAGAAATGGTTGATCAGTTTTTGAATTGATGCTCAATTTCTTTATGTAATTCTTTTTATTTTTTTCCCTAAATCCTAGTTACTGAAAGTGATGGAAAGTTTATGTCCTTGGAAACATGGTATAAAGACTAATAAACATTTTTGTATAAATAAATTTCTTTTATCAGAATTTGCTACACCACTCAAAAGAATTACAATACACATTTAATCAAACAAAAGAAAAGAAAATTCCATGGTAGCCCAGTAATAAAAAAATTGCTTAAATATGCAAATCAATGACATATTTAAAAACGCTGTAAAATGGTCAACATTTAACCAATCTTGATGATATTATTTGCTCCTATAATGTTATATTCTTAAGCAATTTAGGTAATGTTGCCTTGCCTACATGTCCATAGACCTTAAATTTCATTAATGATTTTTAATTGTTCTAATTATTTATTTATTGTCATTACTTTATTTTTTTACAGATGCTGATCTAGCCTAGGCTATGAAATGCCATAACAGCTTATAAAACACCAATAGAGCTCCAAAGAATGTGTTGAAGGGTAGACCAACAGTGGTCATTCATTAGAATGGAGTGGACGCTTGATGCTAGAGTAACCCATTACTGAAGGTACTCAGAGGATCGTTCCAAGTACATTAGGGATTGATGCGATTTGTATTAAAAAGAACTTTCATGTATTGTTGAAGAATTTTAGCTGAATAAGTTTAAAATCCACTGTAAATGGGAACAAAATTCCCATTTTGATATTTTGCAGGTGTATGATTAGATTTGAAAGGCAACATTAGCTAAATTGATTTGTAAATAGTTTTAAAATCTTTACAAAATCAATAAAGAAATTAACCGTTTTATAGCTTTTTGAATTTTTAGACAAAAAAAATATATAAACTTTTATAGCTGTAGATAATTTGTGATGTATTGGTGCCCTTGGTATTTTCTTATGTAATCGTTCTTTTTTTTAAATCTTTAGCACTTGCAGTAAATTTGGGTGCTTACCATACCTTCAATCAAATTCTTTGCAGGAATAGGCTTCAAATAATTCAAATGGGACAGTAACGCGGGAAATAAACTGAAAGAATTACACAAATATTTTGTGATGTTGGACTGGGCGGACAGTGGACTGTTTCCCTATGGTAAAAAGCTCCAAAACTTTGTGCCGTTTTCAAGATTGCCAAAAAGTGATGTGCTAAGATTTTAAAGCTATTTTAATCAGTATACAAATTGCTATGCATCCATAGACCTTAAAGATCTTGTAATGTTGTAGTCTTAATATGCAAATTTGTATGTAAGGTTGTATGTATGACCAGGGATATCCACAGATTAAGTAAGTCCATTGGATCCTCTGCCATGGACGGCTCTCTGTCATTTGAAACAATTTTAATCTTTATGACAGTCAAATTGTGTCATGCATACAAAATCAGCGGGAAAATTATAAAGACTGAACTGCTGAGATTTTGGTATGTTCAATTAATCATACAGAAATTGTTATGTACGTGTGCAGGCAGTTTTCTTTTTTAAGGGTACAATTTCACAGAAAATAAAGCCTTCCTTAGAATGTGATGTCAGTTGCAGAAAAAACTTGTCTTTTTAGGTAGATACTGATTAGTTTGATAAGTTATAAAAAAAAGTACAAAAAAATCTGGCACTTGCTCGCGCTTGGCCTGAAGAGATATGACAGCTTTACAACAGACAATTTTATACATGAGCGTAGGCTTAACTTATAATTTGAATAATTTTGTTGTTGTGTGGACAATGTGTAGAGGCAATATTCGAAAACTTCTCAAATCTATTCAAATTCATGAAATACAAATGTTTTATTTTGAGGTCAGTGTATTGCAACCATTTATGTTTGTACAAAGTTTGTTTTTTTCCTACTGTATTTTAAAGAACAAGGCTTCATTAAGAAATTGTAAATTAAGTTGGAATAGAACCTTTGTTTTGATGTTTGAATCATAGTTCATGGCTAGTTGGACATAAAATTAATACCAGATATCAATCTAAAAGTTACAAATCATTTCCGATGCTGACAACGTGACATGCTCATGTGCCTTGAATTTCAGGTTCAACTCAGAAAATTTTAATTTGCACATCTTTTAAAGTAAATGTAGCAATATTTTAGTTTCTCTGTTATCTGTATTATAGAGAAAACCATTATTGTATCATTAACGGTTACCCTGGAATGTTACAAAATTGAACTATTTCAAAGTAAAATATTGTGTTGTTACTGTTTATTTTTTGTAGAACAGGATTTTAATTTGACCAAGGATTTAGCCAACTGGAGCCACTTTTTGTAGTCAATTTGACCACAAAATGGTCAGAAGATTTGATAAAGCTGTGGTGGTCAACAGATTGACCAAGTTTTAATGGTCAAAAATTGACCAAGTGAGCAGTGAATTATGCACCGAACCAAATATAGTCAATTTGACCAAGTTGCAATGTTTAAAAATACTGACCATGCTAACTTGGTCAAATTTGACCACATGTGGTTCGATTGCATAGCTCACTCCTCACTTGGTCAAATTATATATATATGTATATATATATATATATATATATATATATATATATATATATATATATATATATATATATATATATATATATATATATATATATATATATATATATATATATATATATATATATATATATATATATATATATATATATATATATATATATATATATATATATATATATATATATATATATATATATATATATATATATATATATATATATATATATATATATATATATATATATATACATATACATATATATATATATATATATATATATATATATATATATACATATATATATATATATATATATATATATATATATATATATATATATATACATATATATATATATATATATATATATATATATATATATATATATATATATATATATATATATACATATACATATATATATGTATATATATATATATATATATATATATATATATATATACATATATATATATATATATATATATATATATATATATATATATATATATATATATATATATATATATATATATATATATATATATATATATATATATATATATATATATATATATATATATATATATCTTGAGAGGAAATTTTTCCTTACACATTGAAATATTGAATACATTCGTGTTGTTTCTGGCAAAAAAAATTGTTGTCCAACAGAGACATTGTATATGACATCATGAATACAGAACTTCTTGATAGGATATTTTCCCCCAGGGGGGAAGGGGCAGGGGGGGAGGGGAGGAGGTATATATAAGGTATAGTGAGGTATATATATAAATGTGTCATCCGGGCAGGTGTTTATTTTCGTAATGCAGGCTTCCTTTTCCCATCATTTTAGTAGTGTAGGTGGCAAAACAAAATGCCCATTTTACTCTGTTAATTTCATATGGTGGTCCATTTCTGCAACATTTGAAAACTCGATAAGTTACAAGTATAAGAAAAAAATACTTTTTTCATACTGCAGATATCAAAATTGTATAATTTCATACTGCAGGTACCAAAAAATCTGTCGTACTGCAGGTATGGTTTTCGGTTGATGAGCTGTACACTTTTAGTATGAAGTGCCCCCCCCTACCCCCACTTACTCCCCCACCCCCTAGGATTTTTCCTTAAAAGGTACATGGAATTTAAAATAAAATGTCACACCTTTATCGTTTGCATAACATCACAAAACAAGCTTTCAAAACAATCCTATTACACAGTGCCCCCTTAACAAAATTCAAAAGGGGTACCCACATTTATTTATTTGCATGCTCTGTTTAACAAGAGAAAGAACAAGTAAAATGTAAAAAGGCCAATGACACATGTGGGAAAGGTTTGCTGTCGTAAAAGGGTAATCAAATTGCATCAGCATGTGTTCTCAACTTGTCTAAAAACACCTGTGGAAATTTTTTTCTTATTTCTTGCCGGCAAGACCTTGGAATTCTGAGAATTTTGTTTTTTATTTGGCAAAAAACATCAAGTTTATATTGTTGGTCAAAGTCGGTTACTTGTAAGGTTGTTTAACACATATAACCACCTGCAAATTTCTTTATCAAATAACATTACATTCTCAGCCCTTTTTTTATATTTAGAACATAATATCTTTGTGGCTGAATTCTGTTTGAGGATATTTTTATATTTAGTAACAAATTTAGATGGTATGCAATTATAATAATAATGCATCCACTCGCAAAAATATGGGTCAGGGCTTGAACCTGGTCAACATCTCTCTCCCTCAGCAAGACACTTCTTTTAAAAACTAAAATCTACAATCTTAGATAAAACTCCTTGGGATATATCCTCCTGCAGTGTTGGTGAAAGAAAGGAAAATGTTTTGTTACAAGTCCGCAATTTCTTCATATAAAATAATGTTTACACTCCAGGAAAAAGGAATGGAGGAGAGGGGTCAGGGAGATTAATTCAAAATACAATTATACTATCTTTGAAATACCAAGGGAAGTCAGTAATAAGTACCAACAGTATTTCTAAGATTGTGAAACTATAGTATTCACTGAAATGAAAACAATTAACTGATGTTTTTTAGCTAGATTGTATCAAATCGATACAATTAGGACATCTTAAGTTCATAATAAGTACTACCCCCTCCCCCAACAAGACTGAACTTACTTCATCAATTCTCTACATCTTCTGAATCTAAGTTCATGATAAGTACTACCAGCCCCCACCCCCACCCCCAACCCCCACCCCCAACAAGACTAAACTTACTTCATCAATTCTCTACATCTTCTGAATCTAAGTTCATGATAGGTACTACCAAACCCCCCAACAAGACTAAACTTACTTCATCAATTCTCTACATCCTCTGATTCTAAGTTCATGATAAGTACCACCAAACCCCCCAACAAGACTAAACTTACTTCATTAATCCTCTACATCTTCTGAACCAAATTTGTGTTTCTTACCCATTGGCAAGCCCTCACAGGAAATG
The DNA here is from genome assembly GCA_020152595.1 of Chiridota heheva. NCBI lineage: Eukaryota > Metazoa > Echinodermata > Holothuroidea > Apodida > Chiridotidae > Chiridota > Chiridota heheva. The sequence continues at coordinate 1,443,375 of JAIGNY010003170.1, forward strand.
AAACTCCAAGATATGGAATGGATAGAAAAAATATAACACAACTGCATGTGAAACAGCTGGGGTTTTCCATTTCACTGAATTAGGCCAGTTTGAATAATTCATTTGTTTTATCATTCATTCTTTTTGACTCAGGGGGTACAACAGTATGTCAGGTGTAAAAAAAAACATGCAAAGCCAGCTTATTCATTGAATTTACACATAACAATTTAATTGTAACCAAAAATATTATTGTTTATTCACTATCAATGTTCTGACATGAGTGATATTGTTATCTTCCATGTTTATTGTGGTTTTAAAGACAGTGGAGCAATTTCTTTGTCAAAAACAATTTCAATTTATGATTGATTGATTGATTAATCGCAAAAGAGCTGCATAAAATTAACAGGCTCAAGGGAAAGCTGTTTGCAGAGACAGGATCATATACAGTGAGGGGGAAGCATGCAGGAAATAATTGCACCCAAAAATTGCAACATGAAATTTTGTTATTTTTTCTACATCCAAGAAGCACAACTCTAGACCATGTACCCGTGGCTTGCTTTGAACACATTTTGCCTCCTCACTAAATTTGGGCTAGCTCACATCCTGTTAGTAATTTCTTGGGATATGGACCCACAGTAGTAAAATAGGCCCACAGTGATGGCATGAACATACCGTGGTGGTGTGGACTCACTGCTGTTGCGTGAACCCACCGCAGTGGCATGGACCCACCGCTGTGGCATGGACCCACCATGGTGGCATGGACCCACCATGGTGGCATGGGCCCAAGGTAACATGAACTAACTGTAGTGACATGGACCAACCAACGGTGTTGGCATGGACCCACTGAAAGCGACTTCCAGAGTGGGGGTATGCTCAAATTCAGACTTATGCATATCAAAAAAGCCATTAATTGAAAAACACTTGTTGCCCCCTCCCCATCTTCCCTCTCTTCCACCTACCTCCCCCACCCCACCAAAATCCAACCCTTCCTAAATCAATAGAATAGATACATCTGTTACCTTACATGTTATCATCATTGATGTATACAAATGTTTATAACATCACAGAATACCTCTCTGCAGTAATATTCCTGCCAATGCAAGTGCTGCAAACAGTCATCAAGGAGGCAACAATATCATCATGTGTACATCATGATATAACTTAAGCCTGCATGCAATATAAAAACAAAATTTATCAAACTTATTCAAAGAAAAGAATATTAACGCTCACCATTTTCCAGGGCCACACCTAATATTTATATACATGCATGCATGCATGCATACATACATACATACATATATACATACATACATACATACATACATACATACATACATACATACATACATACATACATACATACATACATACATACATACATACTGTACATACATACATACATACATACATACATACATACTGTACATACATACATACATACATACATACATACATACATACAGACATACACACATACATACATACATACATACATACATACATACATACATACATACATACATACATACATACATACATACATACATACATACATACATACATACATACATACATACATACATACATACATACATACATACATACATACATACATACATATATACATATATATATATATATATATATATATATATATATATATATATATATATATATATATATATATATATATATATATATATATATATATATATATATATATATATAAGGCAGAGCATTGTGTACCTTCCAACCTCTATTCTTCACCTGGATTACTTTTTATCATAAATGCAGTAATTTGCATAGTAGATGAAAAACACTCCCATAATCCCAAAAGAAATTATTTTGGTATACAAAAGTATTTCATATTTTTACAAAAGCACTCTCAGATGAAGCCAAAAACTTAAAAAAAAATCATTTTCCTTCTAAAAATGCTGGAGTGCTGATAATTTAGTGTTAACTTATAGAAGTGATATCTTTCTGAATTTGCATAAGATGCACAAACAACTTCTTGATACTTTCCAGAAAATTAAAAAGAAAAATTACTTTTACTCAACACCAAATCTGTCTTGTAGATCCCATACTCTACACAACACTAAAAAGTATTAAATTGTACGTGGGAGGTGGAGCGCTGCTGCTCAACATCTCCATTTACAATGTCTTGTCAAAGTTTCTTTAATTATGGCAGACATTCGGCAGGTGTATTTCCAAACTCATTTTGTGGATGCAGGCAAGGTACAGGTGGAGTTAATTCTCCCTTTGGGTAAAGAAAAGCATTACTAGTTATCCAAAATTGGAGATAACCAGCGAAGAGAGACACAAATAAAAAAGAAACATTGTGGAGAATTTCTTTATTTTCCTTTGATATCCAATGTACAGCTCAGCTGCTCACTAAGAAGAAGCTTATACATGCATCGCCGGTCACATTAGACGCTTTAAACAGGGCTGCGAGATGAGTTGCAAAAGTAAATTACAAAGTTTGACTCACTCTCCGTGCAATGTGTTTTACATCATTCAGGGCATATTTCTTTGAGAAGAAACTTTCAGATTCAATGTAGATTCTGCATGATAAATTTGATGTAGTGTGTTGAAGGTGTTTCCTACAATCATGGACAAATGTCTTGACCCTCCCCATCATCTCTTCCTTCTATACCCATTTTAATGTTGGGACATAAGTTGGACCTGCAAGTTTTAACATTCACTTCCAACATTGAAATGGGTTACAAGGGGTGAACAAAAAGGTTATAATACTTTTGTCCATGATTGTCCGAGTTTTGTATGAAGCAAATACAGTATGTATGAAGAAATGGAATGGATATAATATATTTTAACCCATACTCTACCAGCACTTTTTTTTAAACACGCTTAGGAGGCAGAGTCAAAGATAGGGCACCCAAAACGGCAATAATATCACTGTGATAATATCGCCGCATGGCAGAGTACGGGTTGAGCACAGGCTGATTATTGAAGGGTCCTCTGTCTTCTGAGCAGCATAGTCGGGCCCGTTCCGCTTCAGTGACCCAGTGGGCTGCCCACCGGGACCATGCTGCATATAGTTTTGAGTTGGAACATCTTCCACAGGTAGATTAACCCTTACTCTACCAGCACATTTTTGAAAACATGCTTGGGAGGCAGAATCAAAGATGGGGCACCCAAAACGGCAGTAATATCGCCGCATGGTAGAGTAAGGGTTAAGTAAGGAACTTTATATATAAATTAAAAGCACTAAGTCTGTTTTGATTTGTATATATTGAAGATTTTGTTTCTGTGGAAATGTATCTGAAATAATGGATAATGTTGAAATTGTGTTTATGGAAATTAGGTATATTAAGGTAAAATGATGATATTCCTGAATAAAATGGGGAGGTTTGTAATTTTAAGCATTTATTTTATTTATGGTAGGGTAAATGATGGTTCCATGTTTCACTCAATTAGTGGCTTTGTTCAATGTTTGGGCAAGAGATTTATTTGAAAAGTTCCAGAGACCAAATATCTGTGGAGCATAGGCATATTTCTGTAAGTCACATAGTGACAGAGAAATATTTAAAAACAAATATTTTGAAATACACAAGAGTGCCAATGAGGACCATGCAGAAAATTAGCCCGGAGAAAGGGCATATGCGCGATTGTTACGAATCGATCAAAAAATTTGTTGTATTGATGTTGCTGAAAAATGTGGTGTTTCTGGTGTATTTATCAAATATGGAGGGGGAAGGTTCTAAGCCTGCCAGCTTATTAAATATGAAGGGGGCTGTTCTTAGCCTGCCAGCTTATCAAATATGGGGCTGTTCTTAGCCTGCCAGCTTATCAAATATGGGGAAGGGGCTGTTCTTAGCCTGCCAGCTTATCAAATATGGGGCTGTTCTTAGCCTGCCAGCTTATCAAATATAGGGAGGGGGCTGTTCTTAGCCTGCCAGCTTATCAAATATGGAAGTTTATAACATGAATCCTTTAAACATTTCAAAAAATGCACAAACATCACATGATCTGTACTAAGTCCAGAACAGCAACATGTTAATTTTTGAAATTTAAAGATGTTTTTTTTTCTCTATCAAACAATTTTCATGAGATGACAGGATAGCATTTTTTCATGATTTTCATAACTAATATCTTGCCATCATGTTGTGTATCGCACCAAACTTTTTCCGAAACTTTATACGAAATATAACGTCAATTTCGATGTTCAATGGTTGAATCTTCAAACAATTTGTCCAAATAAAACAAATTTCACATATTTCACACCTTAGAGGGCAAATTTTGTTAAAACGTGAAGTGGAATAATTTGGAAATTGCAAACCGCCAAATGCAGTTACTGAAATGTCACAGGCACAGAAAATCAGGATGGAGTTCTGTTCAAGGGGCGAGTTCCGTAATAACTTGGACCTGCAACTAATTTTAACATTCACTTTCAACATTGAAATGAGGTACAAGGGGTGAAGAAAAAGGGTCAAAAACTGTTATCCATGATCGTAGTTTAAGTCGGAAGACCTGCAGGTTAAAGAGGTAAATCCCGTCTCTGAAAAATTTGATGATCATATCTGTCATGTCATATCCGGTTGTGGATCATTTCTAATTTTAAGTATGTTATATGATTAAGTATCCTGTGGATCTGTTCACAACTGGTTATCAAAGGCCGTGACCGTTTTGATATAATGTCCAGCACTGGATGCTTTTGGGACGTTAAACCTTGCTATGCTATGCTATGCTATGTACCCGCATTGTGTGTGGGTATATGGTGTGCTGGTCACTTATGCAGTGGTTATTGATGATTGGCTCTCAGTATTTGTGTATGACCAATCAGAAAGGTTACTCTTATTGTATGTTACTTAGACTCTTATTGTATGTTACTGTACATGTTAACTTGATATCTGGCCTTTAAACCAATCACAAAAAAGTTTAATTGAACTGCAAACTAATTTAGTGCAAAATTCAGTTTACGGCCATAATACACAATTTGTCCTAACCACTATAATTGTTGGTCATGCATATCATCACATTAATTCAGAGTAGAATTTTAATTTTCCTTCAACAAATTGTCGCATTACAACAAAACTAACGTCTCTGAGTTACGAAATAAGCCACACCCACCATAGCAACACAGTAACTTGTTGGGACAAACAAACCTCAAATCCGCAATCATGCATTATCAATGCATTGTCAATGCATTGACATCTAGATCTTCATGTGGCCTGCCGCAAGCTTTCATCCATTTATGGCACTTCTCCGGATCTTTAAAGTTTTTAGCAAAAGGGATAAACACAATTCAGTTTGCTAAGTGTTTTGGGTAACAGCAATCAGATTTACAAAGCCGGGAAGCAGGTCAGTAAGCACAATTTTTGTTCACCATTTTGCCGTCACTCAGTCTGTGTGTGCAGAAATTTCTTTTGTACAGTAAATTGCAATGACTACATGAGCGCGCCGCTAGCTAGCTGTACTATACCAGTACCACGTAGGACGTCTTTTTTTAAAGAAAATACAGTAATCACATGCATGCATGAAGTTTATGAAGACCTGACAATTAAAAAAAAAAAAAAACTGAAAGGTGGACAATTTAATTTAAATCTTTGGCTATTTTATTGATCTTTTTTGCAAATTAACTTCAATTTTCCTTCTATTTACCTATCCAAAGACCCTTCACAGTCTAAAGCCATTTTACTATAGCTATTTTTCAGCTTCTGTGCACCCATCTAATGTTATACTATTCACTGTATATCCATATCCACTCAAACAACAAAGCCTGTTTCCCTAAAAGCATTAACAGTCATGAATCCTATTTAGACAAATGGTTTTACGATTGACTTTAAATACAAAAACAGGTAATTGCAGGTAAATCAACAACAAAACCTTATAGAACAATCATCATCATCCAGATATTCATTTAAAGTGCCTACAATTCTCATAAAACTTGACCACGGTGGTCATTCTGCGAGTGCAAATGCAGCGGAGATTACATCTATGAAAATTAATGATAAAATGGTAGGTACCACACATGCTTCTCATAAAAACATATTTAATAAATATTTCACTTAGAGGTATATGGACATGTAGCTATAGGCAAAATGAGCAAAATTGCTTTAAAATCTATTAAAAACCATCATACTGTCATAACAGCTAAACATTTCATCAATATCCATTGACCAATGTACAGCATGTTTTAATGTCATGCATCAATTTGTATATTTACAGTCTACGCTCCCAATCAGGAGATCTCCCGATTGGGAGATCGAGGCATGAGCAGTGAACTTTTCAAATTCTGTTATCATAAAATGTTATAGCTTAAAAATAATATTGAAATGAATATTTCTGGAGCTTACTAGTAAAGTCCTTCCTTGTATAATTTGAGCTTTTACTGGTGAGGAAATTTTGTTAATCTGTTCGTCAGCGACTTCTAAAATGAATTTTTCAAATTTGCACTGGTGAAAATGGACAATATAATTTCTACATTCTATTGCACCAATAAAATGAGTATATCTCGGATGTATTTTTCCTACCTTGGGGCTATTTTACCATTATGTATTTCTATATAGAGATTTGAATTTGGAAAGATGCATTGTGGGGGGCTACAATATGAAAAATCTCTCGAATGGGAGAGCTACCGTTCGAGGGTGTGGACGGGACTGTTTTATGCAAATTTTAGGATGTATTACAAGGTGACCTTGGTTTTTTCTAAGATGTCTGTTATTAATCTTTGAAGTGGTGCGGTAAATTCTGACCAAAACTTTTTGAGTCTTTGCCACATCCAATCAAATTCTAGCATGAATAGAATTTTTCCATCCTTTTCAGTGACGAAGATTTAAGAAAGAAATTGAAAGAATTACACAAAGATTTTGAACTGTCTGCCCATGCAGTCTTACATCACTTTGAAGTTTTGCATGTACTAACAACTGATCAAACTTTGATCAGTCAAAACTAAAAGTTACTTTTTTTTTAACTGATTTGCTTTTAATAATACTCTTTTATACCTATAAAGAATTTCTGCATGTCCATAGACCTTTAACAGGCTGACAGGAGAAGTTCACTAGTAGAGCAAACACGTCTTCTATAATTGAGGACAAAACGGAACAAAATAGTGAGAGAAAATAAACTAAATTGCTGTGTTCTGAACACTTACAAACGTTTTATAGTATTAACCACGCTATATGTGAAGAGTTTGAAGTTCTTACTTTGATATTTCAAAAATTCATATCCGTAAAAAAAATTCAAAGTATCTCTGGCCACTCCAGTTAACCCATTTCAAAGCTACCTTATCATAAAATTTTACCTATCACTTTCTATCAAAGGATTTTGTCTGTAACTTGAACTTATGTAATTAGGCCCAACAAAGTGACAGCTTCACTTTCCTCAAAACTGACAAAATTACACCTTTATATTTCTGACTGATGGCACAAAACTAATTTAGCAAACCCTTATGGGACACAGGTGCAACAGTCCACAGAGTTTGTTTTTTTATAAACAGAAGGAGGAAAATCCTGATTGAAGGAAGTAAAAAAACACTCAAAAACAGAAAACCCCGAAAACAAAAGAGAGAAAACATGTGAAGGCACCTTTTCCCAATTAAATTCAGCTACACTAATGACAAGGGCACGTCCCCCCATCGCGTAACTTTCTGTCATGTTTCACTGCAATTGGCAGGTGGATGGAGGTATTGCTTCAGCTGAAAACCTGGGACTTCACCAAACCTATGACAGTTACATGCCTTTATTAAAGAGTATTTGATAAACCTGACTTTATTCCATTACTTTCACATAAAACGATAGAAATAAAGATTGAATGAAGATTGATTTGAGAAAAAGGAAATATTCATAAAATAAAAAAATTGAGAGGAAAGTCAAAATCCTTACATTTAAACTGAGGGATGAGGCAAATCCTACAAGTAAGGCATGGCATGCTTATTTGTTAATTGATGAATTCTTGGGATAAAACCTAAAAACAAATAGAATTGTAAAGAAATACTTTGAAATCTTGTTACGTTCAGAAGTCCTCGAGTTTTGAAAAATGTCAGTTTGTTTGAAAATGACTGGTGTAAAAGACTTTTACAAAAGTGATGTCACAACCACTTTCTATAGAATATTAATTATTCTATCTTCACAACTTGAAAATGTTGTATTTAACTTATTTAAGTCACACACAGTCACATAAAAACTCTACTATGTTGCTAATATTTACATGTTTTAAGTAAAAATATCTTTAAAATAATTTCAATAAAATACAAAGGACTTTTGACAAATGTTAGACTACGATGTGACTTCTAGACTGATCTTATAGTATTTCAAACTCTTAACGGTAACAGGGAGATTTTATATTCAGCAGAAAAAGCATTAAATTATGAACAGAATAAATCTTTACATTAAGTCAAAAGTGTACTTTCCGAGTTATGGTGTATGTAAAAGTTGTAATGTATGAAAGAGAGGGCAGCTGAAAATCTTTGATTTAATTTCTTTAATTTCTGTATTCTCCTGCTAAATATTGATTGGGGGAAGAGGTATGATGGAGATTCAAAACCTCTTCTTTATATTCAACCTCTCCCATTCAAATAACATTGGGAAAGAATTGAAAAACAATACGTTAACATAAGGACATTCATTGGCTTCCTGTATCCATATCACAAACTTTCAAGAAACTTTGCCAAATCTATTGTAATAACCAGGACCAAAAGGTTTTGTGGTTCCGGTGCTTTTTTATTAGTTTTGATTGATTTGCAAAATTTGTATTTACTGTCATGTCATCGCATATTATGTAAAATATTTGTTCCATGATATTTATTCATAAGCCACACCCACCACGCAGATCATTAAAAATGTTGACAACATTAGCATTTGCACAATAATTAACAACATCATCACAGCAGGTATGATGCAAAAACGATTGCTCATTTTGATCCTATTACAAGAATTTGTCAACAAGCCCCGCCTATTTATTAGCATTCATGACATCACTTTCACAACATTAGAACATACGTACAGACCATGACCCATCTGTGTACTACATATAGCATAAATCTGATATATCGTTTTGTATTTACATCATTTCGCACTTTTACAGCATGTATAAACTGTTGATCATGCCCAATATGACGCAAAATTTTCACTTTAAGCCCTGCCCACTTATCAATAAACATGATGTGAATCCAGTTCATAATTCTTGAGATATCTACTTGTGCTTTTTGTTTACAAAATCATATTAAGCCCTGCCCACTATGCATATTAATGAAATTCAACTTTTATATGTACTGAAAACATACACACTAGCTGTCACCATTAATATAACAAATATTAAACAAAACAGACATGTGATTGTCAAAGAGCATTTCAAGATTTTTAAATTAAGCCCCACCTACTCATTAATATGCATGTTATCTCCACCAAAAACAATAGGGCACATCTACAGACCATGAGCTATCTGTGTATCACATATATCTGTGTTTATAAGCTGTTTTCAATAAAATGATATTAAGCTCCACCCACTATGCAAATTAATGAAATTTAACATGTTTACAGCATGAACATATACACACCAGCTAACATCATAGTTATACCAAACATAAAACAATACAGACATGCGGTTGTTAAAATATAAACATTTAAAGAATTTTACATTAAGCCCTGCTTACTCATTAATATGCTTGACATCACCATTAAAAACAACAGGGCACATCTACATACCATGGGCTATCTGTGTACCAAATATGACATGAATCCAGTATACCATTCTTGAGATATCGCATTTACGAGCTGATCGTCACATACATACATACATACATACATACATACATACATACATACATACATACATACATACATACATACATACGCCATCATGACCACAAAAGTTTCTGATGCTATCACATCGGAACCAAACAGGCAGTAAAATGGCCAATGTTTCACCAATTTTATAAAATATCTTGCTATTTTCATGGGTTATAACCTATTTTTATGGGTTTTAGCCAATTTACATAAATTATAGCCTATTTTTATGGGTCACAGCCTATTCTCATGAGTTATAGCCTATTTTCATGGGTTATAGCCTATTTTCAAGAGTTATAGCTTATTTTTATGTGTTATAGCCTATTTTCATGGGTTATAGCCTATTTTCATGGGTCATAGCCTATTTTCATGGGTTATAATAATAATAATAATAAATTAAGATTTATATAGCGCCAAAATTATAAACGTGTAAAACATACTTATACTCAGTGGCCCTGTACATGAAAGAATATGTAAGACAAACAAAATACAAATTACAAACTATAGCACTTATAAAAAAGAAAGGACTTTAAACCTTTTTAAAATGATTCTAACCCTTCAACGCATCTCCGGTCTCTAGAAAGAGTGTTCCATAGAACTGGAGCAGAACATTTGAAGGCTCGTGGCCCAATAGTTTTTGTGCGAGAACAGGGTACTTTATATAAATTTGTGTTAGAGGATCTCAGAATTCTTGTAGGTACATAATCAGTTAAAAGATCTGTTAGATACTGAGGAGCAAGTCCATGCCTGGCTTTAAAGGTAAGTAATATGATTTTATATTCAATTCTTTGTTCAATTTTTAGCCAGTGTAGGTCCTGAAGTACTGGGGTAATGTGCTCAAATTTATGCTTGTTTCTGACCAGCCTGGCAGCAGTGTTTTGAATATGCTGCAATATTAATTTGATGTTTTGGTATACCAAATAAAACACTATTGCAATAATCCAAATTTGAAGTGATAGCCTATTTGAAGTTATAGCTTATTTTCATAGCTTATAGCCTATTTTTATGGGTTATAGCCTATTTTCATGGGTTATAACCTATTTTAATAGGTTATAGCCTATTTTCATGACTTATAGCCTATTTTCATGGTTATTACATATTTTCATGGGTTAAAGCCTATGTTCATGGGTTATAGCCTATTTTCATGGATTATAGCTTATTTTCATGGCTTATAGCCTATTTTTATGGGTTATAGCCTATTTTCATGGGTTATAACCTATTTTAATGGGTTATAGCCTATTTTCATGAGTTATAGCCTATTTTCATGGGTTATTACATATCTTTATGGGTTATAGCCTATGTTCATGGGTTATAGCCTATTTTCATGGATTATAGCCTATTTTCATGGGTTATAGCCTATTTTCATAGATTATAGCCTATTTTCATGGCTTATAGCCTATTTTCATGGCTTATAGCCTATTTTCATGGCTTATAGCCTATTTTCATGGCTTATAGCCTATTTTCATGATTATAGCCTATTTTCATGGGTTATAGCCTATTTTCATGGGTTATAGCCTATTTTCATGGGTTATAGCCTATTTTCATGGGTTATAGCCTATTTTTATGGGTTTTAGCCTATTTTCATGAGTTATAGCCTATTTTCATGGGTTATAGCCTATTTTCATGAGTTATAGCCTATTTTCATGGATTAACCTATTTTCATGGGTTATAGCCTATTTTCATGGTTATAGCCTATTTTCATGGTTATAGCTTATTTTCATGGGTTATAGCCTATTTTCATGGCTTATAGCCTATTTTCATGGGTTTTAGCCTATTTTCATGGGTTATAGCCTATTTTCATGAGTTTTAGCCTGTTATAGCCTATTTTCATGGGTTATAGCCTATTTTCATGGTTATAGCCTATTTTCATGGGTTATAGCCTATTTTCATGGGTTATAGCCTATTTTCATGGGTTATAGCCTATTTTCATGGTTATAGCCTATTTTCATGGGTTACAGCCTATTTTCATGAGTTATAGCCTATTTTCATGGATTAACCTATTTTCATGGGTTATAGCCTATTTTCATGGATTATAGCCTATTTTCATGGTTATAGCTTATTTTCATGGGTTATAGCCTATTTTCATGGCTTATAGCCTATTTTCATGGGTTTTAGCCTATTTTCATGAGTTATAGCCTATTTTCATGGGTTATAGCCTATTTTCATGGGTTATAGCCTATTTTCATGAGCTATAGCCTATTTTCATGGGTTATAGCCTATTTTCATGGCTTATAGCCTATTTTCATGGGTTATAGCCTATTTTCATGGTTGTAGCTTATTTTCATGGGTTATAACCTATTTTCATGGGTTATAGCCTATTTTCATGGGTTATAGCCTATTTTCATGAGTTATAGCCTATTTTCATGGGTTTTAGCCTATTTTCATGGGTTATAGCCTATTTTCATGAGTTTTAGCCTATTTTCATGGGTTATAGCCTTTTTATGGCTTATAGCCTATTTTCATGGGTTATAGCCTATTTTCATGGGTTATAGCCTATTTTCATGGTTATAGCCTATTTTCATGGGTTATAGCCTATTTTCATGGGTTTTCGTAAAGTGGTTGCTACCTGTCCATAGATCTTTAAAATTGAACAAGGTGAAAATAATAAGGAATTCTTGAAATGTATCCACCAATTAGGTAAGGTGAGGGGTGGGATGCAAAGACAGGCAACAAATAAAGAATGACAACTATATGAACTTGGGTCCAAGGTATTTTACAATCTCAGTCACAGGCAGAGTATCTGTAGCAATCCGATAGTCTCCCTGATAACTTAAGTCCAGGGAATTTACAATCTCAGTCACAGGCAGGACATCTGTAGCAATCCAGTAGTCTCCTGACAACTTGCGCCCAGGGTATTTACAATCTCAGTCACAGGCAGGGCATCTGTAGCAATCCGAAAGTCTCCCTGACAACTTTTCCAAGCACAATCCATGAGCCCTCACAAACCATTGGAGTGAAGACAAATACCCAATCTTTCATGTATGTGGAAAAGGAATACAAGATTTTTCAGCCATGTCTGCTAGTGTACCACTGCTTCAGCACGTCCCTATATCAGTCCAGTAGCATGCCTATTAATAGGAACAAATTTGTTCCCATTAATGGGAACATTTGACCAATGGTCAGCGCCATTAACACAGACACATTTTTCAGCCTCCATACCTATAACGTACGTGCGGAACTTCAAATGGCTGGAAGAAAATTCCTAACCATTTGGGAAATTTTGGATGCGCAAAACATTAAGCGTAATACTAATACCTAAGCTTTTCCCACTCCCATATTATAGGTTCACCACGCCGTTTTTGAGCTATTGCGAAAAGTATAACGTGACCCGTACTTGACCCCTATGTTGTAGTCGTGTTTCAGGCTGATAAGAATATATGCGTAAAACGCATGACATATAACCACAGAACAGACACGACAGCAGCTGCCCTGGCCTAGATCTCGGTCGCCATCTTTCTTCGTGTTGTTTTTACATTGAACAGTTAAAATCGTGCTTGAATTTCTATCAGTTTGCTTCTTTGTTTCAAAGAAATTATCTTTGGGAATTATTTATACATACATTTTGTATAATAATTTGAGTGTTTAATTTAAAAACTGTCTTTCCTAGAACCCTACACGAATTAAATTGTAGTTTTGTGGCGAGTTTTCCAGTGTGTGCTGACGCTGTGACTTATTTCCTTAGGATTCAATACAGTAACACAGTATGAAACTGTCAGTGACGGTCACACTCACACGATCTGTCACCGAAAGTTCAAATAAAAATTGGTATGATGACTGAACGCTTAGCCTGGAAAATCCGAGATGTATATTTAATACTTCACTATAATTTCGTGACGATATATCTCTTTGTACTGAGCGTGAAAGGTATAAAAAAAATAACTGAGTTAGTTAACCTCGTTGTCCGTAGTCGTATTAAACCATACAAACCGCGGGTTGTATTGAGTGTACACTGCAGCATTAACGAGATCAAAACAATGTGCTCATTAATTGCGTGCAGTATGATGAAGAGAACGACTGATCAGAGGATGACTCACCTAGAGAGACAAACGTTTGGCGCATGCCCAGAACCAATTCCTAATGTTCCCATTAATGGGAATGCCACTGGACTGTATATATAACTACATTCCCTTATCTTAGAGATCATCCCAAATCTCCCTTTGATCAGCTGATATTTTCTACCTTATTTGTTATCGGTAACATATTATGCAGGTTGGTTTTAAGAACAAAGTTGTTGAAATGAGTTGAATATACTTTTAGTTGCCCGAAGTGGAGGCCAACTTCGTTGAGTTCACATTTTCTTTGAGGGCAACAAAATTATGGATTTATTAACACACATGAAAGCCTGTTCATGTGTGTATATTTATCATACAAAAGTATAATGTGGTTCTCAGATTTGAGAGTTTAAGTCTAGCGTGGTCAGGATTGTCATCTTGATAATACCAGTGACAAGAGGCTGAGATGGCATATGGGAGAGGGCGGGACAGCAGGTGGGAGAGGGCGGGACAGCAGGTGGGAGAGGGTGGGATGGCATGGGAAGAGGGTGGGATGGCATGGGGAGAGGGTGGGATGGCATGGGAGAGGGTGGAATGGCATGGGGAGAGGGTGGGACGGCATGTGAAAGAGGGTGGGATTGTATGTGAGAATGGGTGGAGACGGCATGTGGGAGACAGTGGGACGGCGTGCCATTTTTGACGGCATTGCTTGCAGCATGTGGGATGTTTTTTATGTAAATAAAAAAACATAAAATAGGCCAAAGTGGAATGGAACTTATTTTAACAACTAGCCAATTCCAATGAAATATCTTTGAAGCAAAACAAGTAATGAAATTTAATGCACACACAACTTCAGTTCAAAAGTTTACTAGACAAGGCATTACTGATAAGAAACTTTTTTAACTCATTTAACAAATGTATGGCAAACTGTCCTTGTACAGAATAGAAAACAATTGTTAAGAATGCAGTGATAAGGAAAGATATAAAGAAGTTTATTCAAAGGATATGATAAACAGATATTAATTCATACAAAAACTTTAATAAATAGCAGTTCTTAATTTTTTTGTATCTCAATCATGCAACCTAATATTGTCGTTATGCCTCGCTCTTGCACTTCTTCATTCATGATTGTTGTCGATAATATTTCAGCCAAATAATGTTTTTAATTTTTGATGAATACAGTCATATATATATATATACATATATATATATATATAATAAGCAATATATCTCAGTGTAACAAAATATACAAGAAAACTGTTAAAACTGGAAGAAAATCAGCCAAAATCCGACATTGGAGAACACTTATTCGCCTCTTCACAGCATGTTTACAATACACAAACAACAGGAAACCCTCTGCACACAATAGTACAGTCCATGCAGATCGAGTATGTTAGGATTACGAGAGTTAATATAAAGGGATACATAAGCGGACGGGAATAGTTTTCTCTCATCGATCAAGGTCAAAGCGGCGGTGACCTTGTAATTTTGCTTGCACTCTGATTGAAAAACAAGGAAAAACTCACATTATAATTTACAAAGTATGGTACTTTTTTGGGGGTATAATTAAACGAATATGGTCTCAAACGATAGATTATGAATTGCAAGTTCTCTATACCGTTGGAAATGGAACAAAATATTCAGAGATTCTTTAGTTACAATGTTTTAAGTGCAAAATATGTGCGATTTTTTCAGACCATTTGCACAGTTAAGAGATTATTGCAAGAGTATGACCCAAACATTCCCATATAAACCCAAAGATGTTGGCACTATAGGAACAAATCCAAACACATTATATCTTCCCATGGCTTTAAGCCACATTTTAGGTGAATATATGCATTAGCAAACAAGTCATCACATTTTATTGCTGAAAGAGGCGAGAACGTCATATGTGCACAATATTTAGAATTCCTTTCAATTTTTTTGATTGGTTGAAATTTTGCTGCGCGATTAGTTGTCTCGTATTGCAAGGTATATAGTTATTTAAAACGCGTTGAAGGTCATTGCAGGAGTTAGCCCAGTGGGTCACGGCGATCGTAGGTAATTATTTTTCCAATCAACAGTCGTGACTTCGAGCCCTGGTAGAATCGTTTATTGCAATTTTTGCTTTCATCTTCTTTTTTTGCTTTCCTCAGTAATTTTCATTTGGTGACTATTATTGTAGTATTATTATACTAATATTTCGCTTCTGACAAAAACGCATTGAAAAAAACAATCAACTTTCTCGTCACAGTAGCGTAATGCGCTGTGTATGTAACTCGGCACACACAACGTACATGCTAGTGTCTGGCTGTACTGTGGTACAAAGAGACAGTAGATCGAATCTTGCGTCCACAACCGGAAGTGACGTCAAAATATCGCATCCCCCAATTTTATTGTATTTTAATGGGACGAGACTCTCTTTTTAAAATCTTCCCCCTGGTTATTTATTCCAATTTTTTTTCATCCTGCTCTATTGGATATTTGATTCCCAATCCCCTTAGGCAAAGTTCAATTAACAAACTAATCAAGAAAATAAACTCATCAATATTGATGCCATTTTTTAGATATATATAAACAATTTCACACTAGAATATTAATTACATTTATTTAAATTAATTTTGATTAGCCATGTATAACAGCTCTTATCATCCAATGTTCCTGCAAGGCTTTTATCAGTTATAGCATTATGTTACACTGTAGTTTATAATATCAATTTGTACTCCCCATGGGGAAAATGACATTGCCCAGAAGAAAAGTAAGTCTAACCAGAGTTTAAAATGACACTATGCAGGCAGAAATATTAATCAAATGTTAACATAAACATATTTTAAACCATGTATATCATATTCAACACATTGAAACTTTGGTACCTCAAACTAGAAACATGAGATCTGAGAAAACAGCACATTCAAACAAAATATTGTGTCTTCATTTACTTTTAGTAGGAAATAGCCTCTTGAGAAACACCCACTTATGGTTGTGACAAAGTTTGGGCATGCCAGTATCTGACAGGGGGAACAGATATGCAGCAAGGATGATATCATCTATCTCCACCTAATATTTGTTATATAAGTTAATCATCTTGGCAAAAAGTTATTTATTACAATTTTTTTCTTTCTTTCACTTTCCAGTTGGTCAGTTGGTAAGCTTATAGTTAGCAAAGCTGCATCTTTTAAGAAAGGAAAGGAAGGAGGGAGGGGGGGGGGGAGGCTATTCTAAACCTCATCTTATGAAAACTTTAAACAAAACTTGAAAGTTTAGCAATTGCACATACCACTCCTGCCCCTACTAATCCTGAGGTCCATAGGTCCACGCGGGTACTAAGCCAAACTAAGAGGACACTCAAAAGGGTAATTAATGATTTTTTTGATGATTTTTAATGATTTGCTTACCACCACTGTTCTCAGCATAGGCAGCTTGTCTTATGGACAATGATAATGTTGAAAAGATGCTTGTATCCCCTTCCCACGCCCCCTTCCCCCCACCCCCTTCCTCCTTCCAATCATGTTTTGCCCCTCCAACTAAAATCTTTTAAAGTCACCTATGGGTCTTGGCATAACCCTGGTAACGGGTCATTTTCTTAGCCAACTAATTCCCCCTCCCGCCCCCAATAACATAAACCTCTGATTCTGATCAAAGGTAAAACATTGAAAATTACTCACTCTTCAACATGATTGGTGGTTTGAATATCCTGCCAACAGCTTTAGACATTTAATATCCACTTGTGCCATTTCTGTTACAGTTGCAGGCCAATGTAACCACTGTATATGAAAATAAATGCACAAATTTATCAGATTCATATCCAGGGTGACCTCTCAGGAGGTGGAGGGGGGTTA
This sequence comes from Chiridota heheva, assembly GCA_020152595.1. Classification (NCBI taxonomy): domain Eukaryota; kingdom Metazoa; phylum Echinodermata; class Holothuroidea; order Apodida; family Chiridotidae; genus Chiridota; species Chiridota heheva. Next base: position 1,460,907 of record JAIGNY010003170.1, read on the forward strand.
CAGCTGTATGAAAGCATCCAATTATAGCTTAATTAACATAACATAAAAATGTAATCTTTTAATTGATATAAAGAATTTTAATAACAGAAGATTTCTCTTAATCTTCTTTACAATAATTCTAATCACAATTACTTCACAAAATATTTCACAAAAAATATAAAATCAAATAATATTTTCTACTTTTGGTGAAACAGCACTATCAATTTTAATTGGCTGATTTTCAAATGGACTGGGATTCACCTTTTTGATAACATTTTTGGTTTAGCGGTTGAAACCGTCTACTAATTATATTAAGTGGATTTATCTACAGATGCAATTCAATATGAACATGATGTTAACATTTTCTTCCCTGCACAATATCACAACATCTGAATCATTAATCTCTCCCAACATTTACACCTCGCAACTTTAAAAAAAAAACTTGTTTCGTCCTGACAGATTGGTAGAACCCAGTTCGTGACATGAATAGTATCAATTTACAAAGTTTCACTCCCGTAGCAAAATGAGAAGGTTGAGAAAGACAGCTCATCAGCAACAATGCCTTGTTCAACTAGCAACAGTAACTTTAAAGATTCACATCGATAATTCTTGATGAACTGCAGACACCTTTTTTCTTCTTTTCAGACTCTGTAAGAATGTACAGTTCATAATATATATTCTTAAAAGCAACAAAAGTCATTAGTGTTTCTCTAAAACCTACAGAGTGGCATAAATTTCTCTTTATTTAGGGAGGGTGCTAACTGAATTGAAACAACTGTCACTTAAAGGAAAACTGGTTAATTTTAGGAACGGTTGAATGACTATTTTAATATGAGTTATTTATGAGTAATTTGAATAGCAAAAAGGGGAAAATTTGGCTCTCTCAAAAGAGGATTTGGTGAAAGATGATACATTATCTTACACCAAAAACGTGCTCTCACTTCTCAAGTTTGGCACTTATATGGAAAATAAAACAGGTGAAATGGCAATAGAGGTCATGACAGTGACATTACCATGAACATAGGTGGGATTTGGGGGTGCACTTTTTCCACATATATATCTTTCACCTGTTTTTTTTGTTTGTATTTTAGTCTGATATCACCCCCTCCCCTCCACCCCACACATTTTGGTAGGCAAATTTCATTTTGTAACTTTTCCCCCACTTTCTATAGGCAAATCCCACCCATGAGCATAACCACCGCCCCCTCCCACCCATGAACTCCTTTTCATCAGCTGTTAACATCTTTTGACCATCATTTTTATCATTAGCCAGTAATGGTTTTTGATCATCTCTAAATTTTGACATCTTATCCAACCCAAAACAAACACTATTAGTGAACCATTGTACAAGATTACCATGTTTTGTAAGCTTGTCTCTTCTCATTTTTAGGTGTGCAAGCTCAAAAACATTCCAATGGTAAGCTTGCTGCAAGCTCATTAAGATATTTGAACTATAACCTCTGGCCCCTTCTGCCATCCTCAAAATTCCCAGGTAAACATTTTTGTTTACCCCCCCCCCTTCCTTGGTAAACAAAAATTTAATGGCATTTAAACATGTGATATTTATAAGATTCAATCTATTTTGCCTTCAGCTTTTCAACACAGTGATTATCAACCATTTGCTATATGCATTTACTTTTTACTACAGATATTTCTTCATTTCTAACAATAAAGTTTTATTATAATTATTTCAACACGTAAGCTCTGGGGGCAGCAAACAATTTTAATCACAATCAATTAATTTTTTACAGCCATACAACCCCAGGTCAGTTGGGACTATTCAAAACTTTGGCAGCCAAAAGCATATAACTGGAGCTTTGGAATGACTGGACAAGGAATGCAAACCCACAATTTCTTCGGGCTGGAAAGTGGCTGCCCTACCAAATAAACTAACCAATCTGTCCTAAAGGTTGGCAAACTCAAGCGATCCATTAATCTGATAGAAGAAAGCTGAAGTTAAGGATATGAAAAACAAATATCTTACAAAAGAATATTAACAATCAACAACAACCCAGTTTCCAACATTTCTACCATATATCGTATCCTTTCCCTTTAATAATAGTAATACAGAAAAAACATGACATTTGGCAAAATTCTAAATAATCTTAACTTCTGTCATCAAACTCTTTTTAATAGTGAAAAGTTTTAAATCCTAACTTTACCACTAACAGAAAAGAACAAATTTAAAAGCATCATTTTAAGATTTTATGTTCAGTTTTTCAATATCAAATCAAATCAAGATCATTCCTAAACACCAGCCATAATTGTTTTAGGGTATTTAACAGTATGCATCATTACCAAGATCATATTCCCTTTTTATACAGTAGCATAAAAACAATACTAGTTGTAGATCATGGTCTGTCCCTTCTCAAACTTCCTCAGATAGATCCTTTCCAGCATTTTGCGCTTCAAACAAATTTATGACCATGCTCCCTAATTTTGCTGATGAATTAGATCAAGTTGACAATTGACACTTGGAGCATCATTCATGATTACTCTAATCAATCGCAGGACGATGTAAAACCAGCTGACATAAACCAGCTCCACTGCAGGCTCTGGAGACAAAGTGAATGTTGGGGAAAAGTCAACACTGGCAAAAGTTTATTAAAGGGCATCTAGAGGCAACATGGGCTTAATTGGTTTAAAATACGATCTTAACATTAAAACAGGAAAATATTCCATTAAAATTGGTTAAAATTTCACAATAATGTGTGACGTCAATGGGGGAGGCTCCTTTATTACCTTTTGTAAAACCTTTGTTTTTTATTCCTCTGTCAATGTTGTCTGAAAAATAGAATTGGACAAAATTTGATGGAACTTTGTCACACCCTAAATCATCATGTATCTAGAACAGACATTCTGAAATACACAAGTAGTTGAATTTGAAGAACAGAATTGAAAGAATTATATAAAGATTTTGAGATTTGTTTTTCTTAGTATATCACAAATTCCACACAAATTAACAAATCATGAAACTTTGTTTAGTCATAACTTGAAAACTAAATAAGCTTTTTACAAATTTTAAAAACTATTCTATACTCAGAAATCCATGCTCTTTCACATATCTAAAATCTGCTAGATTTGTCCATAGTCCTATAAAGAAATGTACCAGGGAGCTAGCTCTGAGAAAAAAGTTATGCTCCAATGCAAATTAAATTTCATATGATGTATGAAATATTAATACCATAGGTATATTCATCCAAACTTTTCCAGGGGAGAGTGTTTGGCCTCAATGAAGCTTTCTTTATTCTTGCAAAATTTCTAATTTTAACATTAAAATATGCTGGGCTTCAGCTGTGTTTTGTCTAAATTTGTCTACCGTTTGCCAATATTAATCTTATTTGTTAATAGTCGGAGAGGAGGTATTTTCCCTCCCCCCGTGCTGTATACTTGTGATGAGTTCAGTACTTCTCAGTGTTGATCAGTGTAAAACTAAGGATTCACAAATTCCTCAAACGATGCATAATTTGAAGATAAAAACATCACAACTAGCCTGATTTCAGTCGTTTCTACACAAATGATGCCAAACTTTAAACTTATATATCTCCTTAACAGTATAACATATTTTAATGCTTTCTTCACCATACTAGTTGTGACATCACAGCCTCAGATTCCTCAGTTTTTATGTATTCTATCATATTTTGTCCTGTGATTTTGTGGCTTAAAAACCATTGAATATGTCAGGAAAGTAATAAAAGAGATCTATAAGAATAATGGTAATTTACCACCTAAATAAAGTTTGAAGAAAAATAAGTCAAATAGTAAAATAAGTTAAATAATACATTAACAATTGTTAAGAATAAGAGCAAGAGGAGCTGCTAATCTTCCATAGTAGACTTACTACAACAGTCATTTCTACACAGATAAGACAGAGCTTTAAACTTGAATAACTCCCTATAACGGAATAAGATTTTGAAGTAGTTTCTTCACCATTTTGTTTCTCTTAAAGTCCTCTTTCATATAAGATAATCTTGCTTGACCTTAAAACTGAAATGCTTTTTTAATGGCCTCTCAAAATATAAAGGGTGCAAGTGGGTGGACATGCAGTCTATAATGAAAGAACAGTTGCTTTGTCCTAATTTACCTACTTTATTGCCGAGGGGAAAAGGCCTGTACTTAATTTCAGGGGATGGCCAAGAATTAGTAATACATGTGAAATATCAATGAAAGTAGGTTGAATGCCAAAGATCTTTCGTTCAATTTTGTGTAACACATTCAGGACATGACATTTACAGAAAGTCGTTCTAATGTGTTGTCCCATGGGAGAGGGCAAGCATCCCCAAAAGTTCATTATGCCCCTTCCAGGAAAGGCAGACAGACAACTTTTACAAGACTTTCATTGAATCATGTTGTTTGTTACTCATCATTCCATTAGATTTAAAACCATTTTTGTCACAATGCTTATCTCTAAGAATTCAATGGTGATCAGCAGAAACAATACTGAAAATAATTTTGGACCAGTCAAAATAATTCAAACTGAGGTTGAACATTAGTGGCATGTCCAAAAATAGAATGTCCAAAATTAATTTTGATGTCAATATCGTAAAAGTGTATGTGTATTTGTGTGTGTGGGGGGGAAAGGATGGGGGTGGGGAAGGATGGGGGTACGAGTGATAACATTATTACTTTTTAAGATAAATATTATAGTTAAAAGTAATAGTTATTTGTAATATTCAAATTAAATTTTTCAAGAATAATTTTTTTATGTCTAAAGTTTTAAAAATTAAAATCTTTCCTCACCATTTGCTTCTTATTTGTCCACGATCATATATCATGCTAGAGATTTTCAACACAGGCTAACAGTATTATAGCTAAGCATCCATTAAGTACCCATTAATCTACATTCTATAATTCCAAAACCTACATGCAACACAATTATTTCAATAAAGGCAGTAATTATCAGCTGGAAATCTTTTCTTCATAAAATGTTTCAACTGGCATATGATAGAAGTAAGACTTCTTGAAAGAAGTGCAAATGACTACTACGCGAAAAGAAACAAAGAACATATGACTTCATCTTTTATAAATATTAATCTAGCATTAAAAAAATTGATATTGAAGTTTATTGAGGATATCCAGATGTACCACCCACTTTGTTATTAATACTTTAATTAATCTTAATACGACTCAAAAACATTGCATAATAACGGTGGTTACCGTTATGATGGATAGAGCAACACACACTAAGGCCAGAATAAATTAGCTTCCATTGAACATATAAATTGACTAAAAACTAGAAACCATTGATCAACAATTCCTGCTGAGTGATTAAGTGGTTAAAATACTGGTGGGATAATTGTCAAGTTAAAAACAAGTAAGCTTGCAAATGGAAACTTAAATTCATGTAGGATGGACAATCAGAGGGAGCAAAAAAAGAAAAATTTTTTAGGATAGCTATAGTAAATTTTTATTCAGAGTTGAATGAAGTACCATAAGTGTACAATGTGTTTCTTAGTTAATAGATTTTAATTATATTTGTTTTATTTTTGCAATGAAATTTCATGTTTATTACAAAAATTTAAGAAGAATATTTCCAGTAACAGTAATAGTAATTATTTTATATAGTGCCCTTTCTATACAAGTATATTCAAGAGCACTTTACAAACATCGGAGCTTTAGTATAGGGGAGAGCTGCCCAAATGGCACAATTCATCCATACATTAGCTCAGGAAGTGGTTAAACACCATGTTTTCCGCTTCAGTTCTCGAATAGTGTTTAGAGAACAGTGTAGGGTGTGACTGTCCTACCATCGGGACCGGCAGCTTAACGTCCCCTTCAAAAACAGGCAAGCGCCATTCACCCATTGCCACTTCTATCAATAACTGAATGGGAAGCAGGAGTGGCAAACAATGTACATCCATTTTGATGATCGGCGTATAATAGCTGTGATGGTTAGACCTGACCGGGGCTTGAACCCGGTACCTGCAGCATCTCAGTCGTGTGCTCTGCCAACTGACCCCAGTAATAATCATTTCAGCAAATTTTACAAATAAAATATAAAAATCTTAAAACACGCAGTTCTTTGAATAACATAATAAATTAGAAACACATTTTGCCAAAATTGTACCACTATAGTAGGATTGCAAATAATAATAATTGTTAATAATTGTTAGGGTATTTAATAACTAGGTAATTGTCTTCTTTCGCTAATTGAAAAGTATCTTTTCAACATTTTAAAGGGGTAGTCAGGTTAGACCCTGCTTTAATTAGGGCACCATCCTGACATATCCAATGGATTTAATTTAGGAAATTTCAGAAAAACAATAACCATTAAGATATACCAGCTAGGCTTTTGAGAAATGTGAGGATATGTCACAAATAGGCTGATTTCAGTCACTTCTATACTGGGGCATTTAATGTGCCTATTACCCCACCACTATGTTGACAAATGTCTTGTAGTTTTTGTAGACGCTGCCAAGCATTCAATTATAATTATGTCGCAAAAATTCAAAAGTATGGAAGTAAAGGTCTATCAAAGAGGCTATCCTGATTACATGTGAAACTTGCTATAAAATTGTTCAAAGATAAAATAAAAAATATACCAAAATAATTATTTTGCCTGAATTTTTTAATTTTGTTTCAAAACCATCCATTACCCCTCCATTTATTTGACGTTTTTGATGCTTCCTTCCTCATCTTTATATTAGCTGTATTCAGTTTTTCTTACTTCCACAAACTATCAGACAGAAATTCTGAGTTTTGGGGAAAAAAATATTTGTCACATTTAAAAGGAAAATGTAAAGACACAAAAAAAGGGGAAATGAAAAAAATTGTGATTAAGTTACATACAGTATCCTGGAATTCATCAAAAAACAGATGTTTGAAAGGTGGCACTTAACTAGTACTCCATCATCATTCTTCTAGATCTTTAAAGAGTGAAAATTTATGATCAACACTCAAATTATATACGTTTGTGCTCTTTCTGCAACCGAGTCTCCCTAAACGGACTTGACAAGAGGATGAAATGATGGTCAAAAGGCTTGCGGTTCCAGACAAGAAAATAATAATTGTAGCAAAATTCTTAATATGTAATATGTCTTACTTAAAGATAGGGGACATGTTGAAATAATTTTTTAATGATGACATGTGTTGTAATACTTTTCTCTAAATGTCAGAATTTTATTGCCAGAATAAAATGTTCTGTTCTTTTTTTTCTTAAATCACAAATGGGCTATAAAAACCATGCAGTAATGAATTTTCAATTTTAAGAATACATGAAAATGTTTTAATGATGAAATTCATTTTGAACAATTTTAGGTGGCCTTAAAAAAATTTTTTTATATCCTCGTGCTATAATTACATGTTTGTTCTTCCGTAAAAAATGTGATCCTTAAGCAAATCATTCAGATCAAATTGCATATTGCAATCCATCTCCTTTAATCAGCGCTCAATTTTCCTGCTCTAAACATTCAGAGAGGATATTGGCAATATATGTTAATGAATATATGTATAATGAACAAATTTAACGAAGGTCGTGATTGTTATGGTGATTGAAACCATTGCAACAATGGAGATAAATGACAATTTGATTTTGTTGATGTATTTTATGGCAACAAGGGTGATAAAGATGGACCATGATGATGGTGATGGATGATGAAGCATGGTCATGGTGATGATCATGATAAAATGCATGATAATGATACTAATGATCACCAAGATCATGTTGACAATGATAATGGGTAATAATGATGAAGATATGAGATGGGTGATGATGTTGAATGTTGATGATGACAATGATCATTATGGTATGATTGTCATGATCATCATCATAATGAATATGGATCCTAAATATGACAAAGATTATCATGATCATGATGATTATTATCATAATCATTATGTTGACAATGAAGATGTTTGATAATCATGAAGATAAGAGATGGGTGATGATGTTGATGATGACAATGATCATTATGGTATGATCGTCATGATCATAATGAATAGGATCATAATTATGATGAATATATTTATGATTATGATGATTTTTATCATAATCATGATGTTGACAATGAAGATGGGTGATAATCATGATTAAGATGATAAAAGATGGATGATGAACCATTGTCACAATAATGATCATGATGATGATAAAAGATGCATGTTAATGACAATCATCAACATCATGTTAACAATGATGATGGGTAATAATCATGAAGATAAGAAATGGGTGATGATGTTGATGATGACAATGATTATTATGGTATAATCGTCATGACCATGATCATAATAAATATGATCATAAATATGATGAATACAATTATGATCATGATGATTATTATTATAATCATGATGATTATTATTATAACCATGTTGATTATCATAATCATGTTGTTGACAATGAAGGTGGGTGATAATCATGATTATGATGATAAAAGATGGATGCTGGACCATAATGATGGTGTGCATGATGGATGATGAACCATGATCACGATGATGATGATAAAAGATGCATGTTAATGATTATCATCAACATCATGTTAACAATGATGATAATCATGAAGATAAGAGATGGGTGATGATGTTGATTGTTGATGATGACAATGATCAGGTTGGTATGATTGTCATGATCATCATCATAATGAATATTACCATAATCATGATAAATACTTGTTGGCTTAAAAAAATTGAAGCTAACCACCAAACCACATGAGCAACAATAGGCTGTTATCAACAACAGAGGTTTTATTTATAATATATCGTGAAATAAGAGCCAATGAATCGTGCAGCAATTGGTTGAAATTTTAACCAATCTAAAAATTTGGAATCAAATTTTAAGTATTGTGTCCACATGACAATTTCCCCTCTTAAAGTCAATTCAATTAATGTAGTTTTGCTACAGAAGCAAAAATGAACATTGAAATTTATCACAAGCTGATGATCAAATTAACATTTTTCATATTTATGCAACATTCCTGGACAATAAATAACAGCATCTTGTAACAAAATATCACACTGAAACTTTCAAAACTGAAAAATATGATCAAAAAAAAAAAAAAATTGAACTCTTGTTTCAACTGAACAAAGATGGAGAAGTATAACAACAAAAGAATGATGATGGAGAGAAATAATATTTATGTTTTTATTTATTATTTCTGAAGAAATTATTAGTTTCTATTGTTAGTAACAATTCAATCAAATAGATGGACGGAATATTATTACTTCTTGACAACTTCAAAAAAAAATGTTCATCATCATTTCGGTTTTGATGTGACTAACTGTCCCCATTTCTGAAAGTGAATCACCATAAACGTACTTTTTTGAAAATAAGCGTTTGTATATGGAAGTTCTTTCAATTTGAGACTAAAACATCATTAACAAACTGATTAAATTATAGATTTGTTGACTAGTTAATACAGTGGACTAACTGTTCCAGATACGTGGCATGGAGTCATGTTAGACTCAATCCGACTCAAGTAGAGATTTATTTACTTGTTGGTTGATTTATCAATTAGCAAATCAATTCACACTAGTATAAAAATGAATCTATCAAATAATTGTTTTATCCTTCAAATGATAATAAATTTAAATCTTGCTTAGTCAATTCTCTGCAATAGCTAAATATGTTTTTCACAACATTTGTTCTCTAGGTAGAAGATTTTATCCCGCGCGCCACAAGAATTGATACCATGTGCAATTAATCATTAAATTTTAAAACCCATTCTTTAAACATTTTGAATAATTACTCCGATATCCAACTTTTCCCCGTAAGGCCCAAACTCCAAATCATGAGTCATATTTATGTTTATGCTCCAAACAGATACAAAATTGTTCATCTACAATGTATCAGGTTAATAATTACCCCTATGTTGCGTAGCTTCAAAGTATAAATCTGTGGCCAGTAATGAAATTACAAGCTGATTAAACAGAGAGTTGAGGAAGGAATATCAATTCCAAATGAATTTAGTTTTTTTTTATTTCAAATATTCAAAGTTTCTTCTTTTTATTTGGTTTAGCTTTCTGTTAATGATATCATCTTGCTCCGATGCAAAGGTTCAAAAGTTAGAATACCCACACTAAGTGTAAATGTTTAAAAGGCCAATTTTTGTTTAATTCTCTTGATGATAAATTGGGAGAAGTAAAAGTTTTGGGGCTAAATGTCTGTCACCTACAAAATATTTAATGCCAACATCATCTGAAATGGTAGAAAATACTAAAAATGTTCAAAAAAATTGGTACATTTTATAGCAAATTCAATCATAGGAGGTTCAACAAATTGTAGCACAGGATTGAAAAACAAGTAATAAACAGGTTTTACAATTTTTATCAAATTTTGGTTGAAAATGTTGCTTATTGGCATAGATTTTCATACATCTTAAATTATATCAAGATGTCTCTATATAATAACATTAATAGACATTAATGGACCTTTTTAACAGGTTATTGTATTAATCTTTATGACAATAATATCTGAGACTTCAAAATGAAGGTACAGCTATACAAAGATGATTTCTTTATGCTCATAAACGTATGTTTGAAAGATTCACATATGGAGGATCAAGATGTCTCTATATATTACATTAATATACATTAATACACCTTTTAACAGGTTATTGTATTAATCTTTATTGCCCTACAGCTATACAAAGAGTACATGTTTGAAAAAAAACTATGGAAGCCTTTCAATCTTTAAGATGCCATTAAATAAATTGTATTTCTATGAATATTAAGATGCTCTTTAAAGAGTATAGCAGTATAAATTTTAAATACAATGAGGTTCGAGAATTATGAATTTAATATTGATTGGTTTGTTATAGATGCAGGCAGTGTAAAGCTCCATTACTCCTCTATACACTGATGCCACAGATATTGTTTCTGAACATGGTATTCAGAAACTATTATGAAATATATACTTATAACAGGATCACGCAGACTCTTAGTGTGAGTACATTGTCACGAGTACAAGTACGAGTACATGGCCATGAGTAGAAGTACGAGTACATGGCCATGAGTAGGAGTGCGAGTACATGGCCATGAGTAGGAGTACGAGTACATGGCCATTGTACATGACCATGAGTAAGAGTACGAGTACATGGCCATGAGTAGGAGTAAGAGTACATGGCCATGAGTAGGAGTATGAGTACATGGCCATGAGTAGAAGTACGAGTACATGGCCATGAGTAGAAGTACCAGTACATGGCCATGAGTAGGAGTACGAGTACATGGCCATGAGTAGGAGTACGAGGACATGGCCATGAGTAGGAGTACGAGTACATGGCCATGAGTAGGAGTACGAGTACATGGCCATAAGTAGGAGTACGAAACACAAAGCCATGAATTACACGTACAAGTATTTAACATTTTCTTTTCATACAGGTTTGAGTATGAGTACAAGAACATCAGTACGAGTACAACTGTACACTATAACAGTTACCAACTTTTTTAAGAGGTCATGAGTACAAGTATTGAGAACTCGCATTTTAAAATTGCTAAAGTATGAGTACTATAAGTACATCTGACTGAAAGAACATCAGAGTATCAATAACAATGAAGCTGAGCATGGAGATACTAATTGTACAAAATTTGTACAAAAGTAACATCAGATACTAATTGCACAAAATTTGTACAAATAGTATCTCCATGAGCTGAGCATAGAGATACTAATTGTAAAAAATTTGTACAAAAAGTATCTCCATGAGCTGAGCAACCTGTACATTTTAAGAGTAATCAAAACCACTGAGAACTTGTGACTTAAAAAAGGAATCTTGTCTCAGTCAAATTTGTAAAACTGTGATGTTCATTCTTTCCCATCACATCCGGTTGTATTATCATTTTAATTAAGTACGTACTGTACACATTGTGTGTGTATCTACAGTGTGCTAGTCACTTCCACGGCGGTGATTGCTTGGTTGGCTGTTGTATATGACCAAACAGAAATGTTGACTTTAATTTTAATATCCCTGTCCATCCTAGGGCTGTGACGATTAACGTGTAAACATTAAAACAAACAAACCTTTGATTAAACATTTAGTCTAATCCTCTCAAACGTTTAAGTTCACGATTCACACTTGCCATTTAAAATATACTCAAACACACACAAAACTTTCAATCAATGACTTTTACATTCCAATCTTTACATATAATCAACAAAGGATCTAATCCTTTTAAGGCAGGAGTTGAAATTCACATTAATTAGCTATAAATGGGGCTATATTTGGCTTTGATTCCCCAAATTTTAAGAGCTACTCTTAATTCTAAGAGCTTAGGCCTGATTAACAAGCATAAATCTGCATTAGGTTAACACCTGTTTTACAAGCTGTAAAACTGACCCAGAAATTCACCGACAAAAAAGCTTTGATTGTTATTTTCACCACAAATAAATGCAAAGTTTACCTGATGAGTCAAATAAATTGCGCAAAAAAGAAAAAGTTTGCAAAATAAACGAACAAAAATGTTTCAAAGTTGTCTGAGATTTTAGCATGGGTTTGCAAAGATCACTGTCATTTCCAAGAGAATTGTATCAAATACAGTAGAGTCTGGAATAGGGATGGGTTGGAATATTTTTTCTATGGTATAGCTGGGTCAGGGTGGCCCACTTTTGAATCTCTTACGGCATGGTCATAACTATTAAACACATTTCAAAATGCTTGCAAGTAAGCTGCTGTCTATGGTGCCTTCCGTTGTGTTGTATTGTACTGATGTACTGCATACTGACGTATGTGTGTACCGGTATTTCATCCGGCTGCTGTCTACAGTGCCTTCCGTTGTGTTGTGTTGTACTGATGTACTGCACACTGACGATGTGTGTACCAGTATTTTATCCGGCTGCTGTCTACGGTGCATTCCATTGTTTTGTGTTGTACTGATGTACTGCATACTGGCGTATATGTGTACCAGTATTTTATCCGGCTGCTGTCTATGGTGCATTCCATTGTGTTGTGTTGTACTGATGTACTGCATACTGATGTATGTGTGTACCGGTATTTTATCTGGCTGCTGCTATGGTGCATTCCGTTGTGTTGTGTTGTTGATGTTGCATACTGATGATGCACGGTGCGTTGTGTTGTATTGTACTGATGTTCTGAATATTGACGTAAGTGTGTACCGGTATTTTACGGTGCCTTCCGTTGTGTTGTACTGAGCATAGCTATGGTGCAGTATTTTATCTTCCGTCTTGGTGTTGTGCCTTTATACTACTTGTAATTTCTGCTTCTGTTCAAAGTGAGTTTCAACCATGGATCATTATTTTTAAGCCTAATACGGATAATTTGAAGGCCCTACTCAAGTTTTGTGACATTCCTTACTTATTTTTAGGAGGGCCATTGAGATAGTTATGGGGTGGTTATTGTAGGGATAGAACCAGTTCCTCAAAACAATTTTTTTCAAAACTTCTGAGGTCAGAATTTTTGTTATGGGGCTGGGGGGTCCGTTTAAACATTTAAACAAACAGAAATTTGGTCTTTTAAACGTTAAGGCTATTAAACAAAAATGCACAGCCCTAGTCCATGCTATCATGATATCTGGCCTTCAAAATTTTAAAGCTTAAATTTGCCAATGCAAACATCTCAACAACACACACACACATACATACTGTAACCAAGTCATGCAGAATCCATCAATCATTATAAGCCCATACTGTATGAAATGCAAGATCCAAACTTGAAAATACTAAACATATAATGCAGGAAAATAAGACTATGCACAAAACATTATTTGATTGGTTAAAAGTCCTTCTGCTCCATGGGCCTCTAAGAAGCCCCCTCCCACCCTATCCATTCATAGAGATAAATATCCATTCATAGAGATAAAAAAAAAAAATAGTCAAGTTTTAGAACAATTTTTAAATACAGAATTTGCAAAGAATCAAAAGATTGCCTTGTGTTTATGTGAAACAATTATATGACTAACACAATTTCTTAACTGAAATGTGAAATATTATAAAAGCACTGATGAGAAAAACAACTTTGATCATGCTGAACGCTTAAAGGCCTTTGCAAACAATGACTTTACAGATCCATGTTTAACACATACATGATTATCATCATATCAAGCAAGACGTTGATACTATAAAAGTGGATAAATTTCTCAGGTCTACCCCAGATCTCTCATGAGGGTTTCAAATAATTTCCATGATACGAGTCCAGTCCCCCTCATCACTGTCTCGTATGTCATCACTCGCTAACTACACGACGCGAACATCCACATCAGTTGCAGTACCGAGCCTGGTATAGTCATCCTCCTACCGTTTTAATTGTGATCCATCAGAGTGATGCGAATCACAGATGGTGCTACCTCTCCACAGCTTAAATTTTAAACCTTTTATCATGATTTTACCAGATGCAGTCCGACTCGAAAGGAACAAATTGGATAATTTGACAGAAAGTGAATTTTGCTCAAGGGAAGAAACAGAAAATACCTTCTGCAGAAAGTGACAATAAGACATGTTTTTTTTTTTTTTTGTCTTTGCAAAACATGTGAAAAAAATTGGTAGTTTGCATGTCCATTATGGGTTATTTAAACTTCAGATCTGACTCCGCAACTGTATGGCGTATGTTGTATCCCATAATGCATCAATTCACATAACAAACAAATATTTTCAAGATTAATCATATGAAACATGAAACACTAGACTTTTTAGGAATGTCAGTCAATAATTCCACTTCCTGTGGATTAGATTTTGAAACTGCAAATTTTAGGAAAATATTCAGAAAGCTTTGAAGTATCTTCTGCAATAATTGGATTATATTTTTTAATGCTTTCTTCACTATTGCATTGCTCTTTACTTAACTCTGATGTTTTAAATTCCTTTAGTTCTCCTTTTATGTGTATATATGTAGAAGGCTCAGACTGAATGAGAAAGAGTGGCAGGCCTATGGCACTGCACTATGTAGGCGGAGATCAAAGAGATGGGTCACACTGTGGGAGCTTAGAGAAGATGGCCAAGGACAGGAAGAAGTGGAAGACCCTGTAAGGTTGCTGACTACATGCATGATGGACAGTATGTATATAGCCGTAAACACTACAGGACTAAATCTTGGATTTGGATAGATCGTTAGTTGTAACGCATCCAACGCAAATGAACACTCAACATATCTCTTTGTTTGGACTGGACTTATATTCCTTCAAATTACACACACAGCACAAAGATTGAACACAAAGTACTACATGCATGATGTAAACGTATGAATATTATAAAACTTGATTGATAGTCATGGTTTTGACGTTTGGATAAATGATCATGAGTTTTGGTGCACAACTTTGAATGAATGACTTTTGATAAATGACATTTGTTTGATGGTTCACTGTTTGAACAAAAGAAGCAAATATAAGAATGGTCACTCAATTGACAATTATACATACGCTACAATCAACATATCCATATCTAATAAAACATAACTACTGGGATGTGTACAATTTCAGAAACCGGAGCTGAAAGAAATAAACTCATTATTTAGGTTTCACCATTAAATGAACATCATTTGTACAAACAATGCAGATAATAAAAATGTATTTAAAATTTTACACCAATCAATATATCAAATAACTAGGACGGCAAATACCATCATGGTTCGCATGCCCATGCAAATTGCCACCCATATCATATGACCCGGCCAATTATAAAATGGCATCTCACACTAAGTTCCACATGGCATTCTACCATATGTCCCACATGGCATTCCACCATATGTCCCACATGGCATTCTACACTATGACCCACATGGATCCCATCCTACACTTATGTCCCACATTAATCCAACCATTTGTACCATATGACATCCATCCCTATGTCCCACATGGCATACCTCCCTGTATCCCACATCAGTGGCTTCCCACCTGATGTCCCACATGGCATCCCACCATATGTTCCACATAGTATCCCTCCCAATGTCCCAATAACATCCTACTTTATGTACCATATGGCATCACATCCCATGTCCCCATGGCCTCCTACCCTATGTCCCACATAGCCTACTACCATATGGCACACATGGCATTCTACCTTATGTCACACATGGCATTCTACCTTATGTCACACATGGCATCCTACCTTATGTCACACATGGCATCCCAACCTATGTCAAACTCTTGAGTTACTCATGGCATCCCACCATGTCCCACATGGCATTCAACCCTCTTCCACATGGCATCCCACCCCATGTCCCACTTGGCATCCCACCCCATGTCCCACATGACATCCCACAGGCTCCATAAGAAGTCTAATCCTAGCTATCACAGTCCCTGATTGAGCATACTATGTATGAAAGTGTCAGTTTATATAATAACTTAAGTGCAAATGACTTCTTGAAATGGGGTGAGACGCCATGTCCCACATGACATCTCATACCATCCCATGTCCCACATGACATTCCATCCCATGGCATTCCACCCTATGTCCTGCATGACATTCCACCATATATCCTACATGGCATTCCACCCTGTTCCACATGGCATCCCACCTCATGTCCCACATGGCATCCTACATGGCATCACACCCTATGTCTTACATGACATCCCATAGGCTCCATAAGAAGTCTCATCCCAGCTATCACAGTCCCTGATTGAGCATACTATGTATGAAAGTGTCAATTCATATAATAACTTAGATGCAAATGAGTTGTTGAATGAGAAAAAAAGGTGGAGTCAAATAATTATGCCTGATATAGACCTTGGTGTATACAACATGGTAAATATTATATCATATGGCCCCCATCCATGTCCCACATGGCATCCCATCCCTATGTCCATATGCAATCACATCCTGTCACACTCCCTGACTAAGCATACTAAATAAAAAAGTCTGGTCAGGTCATATACTGTAGCAACTTTATGCAAATGACCACAATAATAAAAGTGGAGTTTAATAATCATGCCTGACACAACTGTTGGTGCCCAAATATTTTGAAGAATTTTAAAGATTTTAAATCTCAAGTGCTACAAGAGAGACTTGAGGATCTCTGAAGAATATTGGAAAATTATATCATTTTACATTTATCTTCTGAGAAAATATTAAATGTTTTGTAGACTTAAAGGAAACTAATCTCCAATCCTGTCTTAAGTATCTCTGAAAACTTTAACATTTTATAAGGAAATTTTAACCTTCCATAAGGATATCTGAAGAAATTTTAACTTTTTCTGAGGAACTCTGAAGAACCTTACATTTTCTGAGGAATTTTCAAAAAACTTTAACATTTCTGAGGAATTCTCAGGACAAATCTGTGGACGGACGGACGTAATCCCCATTACATAGGTTCGCATTACTTGAAAAGGAGTCAAACTATAGCGTTTGTGGTAAATAATTTCCTATGTATTCGTAAGTTAAGCTTACTGTAAGAATTAGTCATACGCAGTGACTGGGCATTGTCAGTATAATTCTGCCTTCCTTTGCAAAGATGAGATAGACTGGAATGGAATGCAAAACTTCTATGCCTGACCGACAGAGGGCACAAGAAATAGAGGACCCATGACCTTAGGTAATTAATAGTGTAAAAAGATTCACTCTAAAATTAAGTGGCGGTAATCTATATTAATAAAACTACCACATACACGTTGCTGCCGTAACAAATAATGTAGAGGGTCCAAAAGGTGTTTGGGAATAAGGGTAGGGGAAGATATGCAAAGAACACTGATGTCTGCAAGGAGCAAAAAAAGTAAAACAGAAAATGGAAATTGCCAATATTTTGCACACCTTTGCAATTTACATTCTAAATTCACCTCATCCAAAAAACATGCCCACATAGATGTCCAGTCAGATTGTCTGTTGGTACTAAGGTCAGATTTAGAAGGCAGAACCAAAAGGTTTTGTGGTTCCGATGCTTTTTATAAGCTGATTGATTTGCAAAATTTGTATTAACTGTCATGTCATTGCACATCATGAAATATTTGTTCCATGATATTTATTCATAAGCCACACCCACCAATAAAAATGTTGACAACATTAGCATTTGCACAATAATTAACAACATTATCAAAGTATGATGCAAAAACAATTGCTCATTTATCCTATTTAAAGGCTTTGTCAGTAAGCCCTGCCTACTCATTAGCATTCATTAGCATTCATGACATCACTACCATAACATTATAACATACGTACAGACCATGACCCATCTGTGTACCACATAAAGCTTAAATCTGATATACTGTTTATGGTTTTTACATCATTTAGCACTTTTCAAATCAAGCCACGCCCACCATGTATATTAATGACATCTGTATATAACATAAGCATGTACACAATAACCAACAAAATTAGCATGCCCAATATGATGCAAAACGGACTTACAGTTGCTCATTTATCACTTTTTCACAATTTTCACTTTAAGCTCCGCCCACTTATTAATATGCATGAATCACCCCCACAAACAATAGGTCACATCTGTAGACCATGAGCTATCTGTATACCACACATGATGTGAATCCAGTTCATAGTTTTTAGGTATCGTGTTTACTTGTGATTTGCTTACTAAATCATATTAAGCCCTGCCCACTATACATATTAATGATATTCAACATTTTTATACTATAAAAACATACACACTAGATAACATCATTAACAAATATTAAACAAAACAAACATGTGATTGTCAAAATAAGAGCATTTCAAGAATTTATCATTAAGTCCTGCCCACTCATCACCACCAAAACAATAGGGCACATCAAAAGACCATGGGCTATCTGTGTACCACATAACACATTAAACCATTTTACTGTTCTTGAAATAGCTTGTTTACAAGCTCTTTTCAGCAAAATCATATTAATGAAATTTAACATTTTTATGTCATGTACATGTACATTACCAGTGAACATAAATATTCCAAATATGAAACAAAACAGACATGTGGTTGTTAGAATATGAGCATTTCAAGATTTTTACATTACGCCCTGCCTACTCATTAATATGCATATCACCATCAAAAACAATAGGGCACCATGGGCTAATTGTGTACCACATATGTCATAAAATCCAGTTAACCATTCTTGAAATACTGTGTTTACAAGCACTTTTCAGCAAAATCCTATCAAATCCCGTCCACTATGCATATTAATGAAATTCAATGTTTTCACATCATAAACATGTACATACCAGCTAACATCATAATTATACCAAATATGAAACAAAACAGACTATGATTATTAAAATATAAGCGTTTCAATTTTTTTACATTAAGCCCTGCCTACTCATTAATATGCATGGTATCACTGTCAAAAACCATAGAGCACATCTACAGACCGTGGGCTATCTATGTACCATATGTGACATGAATCCAGTGCCGTTCTTGATATATCGCATATACAAGTTAGCCGTCACAACTATACACAAACACACACACACCCATAACACACCCACACATACATATACACACACGCCATCATGACTGCAAAGGTTCCTAATGCTATCGCATCGGAACCAAAAAATGGAACATACCACACACTACTATAATACGTATAACCGAAAAATGTGCATTTGAGAAGAAAAAATATATATAACATTGAAATCTGTGGAGAATCATTAGTATTGTGACATGTTCATACCATATTGCTGACTAAATTTTTAATTTTGGCGGTAGAGCTAGAGTGAACAATGGGACTTATAAAAGTCATAAAACTATGTTTTTAATAAAGAGAGAAAAAACGATTGTGAACTAAGTAATACCACCAAAGGAATTAAAATAAGGAACAATTCCACAATGTATTTGGACAGGATATACAGGGGTTTTGAAACACTGTTTACTTTTTTCTATCACTAAGAATGCCAGATGGAATGTAAAACATTAAAAGTTTGGTTAAGAGGATAGATGCAGGTATGCATGAAATATATATATATCTTAGATTCCTTACAGCATCACTCTATTAACACAAAAGGAACATGTGGTAAGAAAAAGGGGTGCTGTGCATAACAATTGTGATGTCATTTTATGTACTACATAATTAGTATTATAAACACATGTTAACCCACCTGTTACAGTACATTCAACTTTTATATATAAGTGCCAACACCTACAAGACATGCTCAGTAAGTACTAAATATCACAATTTTTAAGCATTGCAAATTTCAGACAAAAAAAGTTGGCCTTGAATGCTTTTGTTGGCAGTAAGTGGGGTAATTGAGGGATATCATGGGACAAGCCTCGGAAAAAAGTTATCAGAAAAAAAACTCATAAGTCGTATTTCCAAATGATGATCTTAATTTTTCCAAATCACAGCCGATCCTAAGTCCAATTCTACAAAGCTTTATATTTATATTAAAAGTAGGCCTACTATAGGGCTTTGCCTCCTACCAAACATTCCTAATTATGCTAATGGCAGTCGGAGACCTTTTGTAGAATTGCATACAAGAAGAGTATGAAATCGTTCTAAGAACCCTTATAGAAGCCCTCGGTCAAAAAGTAACAAAATAAAAAATACTTAAGTAACCATTAGAAATAACTGAACATATCAAAATATCAAAACATTTTAGTACCATTACATGCACAAAAAGTGTATAAGAATATTCTTGAGACTCCAGAAATATACATCCACACTTTTTGGCTGCCAGCTCCTTTAAATAAAATGCCTTTATATAGCATATATTCAGAGAGGCACAGGGTTACAAATGAGAGAAGGTATAATATGCATCAGATATAGTCTTCTCACAAACATTTAAGCCAATAATTGAAGCATAAATACCTAAAACCTAACACAATACTTATAGCAATAGATAAGCTCAATTAGAAATCAGCAAATTACTAATGCCAATTCCTAACTGCCTTTTTGATGCAATACCTGACATTTTCCCAACCTATTGTTAGCAGTCACAATGTTGAAATATTATTGAGACTCTAGAAAAATATGCCCTCACATTTCCGCTGCCATCTCCTTTGAAATTTAGTATATAATATATACTCAAAATTGACCAATATCCAAAGTTGCACAAAAAAAGAAGATACGATTG
Organism: Chiridota heheva; assembly: GCA_020152595.1. Lineage (NCBI taxonomy): Eukaryota > Metazoa > Echinodermata > Holothuroidea > Apodida > Chiridotidae > Chiridota > Chiridota heheva. Next base: position 1,481,749 of record JAIGNY010003170.1, read on the forward strand.
TAACTGAAAACCCAGGTATAACCGGGGACAGTACGCCCCATGACTGACGTTAATATCATGAAATCACCTACTGCTCTCCAATCATTGCTATTCCTTACATCATGACCATATCATATATATTTACCCAACATGCAAAACATAATATTGACAGGAAATATTTATTCAATATCTACAATTAATGAATCAGCTTTATCATGTTTTTATTTTTATTTTCTGGATATTTCTCATGTTCTATTGATTTTGTTCCTCTGGCTTGCCCTGAAAAATCCCCAAATCCTGATAAAACATTCATTACATAGCTTCATATCCTTACTCAGGTTTCGCCCGAGTCTCTCTCTCTCTCTCTATCTACCCGCAAATGTTTCTCTCTTCTCGTCCTCATGCATACACTTCTCATCTGAATTCATACGATAAGAAGCCAAGACAAACACACACACCTGCTCCGAGAATGTTTTATTTTTGGCCGATTTGCTGATTAGCCAAGCCTCAGGAAAAAGACCTCAGCTGTTCAGCTGTGCATACCCCTGTCGCTGCTTTGCGTTATTAACGCAACGCTTGCCTGGAAGTGGTTCACGTTGGTTGAGATATTGAGCAGCATGAGAACCACCTGCCGACTAAAGGGCTGAAGAAGATCTAGAAGTGTCTTCCCCAGGGCATGCTAGCTGATTGATTTGTTGGGGATACGACGAATTAAAATGGTTTCGAGCAGAATTACAAATGCAAAGGTTTTCCCTTCCTTGCAAAAAAGTAATGAAAAAAAAGGGAAGATGCAGGGACAATTCTGAGAAGTTGTGCATTTAGTTAAGAAAATTAATTTGCCTCATCTCCAAGCTGCAGACTGATGAATTCTATGGCTGCTTGTCGAGATTTGATCAGTTTTCCAGGCTTCTTTTATTAATGCTCCTTTCCAAATTCTGTTTCAGACATTGGATATAGAGGATACGCGGCGGCATACTCCCACTACACAATACAGCAGCATGGAATCAGGCATACTCCCAATACACAATACAGCAGCATGGAATCAGGCATACTCCCTGCAATACACAATACAGCAGCATGGAATCAGGCATACTCCCTGTAATACACAATACAGCAGCATGGAATCAGGCATACTCCCAATACACAATACAGCAGCATGGAATCAGGCATACTCCCAATACACAATACAGCAGCATGGAATCAGGCATACTCCTGCAATACCAATACACAATACAGCAGCATGGAATCAGGCATACTCCCAATACACAATACAGCAGCATGGAATCAGGCATACTCCCTGCAATACACAATACAGCAGCATGGAATCAGGCATACTCCCTGCAATACACAATACAGCAGCATGGAATCAGGCATACTCCCTGCAATACACAATACAGCAGCATGGAATCAGGCATACTCCCAATACACAATACAGCAGCATGGAATCAGGCATACTCCCAATACACAATACAGCAGCATGGAATCAGGCATACTCCCTGCAATACACAATACAGCAGCATGGAATCAGGCATACTCCCTGTAATACACAATACAGCAGCATATAATCAGGCATACTCCCTGTAATACACAATACAGCAGCATGGAATCAGGCATACTCCCTGTAATACACAATACAGCAGCATGGAATCAGGCATACTCCCTGTAATACACAATACAGCAGCATGGAATCAGGCATACTCCCTGTAATACACAATACAGCAGCATGGAATCAGGCATACTCCCTGTAATACACAATACAGCAGCATGGAATCAGGCATACTCCCTGTAATACACAATACAGCAGCATGGAATCAGGCATACTCCTGTAATACACAATACAGCAGCATGGAATCAGGCATACTACCCTGCAATACACAATACAGCAGCATGGAATCAGGCATACTCCCACTACACAATACAGCAGCATGGAATCAGGCATACTCCCAATACACAATACAGCAGCATGGAATCAGGCATACTCCCAATACACAATACAGCAGCATGGAATCAGGCATACTCCCTGTAATACACAATACAGCAGCATGGAATCAGGCATACTCCCAATACACAATACAGCAGCATGGAATCAGGCATACTCCCAATACACAATACAGCAGCATGGAATCAGGCATACTCCCTGCAATACACAATACAGCAGCATGGAATCAGGCATACTCCCAATACACAATACAGCAGCATGGAATCAGGGAGCTCCTTCATTGAATTTTATTTTTGAAGGATAAATAAAACATCACATGGAAACAAAGTACAAGAAATTATTGAAAAAGTAATAAAAACACATGGTTCACAAAGGTAATGAATTTCAAAGCTTTCTTTCTAAATTTCTTTCTTAATGTGGGGAGGAGTAGTGTTAAGAGACTCAATAAAAGCATGGGTGGGATTTGCCAAAGGTGGGGGGGAAGGGGAAACGTTCTTAACTCAAATTTGGGGGAAGATTCATACTAAGATTCACCATACAAAAGTTATACATTCAGAAAAGGTGAGGGGGGAAATACCCCTTGAACCCTCCTTATTAATCCCACCTATGAATAATTATGCTAAAGGTCCAGAAATGTTGCAAAAATTACCAGATTTTGGAACAATGAAGTTTGTTTTTTGCTCTTTAGTAAAATTTTGTATCCACACAGCTTAAAGGCACAAATTTGGAAAACAATTATGCTATCAGCAATTTTTTTTTCTTTCCATTCTACGATTCCCCACCCCATTTAACCTAAAAGGCTGGCTATACCCATGGCATAGTCAATGTTTGTGAAATTCCTTCTATCTGAATTTTAACCTTTAATATCTCCTTCACAATAAGTTTGTACGGTTTGTCCTGATGTGAAATAGGTCGATTTCCAAAACCAAAACCGGTTTAACCGGAAAACTGGTTTTTCACCCATAATGTAAACAAGCTTTGAACATATATAGTGCATTACAGTAACTATAATTGCCTACTGTGGTGTAGCGATTATAATACCCGTCTACAGACCACGAGGTCCTGGGTTCAAGCCTGGGTTGGGTAGACACGCCAGTGCACCACAACTGGTTATCAAAGGCCGTGGACATTGACTTGGTTGTCGATGTTATGTCTGTCCGTACGTCGTACCTGTATTCTCGTCCGGGTCGTTTAAGCGTTTCGTGATAGCATTGTTACTATCATAACCGATTACGCAGGTGACGGCCCCGTCATTGTAATTGTGTGTTTACTCGTCGTCGTCGAATAATTGCAGTGTACTGCAGTGTTATATGATAGCTGCTAATGATGTTTGTATCACAGTATTTTCTGTAAATAATGTTGAAAATGATACGGAGGCATTGATCAATAAGATGTATTAATAAACTTTAATGTTGTTTGCGTGTAAAGTGATTTTATATACCCCATTTGCCCCTCAAATAATGCTAACCATCAAATACTTGATCAGTGATCATGCAGTACAATTGTTGCTGATTTGCATATAACCTATGGCGCGAAAATCCTTGTTTAGGTCCCGAGACTCAAAAAAACAGTTGTAAAAATGGCGTGTCGACAAGGCATCTATATGCCCTTATTTGCTCACAGTTTCTAATTCATAATTATGATTTCAATTTTCTTTCATATAAAAACAAAAGAACTTTGTCGGATATTTGTAAAACAAATAAATTAAGCCTATAAATGCACCATCTTACGGTGTGATGCTAGCCATCGGATACTTGATCAGTGATCACACAGTACAATTCTTGCTGATTTGCATATAACCTATGGCGGGAAAATCTTACAGTTCAGATCCCACCCACGTATAATATACTCAACATTTCTTTGAAACATTACCCATGGTTAGGTTGTGGCTCCTATTTGGAATAAAAAATAATAATAGCTCAACCAAAAAAATCCTCATAAATCATGCATATCTCCGTACCGCTGTTATTTTTCAAGTTCAGTAATCATTCTTTTTATGCTTTTACTTTAAATAGGCCCCGTTTGTGCATCGCAGTGGCATTTTTTATTATACTTAAGCCACCAATGGTTCCCGCCCTATAGCCTTATATGGTATTCATTCACTTTCTTCAATGCGCTACAAAACTGCATGAATTACGAGAATGTAAAAAAGCAGAAAAAAAATGCCCCCTAATGAAAAGTAGTGTCTCACTCCCCACCATATTGTATTTTCTTCATCAAAATGAAAATGAATAAATAAAAGTGTATTATCTGCAATCTCTGTATGGATCGATCAGGATTGAAAATTAAACTAAAATATTGTATTCAGTACTTAAACCAAAGAGCTTGCTCACAGCTTTTCTTTTTACAACACAGCCACGCACCCAAGCAAAAGCAATTCTTCGGCACTCTACAGATAAGCTAAACATTGATTTGAAACATTTAACAATGATAAACAATATTTGTGGTCTTTCAGAATCGTTGCAAAACAGCTAAACACATCTGTATTTTAACAATCTGTTTGTACTTTCTACTTGTGAAAGGATATGCAGAGCGGAATGCAGAGATAATATTATTAATTTATGCATACCAACAGGCTATCACCTAACAAGTCCACAAGAAACATATATAAACTCACTCCACTTCGAACCAATGAAATCATTTGAGCTTGTACCCCCAAGCGAATAACATGTGGTATGGGTCAATTACATACAACACCTGATTAAAAGGAAGATTCAGTCGCTTCGCTCGCTCGCTCGCTCGCTAGGCTACTTGGAGAAGGGAAGAAATTTGTCAAAACAAAGTGCATGAAATCTTTCGTTCTTTTTAAATCTGAACAATTTTGACTGGGACTGTTGTTCAGAGGTTTATTATACACATGAAAATGAGAAAAGGAGAAGGAATACAAACGTTTTTAGGGAATGAATACAAAGTTTTTAATGGAATGAATGTATTTTTCACTCGCAACCTCATTGTGAAATGTGAATCATACCAGCTTTGTGAATCACCAGCTTGGTTTGATTCACAAACCAAGCTGGTGATAGCACGGGGATAATTTATCTTCGTTTTACAGTACATTGTTATTCCATAACGATCACGCAATTAATGCACCCTCCTCTAAACAATGCAACAGCTATTTTTAGCGATGGTTTTTCCTGACATACGCTGCTGAATTCAAACGAATTTTTTTTTTCTAGGTTCTATCTAGGTTCATTCATGCAAAGTTTCATTTGTATCCAGGGGCCTATATACACATTGATTAATGTGTTATACAGTAACTTGTACCAGAGAGTTGTAACAACTCCCTGCTTGTACCAGCCCATGTACATGCATAGGGTCAGTCAGTACAGTAGGGCGTAGTTGGGTAAAAATTTGTAAATGGTCTCGTAATACTTGGCTTGCGATTTGCAATAAATTCGTCGGGATTTAAAATGGATACCCAAGTATTTTAAAAGACAAAAGGACTTAGGAGAGAATCGACATGACTTCAAATAAATGGATTATAAAGAAATGAATTTGTTGTAGTCAGGGAAATATTAGCCCGAAAAGAAGACACAAATACATAGCATCATCTGCAAATACATTTATTTCCAAAAAATTCTCAATCATATTTATTGATTGATTCTGCATAAATATCACATATTTTCACAAATATATCAAAAGATACTACAAAAAACATGTTGACACAAAGCATTTTTAGTTACAAACCGGTTTTAGTTACAAAACCGGTACACCGTGCAAGCTTACTTCACAATTAGTCATCTTATGTCCATTTGATATGAAACTACCTTAAAAGCTAGGCACCATTATAGCAAATTCGTGATTTTAGGCCTATTTGGGAAATATTGGTAAATTTTTTAAAGAGTCCAGGACATCACTTCTAAATAGGTAGAATTCTAAAATCAGCTATTTTCAGAAAACATTTCCTCACTAACCATTTTAATCAGTGCTTTGTTTTTAAGTCATAAAATTTTAATGGAGTATTTGCATTGTCAGGCCAGTATCCAGGAATTTGAAAGTGGGGTTCGTTTTTCGTATAAAAGGGCAACAAACCTTGAAATTCTGGGTGCTTATCATATTTTTAGATTTCAAAAGGACACTTTCTCAACAAAAGGGAGTTCGTTTGCTAGGACAAACCTCCCTGGTTATGATTGTTATGATCCATGCATTAAATCTTGTTAATACCCTTATTCCATTTTCAAAACAGGTAAATATTTGAATAAAGTTATGAAGTATATGTAAACTTTTCTTGGTTTTCATTCTTTTTAAATGTTTTTTATGCATTTTAAACAATCTGACATGGAAAAAAAATGGTTTGGCATCGTGTTTATATGCATATCTAATGCATGGCAAGAACTTTGCACTCGCAAATGACCCTCCTAAAGTGGGCCATTCCACCCGTGTCAAATATATAAACACTCTGCCTCAACATTAATAATTTTAATGAAAGGGAATAGCTGGAGATTTCTAATATGCCAAGAATTTGCCACATGTTTGCCTGATTTTCAATCTGAACATTATCCTAACAACCAATTTTATTCAAAATATCGTTCATGCATTAACAAACATTTTTACAAATCCCGCCAAACTACACAAAATTGTTGCCCTTCCTCCCAAACAATTGCTTGAAGAATGGTCAGTCAAAATGGCAAAATATTATTTTCTAATCAACCGACTGTCACCCATAATGCATGTCTCTTACACTTCTATCCACAGACATTTCTAGAACAAATACTGGGGTGTATAGGCCTATAATAAAATAAGACTTGCAGAGTTACAGCATGGAGATACTATTTGGGATCTCCATGGTTACAGCATATTGAACAGCCAACAATGAAACCATCCACCCGTCCAAAGTTAGCCTTCAAAAGCAATCCGACAGTAAACTTGCTTTCAAGTAAATCTATATATCAAGTAAGATAACCTTTAACCCGTAACCAGAAATTGCAGACAAGCAAAATATCGTGCATAAAGTTACATAAACGTCATGCATACGTCACACACAAGAAAGAAATCAAAATTATCCATCGCGCGTGTACGCTCACCACCACGCAGCTGTTTTTCACACTACACATTCATATTTCGAAAACGTCACAATATGACTATGTTGCTTTGACTATGTGCTTTTTTTGTAACCAGTTCAGAAAAAATGACATAGGGGTAGTATAGTCAGATACTCATATTTAGGCCTATTGCTCAGGATTTCTCTATTTCGTTTTCCACAAAATGCATAGAAATACACAAAATACTATAAAATTTAATTAAATTGTTATTTTTCCATCAAAAAAATAATAACAGCTTCTATTTTCAAAATGGATTTCTATTGTTAAAATGGACTGGAATAAAACCTATACATTATCATTATACTCCGTTTTTAGTACTTAATAAACTCTGTACCAAAAAAGCTAACATAATTTAAGCTTGCTATTTTGGTTCAGAGTATATTAAGTCCCAAAAAAGGAGTATAATGGTAATGTGAAGGCTTTTTTCCAGTCTATTTTGACAATAGAAATCCATTTTGAAAATAGAAGCTGTTTAATTAATAAATTAGGTGCACCATACAACCAGTGCGTCAAACGTTACACATTTTGGTTTTTAAAAAATAGTTTGCCAGGTAAATCAAATCTGAAATTAGCTATGAAAGATTTACCAAAGTTTACAAAACGAAAAGAAATGATTGTTCTTGTAGCTGGAGGACAGTCAGACATTTCATCTATTTCTCTATTTTTACCAACAGTGCAGATCTCACACACTGCATGCATGTGTGGGCCTATGGCTGTATAGGATGGATTGGCCAACAATAATATTTCAAGACTATTTTTAACAGGGAAGAGGTGAGGGAAGGTGTAAAGCTAATTAATATGTTGCTGATTCAAACTATTTCTCAGCGAATGTATAACTATAGGCCCTATGAGCTTAATTGTAAGTAGGGTATCTCTGTTTCTTTCTATCGCACAAAGCATGTAGTTCCTTAACCAGGATTCAAAATTAAATGCAATGAAGTGGGCTTATATCAGCTCTAATGTGTGACCCAATTAACGCAAACTACAACGTAGGCTATACATGTTAATTTACAAAAAATGTGAATGAGAGCCTTACAGGCGAAAACTTGCAGTACAGTTTACCAATCATTAATTGGAAATGATGATTCTTTGACGTCCATTCTGGAAATAATAGGTTCAAAACTGCATGATTTGGTATATATATACTTGACTTTTTTTTATCGCAGTATTTACCAAACCTATGTCAGCATCTCTTAAACATGCAGTTAAACTGCATGTAAAAAACGATTTAAATATTTTCAAGCTCAAAATGTTCAAACCACTTTTTTTTTTTCGGGGGTAGGGGGGCAGGGGGGGGAAGTGGTGTAGCTAAATCCTATGTTGGATTGTTTTGGTAATCACGATGAAAGGGATTTCAGATAGGGCCTATGAGCTTTCTTAGAAGAAAGGATCACAAAATTTTCGAAAACCGATTTTAAAAGTTTTTCATCAAATTTTCTTAAATGTTTTACCAAAATATCTGACTTTCTCAATATTTTTGACGGTTTTGCTCAAAATATCTCAAGTTTTTCCTCAAAATATCAAAGTAACTTGTTTCCTCACAATTTCTAAGTTATTTCATCAAAATTTCCTAAATTGTTCCTCAAAATATTTGACTTTTCCTCCAAATTTCTCAAGTATTTCCTGAAATTCCCAAAAGATTTCCCTCAAAATATTCGACATTTACTCCAACATTTTCATCAAAATAACCAACTTTTCCCTAAATTTTTTTACAGGGGAGGGGAGGAGGTAGCTTGGATGCGGATTTTTTTTAAAGATTTGGCCCCTTGCAAAAAAGTCTAGCTTGACCATCAGGCCATGGGGAAGGAGGAAAGGTTACGCTGCTTTTATTCATATAATTTATGAATATCATTGGCCTACCACCACATCTTGTATCAAATTCACCGACAAACTGACAAATCTATTTTCAAATTATTCATCTAGATCCTGGAGGAAGGGTTCCCTGTCCGTAAGCTTGGGGCTAATTAGAAGTCCCTTTGTACGTAGGACTGTACAAACCCGAAGTGGCTATTATGGACTCCGGGACCGTGAGGACCTCATTTTTTCTCTTGGTTGAAATAAACTTGCCCAGGATATTAGTTATATGTGCCCAATTGGTCTGAAGGTAAACTGTAGGCCTACATGGCTGATGCATAGGTCCATACTTTATCTTGATCCACATTTTCCAGAACGTAAAATGCTTTTCTTTCTGTTCAATAGTGGGTGATTTTCTCATTTTTATGGTTCAAAACGCTTGATGAAAAGGATAAAACCTGGAACTTCAAATTATATTGTTATAATTCCCCCCTTGCTAGCCTGGCCGGGAATTATACTTCAGACCCCACCTCCCCCCCACCACCCCATTCCCCCTCACCAACACACAACATATGCCTATACTTTTCTTCCTATTTTGCAAAGTTTCGGTGGGGGTTTTCCCTGGATCCCCAGTGAGTAAATTTCAGCCTCAGCACTTCTTCTATAGGCTATATTTTATACAATTTTGAGCTAGGAAATTTTACTTTCTATAGGGGCGTTTTTATCGCATTTTTTGTCATTATTTCTCATCAAAAACTTGAGGATCTACAGTATCTCCCAAAACCCCAGCAGTCAGGCAATTGTGATTCTGCTTTAGGGATTTGTGGAAGCAATTGGTCCACCAATTAAAATGCCGACGTTCAAATACGCTATCGACTGTAGGCCTAATATGGCCTTAATATAATCTCAATCACCAAATTGAATGATGAGAAAAATGAAATATCTTATGTTTAAAATGGTATACTTTCAATATCGTATCTTTACTTTCCAGTGTATGAATTTTGAACAACTTTGCCTTTCTGTAAGAAAGGTTATAGCACAAAAAAAGAAGAAGGAACTGCAAGCATGGGCTAAGCATAGGCCTATTATGTTTGATTTTGAATGGGATTATGGTACTCATCTTTTCTCGGGGTTTCTCCTATCAGCCTATGCTTGGGGGTTCCTCCTATCAGCCTATGCTTGGGGGTTCCTCCTATCTGCCTATGCTTGGGGTTCCCAGGCTTTATCAGCCTATGCTTGGGGGTTCCTCCTATCTGCCTATGCTTGGGGGTTTCTCCTATCAGCCTATGCTTGGGGGTCCCTCCTATCAGCTTATGCTTGGGGGTTCTCCTATCAGCCTATGCTTGGGAGTTCCTCCTATCAGCCTATGCTTGAGGGTTTCTCCTATCAGCCTATGCTTGGAAGTTCTCCTATCAGCCTATGCTTGGGAGTTCCTCCTATTAGCCTATGCTTGGGGTTTCTCCTACCAACCTATGCTTGGGATTCCCCAGGCTATCAGCCTATGCTTGGGAATTCCCCGGGCTATCAGCCTATGCTTGGGGGCTCCCCCTATCCGCAGCCTATGCTTTCTACAGATATGACAGTGAAGATGAGGGACCATTGGTGATTGGGGAAATTGCAGAACAAAGTTACCAGATCTTATCAGTTTTCATACTACTAATTACCTGAACTACAAAGAACTGGAAGCAGTGTCTAATGTGATCTATTGCAGCAAATCTGCCCCTAATCTTGTAAGCATGCTATGTCAACATGCACAAAGGTTTAGATAGCTGTTTTTAGAAACAAAAGCTAAATCAAGTTGATCTTTACAAAATACCCCCAAGCGTAACCTCTTCATTCAAGAGACCACACTCCATCTCTTACACGTATGTTGTAGAACCCATTAAGCGCATGCGACATACAGACATAAGCCTCAATATATAGTTGCAGTACATAATGACGTCAAACTTAACGTGTATGTCCGCCAAATTTAGGTTAGGCCTGTCTGCAGAATTTTCATTAAAATTGTCGTCAGAGAAAGGTCAAAAAACTTCCTTGTTACCTTTTGTTTGCACTATATGGGGAGCCATATATTGATGTATTGATCCACTTCAATAATTCTGATACAAAATCATTTTCTGAGAAAAAAAGGTCAAAATACATGATTACGCGCGGTCAAACCTTAAAGAGGTGAAATCGTCATATGTGCACAATATTTAGAACTCCTTTCAAATTTGTTGATTGGTTGAAATTTTGCTGCGCGATTCGTTGTCTCGTATTGCAAGGTATATAGTTATTTAAAACGCCTTGAAGGTCACTACACGAGTTAGCCCAGTAGGTTACGGCTATCGGAAGCAATTTTTTTTCTTCTTATCAACAGACGTGAGTTCGAGCCCCAGGAGAATCGTTTATTGCGACTTTTGCTTTCATCTTCTTCTTCTTTTTTTTTCTTAGTAATTTTCATTTGGTGACTATTATTGTAGTATTATAATACTAATTTTTCGCTTTCTGACAAACGCATTGAAAAAACAAACAAGTTTCTCGTCACAGTAACGTAATGCGCTGTGTATGTAACTCCGCACACACAACGTACATGCTAGTGTCTGGCTGTACAAACCATGGAGTTCTCTTCTAACTCCCATGTACAAACAGACAGTGGATCGGATCTTGCGTCCACAACCGGAAGTGACGTCAAAATATCGCATCCCCCAATTTTAACTTATTTTAATGAGACGAGCCTCCCTTTTTAACATTTAACGGGCATTTATATTGCAAAACCGAAGGTTCTCCATTGAGTTTGCACGTAAAATGATGTGGGAAAGGTGAGCGATGTAGAAAACTCTACTATTTTGGTCTCAAATTATACTGTGGATAACTGCGACCTGGTAACCACTTCAATAATCTGGACACGGATACTCTAATATAAGAAAAATTCAATCGCAATTTTCTCTCATACACTAAGTCAATGAGAAGTGAGCAACCAGGATAACTTAGGTCAAATAGGAGGCGCTATACCAAAATCTTTTAAAATGTCCGACATTTCTGGATACGTACATGTTGATAAATTCTACCATCTTTATCAAAAGGTAAAAACAAAGGGTAGGAAATAATCCTCCAATCCCATTCCTAAAGTTTCTATCAATATCCAGAAAACATAAAAAAATGCTCTCACACCACCACAATTTTAACTACTAAATTTCAGGTAGATGGAATGTACTAGTTTTGGTAAATATCATTAATCAGGCATGTAACCATGACAATGGGTATTGATGTCTCCCACAGACAGGTAGACTGTCAACACTTATTATGAGATCCTGATATAGGCCTAACTTGTAGACAATACATCATGATTCACAATAAAATTATTCAGAAGATCAAAATGCAAAATAATTTACTTATCAAAGTTGCTCATATCTTTAACAAAGGGATCTCGACTCAGTAAAATTACAATGTTTGTATCGTTCACGTCACATCTGGTTGTGGCTCGATTTTAATCAAGTACTTACTGCGCGCATTGTATGTGTGTGTGTGGTGTGTGTATGGGTGTGTGTGCTTACAGAGTGCTAGTCACATCGGCAGCAGTTATTCATTGGTTGTTGGTATGACCAATCAGAAGCGTTGAATTTTATTGTATATTACTGTCCAGGTTAACACAATACCTGACCTTTAAAGAGGAAGGCTCGTCTCAGTAAAATACGGTAAAAATGGGGGATACTATATTTTGACGTCACTTCCGGTTGTGGAGGCAAGATCCGCTCCTCTGTTTGTTTGTACCACACAGTACAGCCAGACACTAGCATATACCAGACACTAGCATATACGTTGTGTGTGCAGAATTACATACACAGGGCATTACATTACTGTGACGAGAAACTTATTTGCTTTTTTCAATGCTTTTTTGTCAGAAAGCGAAAGTGAAATTTTAGTATTATAATACTACAATGATAGTCACCAAATGAAAATTACTGAGAAAAAAAAGAAGAAGATAAACGATTCTACGGGGCTTGAACTCACGACATGATTTGAAAAAAAAACGTTATTTGCGATCGCCGCAACCATTTGGGCTATCTTGTGTAATGACCTTCAAGGCATTTTAAATAACTATATACCTTGCAATTTGAGACAACGAATCGCACAGCAAAATTTCAACCAATCAAAAATTTGAAAGGAATTTTAAATATTGTGAACATATGACGATATCACCTCTTTAAGTTCCCCCTTTTCATGAAATGATTTTGTCTTAACAAATATGACATTGTTATGAAGACACCATGTACAGTATGAACCAGGTTGCTGCATGATCCCTGCATGACAGCAAACTTTTAAACAGGTTGAAGTTAAATTTCAGTGGTTAATCATTAATGGCCTTTTTTTAATGAAAAAGAAAAAAACAAAAATTAAACAATGAAGCAAGAATTAAAAAAGCACAGACCCTGAAGTAAAAACTGTTCCAAGAATAAACAATCCAAACTTACATTGACTAGAGAAATTTCCAGACACATACCTGCTAGCATGGTAACACCAAGCAGTCGCATTGGCATGGCGATGAGCAGGTGCAATGAAATGGTGGAATGTGGACAGGAAAAGGAAGTAATCAGGCCAGTCTAAAAACAATTTTGACACGGGATGAACTGATAGGGGGAATCAAAGAAGAGGCAATCGCGTAGATCTCCTTACAGACAGTACTCGAGCAGAACTTGTTAAAGATCGCTTTACGGGGTGGGGGGGGGGGGGGAGTCTTAACACTTGTGTGATATGTCACATGTAGGAATGCAGATGTGTGGGGTCCTATAAACAAATTGGGATAACCACTGTTTCATTTTTCTGTAGTCATTTATTGGGAAGGGGCATGAAATTAAGCTTAGTTTAAGGTACAGTTTTCTATTCTTAACAAGATTAAATAAAGTATACCAAAACATATTAATAACTCCTACGCAGACTTATTCTCAAGAAACAACCTTGCCCTTTAAATCTCACTTTTCCAAATCTACCCCAAAGTTTTATCATTTCATACTTGTCAAATCATTTCAATAAGTTCCATCCAAACTCCCTGTTTTTAACTTTTTGAACAATTCCACAAATAACTGACAGATAAAGAAAATATCAAACAGCTGGACAGGCGCCAAAAAAACCCTTTTTCTCCAACATTTGTGGCAGAGGGAAAGTTATACGGTTCTTAGAGACCATTTTTCCAGCTCTAATTCCACTTTTCCTGTCCTTTTTTGTTGTCCAAAATTCAATCAAATCATCTCTTTATCCATCACAAGAACAATAATTTCAATGTTAAAGTAAGCACAGAACCAATCCACTAACAAAATGACTGACAGAAAAACTAACCAAAAATATTTGAAGGGTCCCTTTAAAATGATGAGCATGATTCAAGCTTGATATGAACTTGTCACAAGCTAACAACAACTGGAACCTTTAAAAGATCAGTTCAGTGGTCAGGCAAGTTATATGAAAGAGGACTTTAATAGAAACAAAGTGGTGAAAAAAGCATTCAAATATCTTATTCCATTAAGGAGATATTTCCTTTTAAAATTTGGTGTCATTTGTGTCGAAACGACTGAAATCAGACTAGTTGTGATGTCACAGCCTAAGAATCCTAAAGTTTGTATGTATTCTATCATATTTTGTGCTTTAAAAACCATTGAATATGTCAGCAAAGTACTTAAACAAAATATGGTAATAGTAATTATAATACCACCTGAAGAAAGATTGACAAAAAATAATTCAAATAGAAAAATGTTAAATAAATTCTCTTTAAAATACATGAACACTAGTTAAGAATGTGAGGATGAAGGTGCCAACCTCCCATAGTGGACCTACTACTCCATGTCATTTCTGTACAGATAAAACAGAGCTTTAAACATGAATATCTTGTTAACAGAATAAGATATTGAAGTATTTTCTTTACCATAGTGTTTCTTTTGAGTTCCTCTTTCATATGAAATCAACTTGCTTGACCATTAAACTAATACTTTAATTACAAACTTGTTTTTTTTAAATGAGCTCGCAATTGGAATCTTTACAAGTATGCTGAACAAAACCAAGCTCATTTGAGGCTATGATGAGCAAGCAGATATAAGTTACAGTGAGTTCATGTATATGAGCTAACAGCATGCTCTTGTTAGCTAACAGCGAGCTCTTGTTAGCTAGTGTCAAGCTCTTGTTAGCTAGCAGCGAGCTCTTGTTAGCTAGCCGTGAGCTCTTGTTAGCTAGCGGTGAGCTCTTGTTAGCTAGCGGTGAGCTCTTGCTAGCTAGTGATGAGCTCTTCTTAGCTAATAGCGAGATCTTGTTAACCAATGGCTAGCTCTTGTTAGCCAACAGCGAGCTCTTGTTAGCTAACGGTGAATTCTTGTATGCTAACGACGAGCTCTTGTTAACTAACAGCAAGCTCTTGTTAGCTAACGAACTCTTACTACTAAAGGCAAGCTATTGTTATCTAACAGAGAGCTCTTGTTAGCTAACAGCAAGCTCTTGTTAGCTAATGGCAAGCTCTTGGTAGCCAATGGCGAGTTCTTGTTAGCTAATGATGAGCTCTTGTTACTTATGGCAAGCTCTTGTTAGCTAATGGCAAGTTCTTATCAGCTAATGGTCAGCTCTTCTTAGCTAATGGCAAGCTCTTGTCAGTTAATGGCAACATCTTGTTAGCAAACGGGAGCTCTTGTTAGCTAATGGTAACAGCGAGCTCTTGTTAGCTAATGGTAATCTCTTGTTAGCTAATAGTGAAATCTTGTTAGATAATGTGAGCCCTTGTTAGCTGATGGTGAGCTCTTGTTAACTAACAACAGTGATCTCTTATTAGCTAACAGCAAGCTCTTATTAGCTAATGGCAAACTCTTGTTAGCTAACAGTAATGGGAAGCTTTGTTAGCTAACGGTGATCTCTTGTTAGCTAACGGTGAGATCTTGTTAGCAAACGGAGATCTTTTGTCAGCTAACGGTGAGCTCCTGTTAGCTAATGGTGAGCTCTTATTAGCTAATGGTGATCTCTTATTAGCTAACGATGAACTCTTATTAGCTAATGGTGAGCTCTTGTTAGCTAATGGTGAGCTCTTATTATCTAACGGCGAGCTCTTATTAGCTACCAGCGAGTTCTTATTAGCTAATGGTGAGCTCTTTTTAGCTTACAGTGATCTCTTATTACCTAACAGTGATCTCTTATTAGCTAACAGTGATCTCTTATTAGCTAACTGCGAGCTTAATTAAGCAAGCACATATTTTTGTATTGCCAACAGCAACAACGCACTAAAGACATGCAAAATCGGGTAGGAGCTGAAGGCCCCATTAAAACTAGAATGGCAAATACCGTCATGGTTCCCATGCCCATGCAAATTGACACCTACATCATATGACCCGACCAATTATCAAAATGGCATCTCACACTTAGTCCCACATGGCATCCCATGTCCCACAGGGCATCCCATGTCCCATATGGCATCCCACCCTACGTCCCACATGACATCCCATCCTATCACTTGTCCGACATGGCATTCCACCATATCTTTTACATGGCATCCCATCCAATGTCCCACATGACATCCCATCCCATCCCTTGTCCCACGTGGCATTCCATCATATGTCCCACATGGCATTCCACCCTATGTCCCACATGGATCAGATCCCATGTTCTAAATGACATCCCACCCCATGTCTCACATTACATCCTATCCCATGCCTTGTCCCACATGGCATTCCACCATATCTCCCACATGGCATTTCTCCGTACAGTATGTCTCACATGGCATTTCACCGTACAGTAAGTCTCACATGGCATTCTGCCATAAGTCCCACATGGCATTCCACCATATGTCCCACATGGCATCCCACCCTATGACCCACATGGCATCCCTTCCAATATCACAATGACATCCTACTTTATGTCCCACATGGCATCACATCCCATGGCCTTCTACCCAATGTCCCACATAGCCTCCTACCCTATGACACACATGGCATCCTACCCTATGTCACACATGCCATCCCAACCAATGTCACACTCTGTTTTACTTGTGGCATCCCACCATGTCCCACATGGCATTCCACCCTGTTCCACATGGCATCCCACCCCATGTCCCACATGGTGTCCCACCACATGACATCCCATAGGCTCCATAAGAAGTCTCATCCCAGCTATCACGGTCCCTGATTGAGCATACTATGTATGAAAGTGTCAGTTCATATAATTACTTATATGCAAATGACTTGTCGAAATAGGGTGGGACCCAATGTCCCACATGACATCCCATACCATTCCATATCCCACATAACATTCCATCCCATGGTATTCCACTCTATGTCCTGCATGGCATTCCACCATATATCCTACATGGCATTCTATCTTGTTCCACATAGCATCCAACCCCATGTCCCACATGCGCATCCCACCCCATGTCCCATATGATGTCCCATAGGCTCTATAAGAAGTCTCATCCTAGCTATCACAGTCCCTGATTGAGCATACTATGTATAAAAGTGTCAGTTCATATAATAACTTATATGCAAATGAGTTGTTGAATAAGAAAAAAAGTGGAGTCAAATAATTATGCCTGATATAGCCCTTGGTATATACCACATGGTATATATTATATCATATGTCCCACATGGCCCCCATTCATGTCCCACATGGCATCCATCCCTATGCCCATATGCAGTCACATCCTGTCACACTCCCTAACTGAGCATAATAAATAAAATAAAAGTCTGGTCAGGTCATATACTGTAGCAACTTTATGCAAATGACCACAATAATAAAGGTGGATTTAAATAATCATGCCTGATACAACTGTTGGTGCCCAAATATTTTGAAGAATTTTAAGGATTTTAAATCTCAAGTGTTACTGGAGAGATGCTTAATGATCTCTGAAGAATATTGGAAAATTATATCATTTTACAGTTATCTTTTAAGAAAATATCAAATGTTTAGTACACTTTTTAAGGAAACTATTCTTCAATCTGTCTAAAGTGTCTCTGAAAATTTTTAACATTTTGTAAGGAAATTCTTACCTTTCATGAGGATATCTGAAGAAACTAACTTTTTCTGAAGAACTCCGAAGAAACTTTAAGATTTTCTGAGGATTTCTCAAAAGACTTTAACATTTCTGAGGAAATTTCAAGAAAAACTGGACAATCGGATGGACGAAATGACCATTACATAGGTGCGCATTATGCTTCGCATGCGAACTAAATTTTTTAGCTTATTACCCTCTTGCGCATCAGTTTTGAGAGAATCCCAGATTTTTCTCTGGGATCAGTCATTCAGTGTCCGTAATTCTGTTTCTCTCCACTTTCTACTGCAATACAAACAATTTCTTCCAATAGTTTTTAATATTAATTATGCCTGATGTGGTTGACCTGATCCAGAATGCTGCAAATCGCCAAAATGAATTGGCTAGAAAAAAATAAAACCACCCTCCCCCATCACTTTTCCAACTGGGTTCGGGTGATATAAGCTCATTTATTTTACAGAGCCTACAGCAAATCTATATTTACAGAATTTGGCTGAAATCAGTGGCGCCGACAAGGGAGGGCATGTGGGGCATGTGTGCATACCCCCCCCCCCCCTCCCTCCAATCCTAAAAAAAAAATCTAAAATTCTAAAATGGTTTTGGTGTATGACATGATTTTTAAGCAATTTTTCATGCCACCTCAATCACGAAAAACGTAGGGCTTCCGGAGGCTTTGCCCCCTAGCGGGCCCGTGGTTGATTGGTCGAAACATGTGCGCTTTTCATAAGCGGGTCCCTGGATCCCACTCCATTTGCGTGTGCAATATCACCATAGGTGGTACACACTTATACTTACAATTTTATTTATGCCTCAATAAATTTGTGGTGATGTGGTTGAAATCACCCTCAGAAAAAATTCTTTGGTGAACTATTTTACCGTGCAACAATAGTTCAAATAATATTATCTGTGAGGGTACATTTACTTACTTTTGATTTAAGGGCCAGGAAAAAGGGACAAATTCTCTGGTGAAGCTGTTATGAAGTTCCTTCATCAGGAAGGTATCAGATAATACTTCTCAGAGAGAACAATGATTCCCCATCTTTCCTTTTGTAATACATGGGGGAAACAATCAATTCTATGCACCCACTCCATGGAAATGGCAACAAATTTCATCCCAAATCTTTTTTTCAGCTTTTTTAAGACATCCTGCTGACTAATACACAAACAAACACACAGACTGAGGATGAATACAAATCCTTTCCCACCTTCACTGGTAAAGATAAGAAACCATTAAAGGCAGACTCATTCAGACTTCAGACCTAAAGTTTGACCGGTGTTTCACCCAACCTACAATGATAGTTCATTCAGTCACAGGAGGTCTAAGAAAGATAATTTTTAAGTCTCTGCACCTGTGGTTCTCTGGCACAATTTTTTTTTACACAGGGACAGGTAGAACAGGTGGTTGGGAAAAAATAGGAAAACAATCAGTAACATGCGACAACCTGGACTGGATTGGACAGACACTAAACTTGAATGATTTCTTCTGAAAGATGGACCATGCAAAATTAACTTGTAAGAAATGTTAAAGAAAATAGTCCTTTTTAAGCCGAGTTTAGCCAATTGTGGTTATTTTTGTACTTTGACCAATCAACTGCTGGGAGGATTTTCCTTTGTTTTCCAACCAATCAGCAGCAGTTGCTGGAAAAGGTGTGAGCAACAATGTGTGTGTGTATTACCTTCGTGTATAATGCACCTATGATAAGCATTTGGAAGTATTTTTTTCATATACTTGGTCCCATAAATGAATCATGCAGATGGCCAAGAATCCCACAGTATTTGATTGGTCGATAAGATTCCAAATTCAGATTTGAAAAGGTCTACACAACACCAAACTCTTCAAAGCTTCCTATCATTAGCTAGATTGTTCCACAATCTATTGAAAATAACTGAGCAGAATTATCATTGAAATTATTCAAATTGACAACTTTTTTTTGCTTTGAATTCTCAGTCCTAACCATTCAAGAAAATATGCCTCAATACTTGGACGGAGTGTAACTTGATTCTAACAGTCAGATTTCATTCATCTTGCTGATCATATCCCAGTCAAATTTTGTTGGGGAAGATGTCCTCCAATCAATCCCTCACAGAAAAAACTAGCTTGCAGCAAGCTTGCGACAACCTAACATTTTTAGCCTCCACAAACTTGCTGCAACCTTATGCAAGCTTGCAGCAAGCTACTATTTGGGACAAATGCAAGCTTGCTAGCTTGCTCAAACTATCATTAGCTTGGTCAAGCTGGCAAAAAATATTTGTTAGCTTGCATAAGCTTGCAGAAAGTTTTTGCAAGCTTGCGGAAAGGTTTTTGCTAGCTTGCGCAAGCTAACAAGTTTGCATTTGTCCCAAATGCAAGCTTGCCGCAAGGTTGAAGCAAGTTTGCGCAAGCTAAAGATGTTAGCTTATTGCAAGCTTGTGGCAACCTAGTTTTACTGTAAGAATCAATTACTATTTGAAATTTGAAGTATCAAATTTTACAAAATAACCAAAAGAACTTGCCCATTCATAACTGCAACTTTCTTTGTAATAAATCTTGCACGTATAGGCCTATACAAATGTTGGAACTTTCATCACGACGCAAAATCAAAAACCAACCAACAAAATTTCATGAATGTTCTGTTCAGAATTGTATGCTCCTTCACAGAAATTA
The DNA here is from genome assembly GCA_020152595.1 of Chiridota heheva. Classification (NCBI taxonomy): domain Eukaryota; kingdom Metazoa; phylum Echinodermata; class Holothuroidea; order Apodida; family Chiridotidae; genus Chiridota; species Chiridota heheva. The sequence continues at coordinate 1,502,136 of JAIGNY010003170.1, forward strand.
AACATACATTTCTTAAATATGTGTCATGTTTTAATCTGTTATTTCCTAAATGAAACAAGTTTCTTGATTTGTAGTTCTTGTACAAGTTGAACATGACTGAACACTAACTCATTCATCCAACTCTCATTTTCTACCTATAAAAACTCAGTCATATTGGCAAAATTCACCAAAATCGGTAGGTCATCAGGAAAAACCTGTCATCTTTAAGCACGAAAAGTGGATTTTGGGGCCGATTTTTTACCCTTAGGCCATGCAAATCGGCAAAATTGCCCAGGCCTAGTTACAGCAATGTAAAAATTTTAAACAACCTCGTCATCCTACAAATTATCTCATTCACATGGCATCATGATACATTTCCAAAGGTTTAAACAATATGTAAACAGCATGTGATTTGGATGTATGCTCCACAACTATAAAATCCAATTTTTCATTTTCCTCTATCACACGGAGCTACGGTAGCCTGGACATATTTTGCTGTCCGCCCAAATTGGTCAAAACTTTCACTTTCCGTGTTAGGACAACATAGAATTTTCCTGATGAGTAATATTATCTAGAATACCAAAAGTTACATAACATATTTGGAAAAGGAAAAAAAATTGAAGCGGTAGTTCTTAAAATGAAGTGACATTTATCACTCACTATCATTGCAGTCACAGAGAAAATCGTCATTTGGTTGACTTTCAGAAATACATATTGGCTTCACTCTGTGATTGCAAAGTTCAGCATTCTCCATTAACTCTCATTTCTATGGTCTGACCATATCTTTTGAATTACTGATATTTGACTATTACGGAAATATCATGTCAATAATGAAATATTGTATAACCCCAAAAAATTGAGGGCAGGATTGATAAATGATACATGATTGATAGGTCTAACTTGAGGGAATTCAACCTTGTTTTCTTATTGTTTACACAGGTGGCACTCCATAAATCTGAATGTACAACATGTGTTTGCAGACTTATGTTTATAAAGGTCTTTGGATAAGTAGCAATTTTTAAGTTGAATAAAAGAGCTCATTTTAATTTTGATCAGTTTTTGAATTTGATAAATAACACGCTATTTTCCAGCTATAGCTAGCTCAATTCCGAATATGCTAAATTTGTGATGTATGACTAGGCGAACACCACTCAAGCTTTTTGTCACTCTTTAAATTTCTGTCCTCAATCTCATTGGTTGAAAATGATGATAAAATTTGACAGGAAGTACGGTAAGAATTTGTTGCACTCTTCCAGACAATTAAAACAAGAAAATGAAAATGTTTTTTCCAATTTGGAAAACACGTAATGGAATCCATTAGAAAACATTAAAAGTTCTGCCATTTTCTGATGTCTTAGGTTTGAATAAATATATTCATATACGAGACCTAAAAATCAAGAAGCTGTATTATTAAAAAAATTACCCAATTTGGTGGGATTCTGTTGCTATTTTCATAACTTTTTGTGTAATGAGCTCTGGGGAAGAAGGAGGGGGAGGAGGAAGGAAAAATGATATTTAAAGTTTTAAGGTAACAAATATGTCATGTCCATTTTGCTAATTCATACCATCCAGGTGAATCAAAGCAAAGTATGCAGCAATACAGGAGCTTTGAGCTGCCAAAGTTGTCATTGCTATAGCATTTTAAAGTAAGGGAGGTAAAAATAGGTTTTTCAAGACATTGTCGTTGGCGAGACAACAGCTGGCAAGAGGTGTTTAATTGTTCTAAAGTTCAAATCAATATGAAACCCCTTTTTTGTATTTATTTGTTCAAAAACATACTTTGAATTGTCTTCGAATATGGTTCAACTGGTGAGGCTAATTCAAATATAAATATTTATTTCTACAATCTTGGAAAAATATTGTTGAATCAGTTCAGCATGGCAAATTATGAGCTAAATATTTGGTGTTGCGATTCTTGATTATTTCCTTCTTCAATTTTCAACTCCCCATCCCTCATTTCCAATGTTTGATTTTCTGTGTCTGAACCTAATATGAAGAAAAAAACACATTAACAATGAAGGGTCAACATTTAATGAGGTAGGTAAGGGAGGGAGGGGGTAAGAATATTAAGATAGAGTAGGGGACACTGGGGACGCCAAGGAAATCATACAAATGTCCTACAAATTGAACAAAATAAGTAAAAATAATAGAACACGAAACAAAGAACCGCTAAGAAAAAGTACCATTATTAATGATGTATGGATGTTGAATGACAAAGAATATAAAAGTACGCTCATAAAAGAAAGTACAAATTTTCACAAAGTGCTCCAACGAGGTTTGTCGAAGATTCTAGATACAAAAACGCACATTTGAAAAGCTTTAAATGCAGATACTTACATGTATACAAATGAAATGCTTGATTTTTTATGTGCATCCCAATTTTTGAAACTGGTTATGAATGTGTGGGTGTAATTAAAAACAGGTGGATATAAAAATATTCAATCATTAACAATAAGAGAGAGAGAGAAAAACCTTAATATCATCATTTCTTTAAATTCCTTATCTTTAAGAATTATAAAATAAAGGATTATACGAGCCTTTTATTAATAAGAACTCACCCATGTGAGGGGATATTGAATACATGCAATGATGTGCATGTTCAAATCAACCACACTCAATTCTAAGGAATACCTGTTTCATTGTTCTTTTTTTTCTTTAATTTTCAATGTCTAGAAACCATTATTTTTTTGATTTCTTGTTTGTTTGTAGTTCTGCCCGAGAGTAGGAAGTCTCAGTAAGTTCTGAGGAAGCATAAATGGCAGGCCCCTAGTCAGGATGGGGCTGGTCTCCCTTTGAAGTGCTTGTGCCCCCAACCTCTTGCAAAAAGTCCTGGCTACAGGCCTATATAGTGAGCTAATGGAATACTGTAATCCATGCACCATCCACATCATAGGATACAAATAAAAATGTATGCTTAAGAGATCAAAATTTAAAGATTTTACATGTGTTTAAAAACAGAGGAGCATATTAAGACTGATATGATAGTGTGCTGCACTTTCCAGATAATTTTATTAAATTAATTGATGAATTACTTATTAAATGATTAGAAACATTTTGGAAACAGAGAACTTAAAACTCGAGGATTTTTAATGCAATAAAAACAGTCATGTTCCCATAAGGTACTGCGCATCCCGTTATACTTCTGGGTTTAGGTTAAAATTACTACGTCCCAAGACTGATTTTTATTAAGGAGTTGTGGAGTATTGGTAGGAGACCCACTGAGGATCAAACACAAGACACTAAGCCAAAGCTTTACCGCACTGCCACAAAGGACCCTTTCAAATGATTTTAGAAAATTTTACACCCATTCGAAGTAAAGGAAATGTGAATATTCTTTGATATGACACAAAAATCTGCAAAAAGCCATGGACTTAAAACAACTTTTCCCTCTTGATTTCAAGAAAATAGGGATTCAATGGCTAGATTCACACATGGGAATATTTGTTTCATACGCTTGCGATAATCTCCTCAACTGTGCAAAACACTTTGAAAAATCGCACATATTTTGCACCTCCAAACTTTATAACTAAAAAGTCCCTGCAAATTTAGTTCCATTTCAAACAGTATAGTGAACTTGGATTCATTATCTATCGTTTGAGACCATTTTCATTTAATTATTTGTTTTAAAGTACCGTACTTTGTAAACTATAAAATGTCTTATTTCTTGTTTTTCAATGGAAGCGCAAGCAAAATCAAAAGGTTATCGCCACTTTGACCTTTGTAATTTTTGAATGAAAGTATTTGAGAGCCCATTTCACACGGCCTGACAATTAACATATATCTATTTACCATACCGTATTTTCTCTAATAAACGCCCCTCCTCTAATAAACGCCCCCCCATCATTTTTCATACTTTCAGGATGTAACAACGTACGTTTAGCTTACCAAATGTGACTTGAAAAGGCTGTAAGTTGAACGTAACCAAGCAGAAAATATGCAAAGAGTATATTCCATTAATAATCCATGCACAATAATGCTAAAAACACAAAAATCGCTTGAAGAAACTAATACCATAGGCCTAAAAGGAATTGCCGTTCTTTTGTAAGTTCCTTTTTTTCTTCTTCATACTTTACCCTCGAATAAACGCCGCCCTGTTTTCCAAATGCAACGTTCCGGGGGGGGTTTATTAGAGAAAATACGGTATATATAAAACCCAACGTGATTGGTACAAAAAGGGCCCATGCTTTCCAACAAATAGACAGCGATGAGAGGAAACATTTCGCGTCCTCTTATGTATCCCTTTATTTTAATTCTGACATAATCTTAGCACACCCAAGCCGCATGGACTGTACTATTGTGTGCAGAGGGTTTCCTGTTGTTTGTGTATTGTAACATGCTGTGAAGAGGCGATTTAAGTATTTTCTAATGTCGGATTTCAGCTGCTTTTCTTCCATTTTTAACACTTTTTTATATATTTTGTTATACTGAGATATATTTCTTATTATATGACTGTATTCATCAGAAATTAAAGCATTATTTGGCTAAAATATTATCAACAACAATCAGGAACGAAGAAGTGCAAGAGCTAGGAATAACAACAACGTTGGGTTGCATGATTATAAAACCAAAAATTAAGAACTGTGCTATTTATTCAACTTTTTGTATGAATTAATATCTGTTTATTATATCCCTGAATATACTTTGAAGACTTCATTCTTAAAACCAACCTGCATTATAATGGTACATCCAAGTCTTCCCAAGTTTATTTATAGTTTTCCATAACACATCACAGCTAGTTCCGCGAATTTTTTCCTTATGCCGGTTTTAAGGTAAAACATTCCCATATGGAAGGGAAATTTATGTTTACTTTGGAGATTTCTACACTTTAACTTTTATCAACACCGTCATTTTATAGGTAGATTTTAAACATGATTTACCAAGTAATTGATGTGTAAAAATTAGCATCATTGAATAATATTAACATCTCTTAATCTTAATTGGAGAACAAAAACTCTTAGTTTTTGCTTCCGAATCCCTACAATACCGAGTAATATCCTTCATATTAAAGAATAAGGTTCTTATCTTATTCTTAAAGAATAAGGTGGTCAAGCAAGTTCATCTTATTTGAAATAAGACTTTAAAAGAAACAAAATGGTAAAGAAAGCATTCAAAAATCTTATTCCGTTAAGGAGAGATTCAAGTTTAAAGCTGTCTTTTCTTTCTAGAAATGACTGGTGTAGTAAGTCAACTATGGAAGGTTGGCAACCATATCCTCACATTCTTAACATTTGTTAATGTATTTTAAAGAAAATTTATTGAACTTTTTCCCAATTTCATTTATTTTTCCTCAAACTTTCTTCAAGTGGTAAATTATAATTATTCTTACAAGATTCTTTTTGCTACTTTCCTGACATATTCAATTGTCTTTAAACCACAAAATCGCAAGACAAAATATGATAGAATACATAAAGACTTTGAGGAATCTGAGGCAGTGACATCACAACTAGTTTGATTTCAGTCCTTTCTATACAAATAATACCAACTTTAAAACTGAAATATCTCCTTAACAGATTAAGATTTTTGAATGCTTTCTTCACCATTTTGTTTCTTTTGAAGTCCTCTTTCATATGAGATGGACATGCTTGACCACTAAACTAATCCTTTAAGATTTGTCCCGGAAGCCTAGCTCATGAGCTAATGCAACTGATGGCAAAGTACCTTATTGGTTAACTCTGGAAATCACAAGGAAAACTGACTTACCACCAAATATCAACATGGTATTTTCCAGTCTATTTTCAACATGATTAAATTCACAGAAATATTTCTCATTCTTAGCTGCAATAAGAAAGTAATAATTACAGCTAATCTTAATAAAAAATGACAACTGGTAGATTTGAATGAAACCACATGTGCAGCAATTATCCACAAGAATACTCCTTGTGGCTGGCAAATGCCACTTTCACAAGATATATTTAAGTCACATGGTACACCCCCATCTGGAGTCCATTTGCAGCATGGGATGTTTTGAATTTTCCAATAATTCCAATTTTCTTTTGTGTTGTATGTGAAAAAATTAAGTTAAAATTTTCCACCTAATTTTAGAAAATTATAAATAAAATCCCAATTGAGTAGGTAAAACAAAAGAGTTATACATTTTACATATTTGTGTGTCTTTGCCACACACAAATCATGTATTAAGGTAATGAGAACCAGATCTGGTTTGTGTGAGCTTTCCGTACAAGGAGACTCAGTGTCGGAATCTTGAGAAAGAAAATACCGTCAAAGTTGGTCATTAGGAATGAGAGGTAAATTATTAATATAATCAAAAACATGGGTTGTCTCCAAACGTTTGCACATTACAGTCCAAACTTTGTCCTCTACTGAACTTTTCAGTGTACTTTTGCATGTCATCTCTAATTCTAAAGTTGTGGGTCCCCCACTTGTATATACAAGCAACTTGTACATTTCCCATGTATATTAGCACACCTTATACATTGCTGAGTGTCACTTTTGGCACACATACCTTTTTCAAATCACTTTTGTGCCCGTCCCCCCCCCCCCCCCCAAAAAAAAAAAAAAAAATTCATTTCAGCTGCATTCCCAAACCAAAATCTCTGGTGAAATCACTATTTTGTAGGGTTTTTAACTCCCATCACCCCCAACAACCCCCACTGCCCCCGCCAACACTAGACAACATTTCAATAGTTGATAAATTAGAGGTCAAAAACATGACAGTTGCAAATTCCACCAATATCCATACAAACAATCTGACAGCAGTCTTAACAAATATTTCTGACAGAGAATTTAATAGAAATATATTTCGGATTTCTGGACACCTACTACAGCTTCGCCCCTGGACCACATTTTAAACATGTAAGTTTTGGTTATGAATATTCCCAATAGAAAGAGATATACATAGGAGCCTAAACCACACAACTTATATTAATAAGTATGAGCTACATTTCACGGGGGGTCACAGTCACCAAACGTTTCTCTTCCGGCATCCTTCACAAATCCACCAAATTATGCTTCTACACCCCCCTCCCTCCCCAGGGTGAGGGAGGGAAGCAGCATGTTGTTGTGAGGGGCCTGAGGTGTTGGTGGATGTGGAAGTGGTAGAGGGGCGGGGAGGAAGGGGGTAAGAGTGGCCCCTCCTCGGATGGAAAGCTGATCGATCAAGACTATGTTGGTCTGTACACCCCTGGAGATGGTATGGGTGCGGGGGGAGGTGGTGAAGAGGGAGCAGAAGGGGGTGGGGGAGGGGATGGGACTGGTGTTGGTGTTGGTTGGGTTGGAGTGGGTGATGACTTGGAAAAAGGTGTGAGTGTTGGGGTTTTTAAACCAGCAAATAAGCATATTGCATTTTCTTCACAAATGTGTTGCTCTTGATGATCTTTTAATTACATTCTGACCATCAATCACACCTTCAGACATGTGAAATTTTATCCATTTATTATTCTTTTTTTAAAACGGGATACCACAAAACGGGATAATATTAATTAAAATCTCCTTATAATGAAAAAGACAATTTTTTTACAAACAGAAATAAAGTTACAAGTCACGACGATGTGATCAGACTAACTTCAACAAACACCTGTGCCTCGAAGGCAAAATCAATTCCGCAAGATCTTTCTGAAATTGCAGAACAACGTTAGAACTTGCACAGTATCTCCGTAACCTCTCAGAAGAAAGTAGGAATGATTTTGACTTGAGTATGACCTCCAGGCTTGCTGTCAGCGTAACGTATCACGTTACTCTCAGGCTACGAGTTCTTTTACATTTCATAGTCAACTATGATCAACACCTACATCATTCACGATTACAAGCTTCATTATTTATACAAAATTTTGCAGATGCAATTTTTTCTATAAGAATCTTCTGATGAAGCAAGCATTGAAATCAAGGAACTCTTTTTGAATTTGTTTCCCCACAGGAATGTATCACATATGTAATCATAATCACGTTCAAGCATATTCTGTACAAGTCAAACAATTTTGGTGGCGTGATAGTTTTGCCTAAATTTTTTTTTGAAACAAAAATTAAAATTGTGACCATTTTTTGCTTTGCACCAATTAAATGCCTTTATTCTAACATGTATCAATCTGTATTTTTAGCATTTTTAGGTTTTTAGCATTTGATTTTGTTTTTCCCCTCTGCATATGAATGACAACTTAGGTATTGTTTTAAGTATAATCTAAAAACCATTCACTTGCTTTCCTCAATTACTGACATAATAAATAAAAGAGTCTGTCAGTCTTACATAAAAATTTGCATACAGCCAATTTTTACCCAATTATAAAGGGAATTATTTTGCCATGTTTATGGTTTCTGTGAGAAATAAAGCATTTTTGCGTATATAACTGTTAATTGCCAGCACATGTCCATACACAATCAAATAAGTGATTTATCACACAACACTAGGGATTTGTACCAATATTAATAACCAGAACAAAAGGTTTTGTGGTTCCGATGCTTTTTCTTTCACAAGCTGATTTATTTGCAAATTTTTTATTAACTGTCATGTTACTGGATATCATGAAATATTGGTTCTATGATATTTATTCATAAGCCACACCCACCATGCAGATCAATAACAATGCTGACAACATTAGCATTTGCACAATAATTAACAAAATTATCACAGCAAGTAAGTATGATGCAAAAAATGGTTGCTCAGTTATTCTATTTTAAGAATTTGTCAGTAAGCCCCGCCTATTCATTATATTCATGATATCACTACCACAACATTAGAGCATATGTACAGATCATTACCCATGTGTACCTGATATAGCATAAATCTGATATATTGTACATGAGATACAGTATGGTGTTTACATCATTTAGCATGTTTACATTAAGCCACACCCACCATGCATATTAATAACATCTGCTGATAACATATGCATGTACACATCATGCCCAATATGACACAAAACGGATGTACAGTTGCTCATTTATCACTTTTTCAAAATTTCCACTTTAAGTCCCGCCAACTTATTAGTATGCATGATATCACCACCAAATAAAATAGGGCACATCTACAGACCATGGGCTTTCTGTGTGCCAAGTATGACATGAATGAAGATTACCATTCTTGAAATACTGTGTTTATAAGTTCTTTTCAGCAAAATCATATTAAGTCCCGCCCACTACACATATTAATGAAATTCAACATTTTTACATCATGAACATGTACACACCAGCTAACATCATAATTATATCAAACATGAAACAAAACAAGACATGTGGTTGTTAAAATATGAACATTTCAAGATTTTTACATTAAGCCCCACCTACTCATTATATAAACATTACATTTACATCACCATAAAAAAAAACAATAGGGAACATCTATGGACCACGGGCTATATGTGTATTGAACATGACATGAATTCAATTTGCCATTCTTGAGATACTGTGTTTATAAGCTTTTTTTAACAAAATCATATTAAGCCCCGCCCACTACACATATTAATGAAATTCAACATTTTTACATCATGAAAATTTACACACCAACTAACATTATAATTACACCAAATATGAAATAAAACAAACATGGGATTGTTAAAATACAAACATTTCAAGATTTTTACATTAAGCCCCGCATACTCATTAATATGCAAGATATCACCACCAAAACCAATAGGGCACATCTCCAGACCATGTGCTATCTGTGTGCCTAAATGAACTGAATCTGTGTTTACAAGCTCGTTTCAACAAATCATATTAAGCCCCATCCACTATGCATATTAATGAAATTTAATGTTTAAATATCATGAGCATGTACACACCCGCTAACATCAACATTATCCTTAATATGAAACAAAACAGACATGCGGTTCTTAAAATATAAACATTTCAAGATTTGTACATTAAGCCCAGCCAACTCATTATATATGCATTACATCACCATAACAAAAAACAATGGGGCACATCTATGGACCATGGGCTATATGTGTATTGAATTTGACATGAATCCAGTTTGCTGTTGTTAAGATATCGCAATACGAGCTGGCCGTCACACATACACACACACACATAAAACCACACACATGCCATCATGACCGCAAAGCTTTATGATGCTATCACATCGGAACCAAAAACATTACCATCCTAGTTCTAATTCTTTGCCCTTTGAGCTTGGCTTTTGCTTCATGAGCAGTTACCCTCTTAACCCTTTCTCTACCAGCACTTTTTTGAAAATGCGCTCGGGAGGCGGGGCCAAAAACGGGGCACCCAAAACGGCAATAATATCGCCGCGTGGTAGAGTAAGGGTTAAATGGACCGAATAAAACTTTTGAATACAAATTTAACCCCATTTTTTTTTAAGACTAATTACCAAAAGTTTGCTATATGAACAACTGTCCAATTTGAGACCACATTCCAGATACATTTGTTGTTTCTGTTTATCAAGAATACAAAGGTCTTGAATGTATTTTGTTTGTTGCATTTAACTTTATACTATCTTGAACCCCCATTAACTCATGTTAGGGGTAAGAGACACCCCTACATTCCTCCCTGAAACAAAAATTTGATTCTTAAGCAGACAAGTTTTTCTTTGATACATTCTTCCCATAAAAAATAAAAAACAATTAGCATTTACATCAGTGAAATTGTATGACTATAACAATGCGTCATCAATTGGATTAACCCACGCACTTTATCAAAAACTTAAGTTGCTACATCAAATAGGCCCACAGCAGTGCACCTGGTATCAATTAAAAGAGCTTGAATTAGTCAATAAATTAACATTTTTAATGAGGATTTTATTGAGAATTTTTGAGTAAAACTCGCTTGAAAATGGGTAAAAAAGTCCAATTTCAAAAAATGTCAAATTTCATTTTTTTTTCTTCTTCAGACATTTACTTGCCATACTTCCAGACCTTACTTTTGCCTGAAAACCTGTAAGAAACTGTCAAAGATACAAATGCATCCAATTCTGGTTAAAATTTCACTGCCCCTATCATCAATATCTTTTTTTTGGCAAAATTTGTACAAAATTTCATAATTTTTAGCCATTTTGAGACCAATTTCCAATGCAAAATATATCGTTGGAATCGGAAATCCCAAAATTTTCAATTGATATTAAAAAGAGCAACTACCCCCTCTTTATCCAGACCAAAATATAAGTTTTAAAACAAACCTATAAATTACCCACAGGCAAGGTAGTGTACCGGTATGTGTGCGGGACTTCACGTGAGCGGAACCGGGTTCCAAAACCGAGCCGGATGCGCGGCTTTGTTTTTCGTGAGTAATTACTAGGGTAATTATTTTTTGTTTATTTTCATTGGTTTTTGCACATTTTGCTTTGAGAAAGAAAATATATTTAGACTGGTGGTATCAATGGAAAGGAAATTTCACAACAATCTAAATATGTAAAAATGTCCTCCATATTCATTATTCACAAGAAATAACACAAGCTCAAAAAAATTGAATTAATTTTGCCTAAAGTTTGCAAATTTGTATATTAATGTCAATTTTCTTTATTTTGAATTTTTATTGAAAAGTTTATTGTCTTAGCATTCATATCAACCTAACTTGTAGTGATACAAAACAAAACAAAAGTTGTGAAAATTTATTTTGAAAAACAAAAAGTTCAGAAAAATTGCAGTAACGTTTTGAACCCCCTGGACATCTTGCATACATTTATATGCATTACAAACAATAAAAAAAAAAAAATTCAACCTGTCAAAATATTGATATCATCTCATTATTCACAATGTCAAAATTGTATTCATGAAATTATGTCATTTTATTACGTCAAGACGCATCAAAGGAATACATTACCCAGACATATTCTTAATTATCTGACATCTGAAAATGGATAAGACTGACATTTCCAGCACCGTTTAACACCTACATCCACCTGCTCGTTAGTTTAGATATACTTTTTCCAAATGCTAAGTTTGCTATCTATCAGAATAAGTTAAACCATGGAAGAGTAACAAAACTTTACAATTTACTTACTGTCTTGATAGTATGCAGTCTATGTGTATCACCTCCAGGTATTGCATCACACCTCCAGGTATTGCATCACGCCCTCAGCTATTGCATCACACCTCCAGGTATTGTATCACACCTCTAGGCATTGCATCACACCTCCAGGTAATGCATCACACCTCCAGGTGATGCATCACACCTCCAGGTATTGTATCACACCTCCTGGTATTGCATCACGCCTTCAGCTATTGCATCACACCTCCAGGTATTGTTTGCATCACACCTCCAGGTAATGCATCACACCTCCAGGTATTGTATCACACCTCCAGGTATTGCATCACACCTCCAGTTATTGCATCACACCTCCACGTATTGTATCACACCTCCAGGTATTGTATCACACCTCTTGGTATTGCATCACACCTCCAGGTATTGTATCACACCTCCAGGTACTGCAGCACACCTCCAGGTATTGTATCACACCTCCAGGTACTGTAGGACACCTCCACGTATTGTATCACACCTCCAGGTATTGCATCACACCTCCAGGTATTGTATCACACCTCCAGGTACTGCAGCACACCTTTAGGTATTGTATCACACCTCCAGGTACTGCAGCACACCTCCAGGTATTGTATCACACCTCCAGGTATTGCATCACACCTCCAGTTATTGCATCACACCTCCAGGTATTGTATCACACCTCCAGGTACTGCATCACACCTCCAGGTATTGTATCACACCTCCAGGTACTGCAGCACACCTCTTGGCATTACATCACACCTCCAGGTATTGCATCACACCTCTAGATATTGCATCACACCTCCAGGTATTGTATCACACCTCCAGGTACTGCTGCACACCTCTTGGTATTGCATCACACCTCCAGGTATTGTATCATACCTCCAGGTACTGCATCACAACTCTTGGTGTTGCATCACACCTGAATTGAATTGAATACAACCTTTAATTCAACAAGTAGAATATACATACAAGTTGATACAAACATTAAACTATCACGGATGAAAAAACACTCAACGACAAGTACTGCTTGTGGCTGAAATACCCCTTTACAAAAGAGCATTTTTTACCAAAAAAAACAAGGCAAGAGGAAGAAACACTTTAAATATGATGTATATGATAGAAGACTTACTGAAGAAAAATGAGTTTATAGGTTTAATTCAGTTAAATTTCCTACATTCTGTGACAATAACATCACTCTTTAAACTACTTTCAAAAATATCATTGCAGTAGGATAGAATTAGAGATGCATAGTGCTATTGGAATGATACAAAATAAGTTTGATTCTTATCACTTGAATCTCTATTATGTGCCATACGTTGTCCACAAGAGTGGTATACTCAAAAGGTAACTTAATGAGATTAACTTCTAATAATACAAAAATAACCATACATATCTATGTAGCAAAGTTTAATAGAAAATGATTTTTTTTTGTCATGAAATACATTTATGAATTTTTTTCTTTGCAGATGTAGAATCCTCCTCAACCCACGCTTCTTCCATTTCATTTTCATATATATGATAGAGGAATATTAAAGAAACAACTTGGTGTAAAAATCATGTTGATATCTTTTTCCGTTTAGGAGCATTTCAAACATTGTGCAAGTGTTTTGAAAAATAACCTCGCAGTGTACAATTTGATGTCATGAAGGCAGATCCAAGACAATTTTTAGCGTTTCTATAAAAGAAAAAATTGTTTTTGTTTTGCCTAGCGTGTAAGGTTTATGAGAAAATATGGGCAAAACACATTTTTATAAAGTGTATGTTATACCTCATCTCTATAAATAAAAAAAATATGCTTACAGTAATTTAGAAACAGGCAATTAGTTTTAAATAAAATACACAAACATTGTCTTGGATTTGCCTTTATGACATCACACTATACACTGTGAGGTCACTTCTTAACAAAGAGAATCAAGCCAAGCAACTATAAAGGTGTAATCTACCAAAGGGTCAGTGGCTTTTGTGATGCATTCTACAGATTTCGGTCATGTGAAGAATGCATACCCACCAAGGTCATTCCAACATGCACAGATTGTTTCCTGCAATGTGATCGGAAGAGATGGAACACACCCTTAATTTGCATTTTGCATCACATTCTGTGATAACTGGATACTGTGAATATTAATTCAAGTTAGAGGGTTTGTCTACTTCTTCGTTGGGAAGTTGGATATATATATATATATATATATATATATATATATATATATATATATATATATATATATATATATATATATATATATATATATATATATATATATATATATATATATATATATATACTCACTTAATTTTGATGGTTCATTCATTTTAAATCTTTTTAACTTTTATTTAAGATATTGGTATCCCCTTTTCTTCTAATGCAGTGGTCAAACGGCATCTTCACATACCCCCCTCAAGCATTAACCTTTTTTGGCAATTTTTTTAGGTCAAGATTCATCTACCCGCAATATTTTTTAACCAAAGATTCACCTCAGCCCAAAACATTTTCACACCATGGCAAAAAAAATGGGTCAAGATTCTCCTCGGCTAATTTTTTTAGGTGAAAAATCACCATTGAGAAAAAATGAAATCTTGAATATTTTGTTACTGTTTAATCAGTCAATATAGCATATGTACCATTTCGTTATTCCCTGTTACCTTCTTGTATGATAGAATGAAATCTGTTGGAAATAGTATAACTTCAGTTCGACGTTGATTCGTCGTTAATGATTTTAATTTGACGCATTTCTGTCAATTACATTGAAGAATTTCGACAATAATTTACCCATCTGCAATAGTTTTTAGACAAAGATTCTCTGGACTTAAAAAAAAAAAATGTTTAAGATTCACACCACCCAAAAATATTTTAGGTCAAGATTAACCCAAACTTCAAATTTTTGACCTAAAGAAACGTCATCGTAACAACGCCGAATCTTGAATGTGCCTTGAGGAGGTCGGTGAAGATGCTGTTTGACCGCTGCATCAAGGATCCCAAATGACAATTATCCTGCAGCAAAGGAACGGAAGGGACCCAGGTAGGAAAAGCTGCGTCGTCCATCAACTGTCATTATATAATCGAGTACTAGACACATGGAAAACAACCAATACTTTAGATTGAAATTGATTTAGGCTTCCCATGCCAAAGAGACTTGGGACTGTTGCATGCAGGGGCATAGGAAGAGTCACCTCTCGGGGTGGGAGAAGAACAAACATTCCAGTGAGAAAAGTGCACTGGATGGTACATTTTTCAAAAGTTGCTGCTAATCTGGAAATCCCCTTAAATTTCTGGGAGATTTTCTTCATTTTGGGGAAATTTTGAGGGTTTTTTTAGCACATTTTTCAATTTTATATTAATAATTTTCTAAATTCACCTCCCAACCGGGCAGAAAGCATGCAACGGGAACAGCAGGATTTCATATTCTATTTTTACAATAAATACATATCTTTTCCTAAATTTTTCTTAGATACCAACATAATGCTAACAAACTACCAACCCTACCTCTGCCCCACACATATTCAACAGTAACCTTCAAGATCAAAAAATGCTGAATATAAAATTATATGAGACAAATAATAATTTATAATCTGCTTTCTTGAGGGAGCCATATATGAGAGAATTCTTGGCACACCTGTCATCAAGATGAACACACAATTTTTGACAACAGGTTGGCAATAAATATGTATATTGATAAGGGAATGTTCACATGGGCACAAAATACATCAATCACATTTTTCTATAATTACTTGAAGGCTTTAATTCAGGGGTCAAGCAAGTCTATATGAAAGAGGACTTCAAAAGAAACATAATAGTGAAAAAGCATTAAAAAAATTATTTCACTAAGGGGATATCCAAGTTAAAAGTTTGGTATGATTTGTGTAGAAATGACTGAAATCAGACTAGTTGTGATGTCATAGCCTCAGGTTCCTCAAAGTCTTCATGTATTCTATCATATTTTGTCCTACGATTTTGTGACCTAAAAACCTTTGGATATGTCAAAAAAGTGGTGAAATATTAAAATAATTTAAATGGTGAAAAATTTAATTAAATTTTCTTTAAAAATACATTATCATTTGCTAAAAATGTGAGGATAAAAATGACAACTTTCCATAGTAAACTTACTACACCTGTCATTTCTACACAGATGAGACGAGAGCTTTAAACTTGAATATCTGTAATTGTAAAATGAGAGTTTAAACATATTTATGAACAGTGACAACCAATAAATCATTAACATTGATGAAAATATTTCATGACAAGAGCCAAATTAAACCTTTACCATGTCACCACTCGTGGTACAGACTATATCCTCTCTCTTTCCTCATATTGACAAATGTATGAAAACATAGTTTTGAGAAAATCGAGGTCAAAGATATTTTAATTTTCAAAATTACTTTTCATTGTGATTTTGAATGGTAAAATAGAACATTTGTACCTCATTGAAGAGGGAAAAAGATAAAAGGTTTGAAAATTATTACAAAAATGTATATATCGCTTCCCTTTTACATATTTATTAGTCCCAAAAAAAATCGTCAGTATGCGGAATTATTATACAAAGGTAATACAAATTGACATTCATCACTACGCGAAAAGAGAGATGATATTAACACATACTGCTTTAAGTCCCATATTGTTGGCATAAATTACATGTAATGCATTAGGGCTACAGAGTAGAGAAAGGGGGAGTGGGGTAAAATAACTGGAATTTTGGTGATACAGAAAGCTCTCAGAATGTCAATGTTACACAGATCAGCAATTTATTCCATAATTTTCTTGTTTATTATTCCTTTTCCTTGTGATTTTTTTTTTTTTACAGCAGAACAAATTTAACTTAAGACATCACACTTAAAATGTATTTACATTGTTTGTAAATGTTTGAATGTACAAAGAACATGAATATTAGGAGAGAGGATTGGCAACTTCTTCAGGATTACAGCATTTGAGAAGATTGCAGCCTACCAGTAAATTATGCTGATGGCTTTTTTTCCCCTTCTTTTTCCTTCATGCTTTTGATCCCTTTTTAATGTACTTCTTGCTCAGCTGATTACGCGTATTGCTTGCACCCATATTTCCAGCATGAGGAGAGAATGTTCACTGCCCCATTATCCTGTCATGTACAATTATAATTGCTGAATTTCCAACGGTTGTTTCTTCCTGCAGTGCGCTGAAATATTACAAACATCTTCAAACTTTTATCTTCATGCAGTCATTTATTGGTAACCACTTAACCCTTTTTCAGTGACTTTTACAGACCTTTTTGAACAGCCCAGCAAAAGATATTTTTCCCAGGTGTCTGCAGTTCTGCGAGCATTAACGTCAAGACAAAATTGATATACTAACCACATCAAAAAAATTGACTCATGTGGTGATTTTCCATCGGAACCAAAAAAAAGAGTCTTACAAAATTGCTTTAATTTATAAGCAAAGAATATGAAAAATATTACGACAAAATAGTTCATGAAAAAACATGAAGCAGGTGTGAAGCCCAGGAGGATTAATAAAGCATGGGTGAAAATGAATCTTGAAATCGGTGGGTGCACATATGGTAACAAGCTGCAGATTTGGGATGTTGAGTATGTTTATCAAGGTTCGCACATGTGGTAGATATGAATCACTTTACACATTCCACCTTCCATGAGGGAACAGTAAATCAGGACGCTGATTGAGTCAAGATACAAAACCAAATAAAGAATTCCATATATCATCATTACCGAAACCTGTTAACTTTCTTACAAAGTGAGACAAAAAGCTACATGAGGATGCATGGTGTTTTAGGAGAGATGACAAGGTTTAGTTTGTCCCACAAAGGAAGCAGGTAATAGAAACGGGGATTTTCCATGTGAAGCCCCTTTTTTATTAAATTTATTTGATTTCAGATAGAACAATAAAACATATGGCCAGTGGCGTGGTGGATCATGTTTCACTGAGGGGGCAGGAGACTGAGGGGGCAGGGGAATTTGGCCCCTTCCCCTCCCCGAAAAAAGCTCATAAGAGTAAAACAAGTTGAGTTCATAGAAGTTAATTGGCATGAACCATTTAGGAAATTGCTTAAAATTAGTGTTTCCAATCTAAGAACTGACAAAGCCCTGGAAGAGGTCCATTTATTGAAGAAAAATTTCAGAAAATGAAGGAAATCTCCCGAAAATGAAGAAAATCTCTAAAGAATGAAGGAAACTTCCCCCACAATTGAAAAAAAACTTCCCAACAATTTAAGAAAATTTCCCAAAAATTGAAGAAAACTGCCTAAATATATTATTTTAAATTCCTGACAATTTCAACAAAATGAAGAAATTTCCCCAAAATTGAAAACTTCCCAAATATTGAAGAAAATATCAGGAAAATGAAGGAAATTTCCTGAAAATGAAGAAAATTCCCTGAAAATGAAGGAAATTTCCCAATGAAGGAAATTTCCCTAAAATTGAAGAAATACTTCCCAACCATTGAAGAAAATTTCCCCCCAAATAAAAACTTCCCAATTATTGAAGAGATATCCCGAAAATGAAGGAATTTTTATGAAAATGAAGGAATTTTTATGAAAATGGAAGCAAATTTCACAAAAATGAAGGGAATTTCCCGAAAATGAAAAACATTTTCCAAAAAAAGAAGAAAACTTTTAAGAAAATTTCTGCAAAATGAAGAAAATATCCTGAAAATAAAACCACCTAAATATTAAAGAAAATATCGTGAAAATATCTGCAAAATAAAGAAATTTCCCTAAAATTGAAGCAAGTTTCTCAAATATTGAAGAAAATTTCCTGAAAATGAAGGAAACTTTCTAAAAATTGAAGAAAATTTCCTCAAAATGAAGGAAAATTCCCAAAGTATGAACTTCTAAATATTGAAGAAAATATCCTGAAAATAAAGAAAATTTCATGAAAATAGAAGCAAATTTTACAAAAACAAAGTAAATTTCCCAGAAATTGAAAGAGATTCCCTGAAATTGCAGATTTCCCAAAGAAAATAAATTTGTAACATGTTCATGATTGGGGGGCTTAAATTTGTGTCAACTCTTGGCATGTAGGGGCGAAGGTTGTGATGCCCTGGTGGGGACCCAGGGTTTCACAAGAAGCCCTACATTTTCCATGGTTTTAATAGCAGGAAAGGGTTTTAAAATGTGCCACATCTGTTGGGCAAAGCTGCACGTAGGAGCGCTTTGGCGAAACCCCAGGAATCCCTTCATTTCTCACAATTTTAGGGCAGAAAATTGCTTATTGTGTCAAATCCAGGGTCGAAGTCCTAAGCACTGAGGGGGCAAAGCTCCAGTAAGCTAGTAGCGTTTTTTGGCGTGATTTTGGTAGCAGAAAATTGCTCAAAATCGTGTCAATTCCAAACTAATGGTAATTTTGAAACAAATGTTCAAATGCAGGATCACATTGACTTCAATATGTGTTTTTAGTTGGGGTGTAGAGATGGTTTTTATGTTCCTGATGTATACTAAAGCTTGAGAAAAAGTATTTACAACCTTGAGAATAAAAAGTATATGAGAGTATATTTTCAGAACATTTTTTGCGCCCCTGTGAGCATTCAGCACCTTCTCGAAAAGCTTCTACCAGCTGTATTCAATAAAATTGTTTGCCTTCATGGCAGGAGCAGATATTAAATATTGCCGAGGACCTATCGCCATGCATCAGTTTCTGTCCGAGTGCAAAATCCAGGGGCCACTCGAGTGCCAATGGTGAAAAAATGGCAGAAAATTTGGTCTTTTCTGTGGAAAATTCATGCGCTTTTGGACTACACAAATGGAATATTACTTGCTTAATAGTATAGAAGTTATTGATCAACACTTAAATTTTCCCAGGGCCTAAACATTTTTCTCAGGATGATTTTGACGCCCTATCAGAAAGCTAGCCCCCCCAACCCCCAACCACCACGCCACTGCATATGGCAACTGCTCAATGGAGTCACTAGAAAGCATGTTCCCCATGGGAATGAAGTCCTTACTTCCCCTTCCCCTCCCCCATATAAATGAGCAATTAAAGTTGGCTGTATTAGATATCCAACATCGCCCCTCGTGTGACACAGCTTCCCCCTCTTTCAGCAAAGATATTCTGACATTGCCACTGCACATATCAGATGTACCTTCATACTGCATGTACTAGCAACTCCCGATATTTGAAAGGAATTTATTGATAAATATTGTAAAGGGGTTCTAGGCCGAAAAGTGATGGCGCATTTTTCTAGAGACTTTAGAATATTCAGCAAAATTCAAATTGATCCACGTGAAGAGCTTCCTACACTTCTCTATTTTCAATATTTATACCCAATAGATATCCTGAATATTCATAAATATTAAATTTCTATCACTTTAGTTGGCAAAACAGGTCTATTCATAAAATTCGCCAAAAGGACTGATACAGTCCTTTAGTTCAGCTTTAAAAAACTAGCAAATTATTACAATGCCATAAAGGCCAACAACTATGTCAAATAAACAAATTTCTGCTACATATTTTGCACACCTTGCGCTTCATCAAAAAGTACTTTACCTTACATTTCATCATCGCTAAGCTAATCCATGAGCCCTCCACCCAGAACTAACAACATAGCCACCAGAAAAGAAACAAAATGGTGACAAAACTACTTCAATATCTTATTCTGCAGTCCAGTTGCATACCAATTAATGGGAACATAAATGTTTCTAAAAATGGGAACATTTTGCTACATGGAAGTCGCCATTTTGTGATATTTCCCATGATCCTTTGCTATCCTAACGTTAAAGCCTTTATGCAATGTTACATATTTCAAATTTGAATTATGTTTGGGAAAAAAAATTTTGCTAGGGAAAACATAAAACTCATGAAAATACCTTTATGACTGTCATGGCTACAACTTTTCCACTCCCATTTGATATGTTCATCATACCGTTTTCGAAATATTACAATACATGGACAATAGAGCTAGGCTTTTAAGTGCAAAACTGCCATTTTGAAAAATTATATATTTTTTGACACAATGATTTTTAATATTTCAAGTATATAAATTAGAAACTATGACATTTTACCGCAACATCTAAACAATATGGCTGCATGACTTCAATATTCTCGTGTTTGATAAATGTTCCTATTAATAGGCATGCTTCCGGACTGTTCTGTTAAGGATTAGTTCAGTGGTCAAGCAAGTTCAGTGGGGTATTATTCAGTTGGGGGGTCATCTTACACCCCTGGCGAAATTCTGTAAGTAAAATGTAAGTAGCGGAATATATCAGTATTCAATATGTTATACATATTCGGGAAATAAACTGTAAAAAATTAATATACAAGGTTAAATATCGCCCAAATTTGGTGATGATTTTGCACCTAGTGAATTTTCATTAAATTACTTTGAACAAAAAATTCTGATCACATTTATAAAATTCATACCATAAATGAGTTTACATTAATGTATGCAGTAGTACAGTACAGGCAAGGTACAGTATAGGAAGAGTCACCTGAGGTTACAAGCGGAAAAGTTACTCAGCTGAATTAAGTTTACATCAAAAGTTGCTGTGTACAATGGGATATCTTCAATTTTCTTTAATATTCTGAAATTTCTTGAATTTTTGAGAACTCATCTTCAATTTCTTTCATCATTTCCAAGGAAGTTTTCTTCCTTTTCAGGCAATTTTTGTGCAATTTTCTTCATTTGCAGCAAATGTTTTGCCATGTTTTGGAAAATTTTCTTCTACTTTCAGGAAATGTCAAATTTTACTAAATTTCTAATAATTTTACCTTCATTTTACCTGAAGTCTTCCTTCATTTTGTAAAGTTTATATTAATAATTTCCCTATTTCACCTCCCAACCAGAAAGAAAATACAGTATGCAACCGGGAAAGTGAAACACTTTCATGGGCAGTTTTGTCCCCTGCCTCTTCGCGCCTCAGTTGTTTCTGAAATTTGCAGTTATTTTCCAAAATAACTGTTTGCCCAGTCCCCCCCCCCCTCCCTTCCCCATTGGCACCGAAAGGTGAATACACCACTGGATATGCAATGAGCTTTTGCATCAATGAAAAAGTACTTAATTTTGGCAAGTATCGCCAACGGTGTCAGGCAAAGCTCTCAGAATGCATCACATTCTACCAAACCTAAAGATAAAATAGTACAATTTTAAATCAATTTTCTTTAAAATACATTAACAAATATCGATAAAGTGATGAGGGTACCAACCTTCCATAGAAGACTTACTACAAGTCATCTCTACATAGAAAAACCAGAAAGTGATGAGGGTACCAACCTTCCATAAAAGACTTACTACAAGTCATCTCTACATAGATAAACCAGAAAGTGATAAGGGTACCAACCTTCCATAAAAGACTTACTACAAGTCATCTCTACATAGATAAACCAGAAAGTGATAAGGGTACCAACCCTCCATAGAAGACTTACTACAAGTCATCTCTACATAGATAAACCAGAAAGTGATAAGGGTACCAACCTTCCATAGAAGACAACAAGTCATCTCCATAGAAGACATACCAACCTTCCATAGAAGACATACTACAAGTCATCTCTACATAGATAAACCAGAAAGTGATAAGGGTACCAACCCTCCATAGAAGACTTACTACAAGTCATCTCTACATAGATAAACCAGAAAGTGATAAGGGTACCAACCTTCCATAGAAGACATACTACAAGTCATCTCTACATAGATAAACCAGAAAGTGATAAGGGTACCAACCTTCCATAGAAGACATACTACAAGTCATCTCTACATAGATAAACCAGAAAGTGATGAGGGTACCAACCTTCCATAGAAGACTTACTACAAGTCATCTCTACATAGATAAACCAGAAAGTGACGAGGGTACCGACCTTCCATAGAAGACTACTACAAATCATCTCTACAGAGATAAACCACAAAGTGATGAGGGTACCAACCCTCCATAGAAGACTTACTACAAGTCATCTCTACATAGATAAACCAGAAAGTGATAAGGGTACCAACCCTCCATAGAACTCTTACTACAAGTCATCTCTACATAGATAAACCAGAACTTAAAACCTTGAACATCTCCTTAATAGAATAATATATTGAAATTGTTTCTACACCACCATTTTGCTTTCTATTTAAGTCCTCTTTCATACTTTCCTATAAGATGAAACCACTAAACTAATCCTTTAAAGCTATATGTAAAGATAAAAAGAGCATTACATTCTGAGTTTAACATTTTTTGAATTTTGAAAATGGCATGTGTATTTCTCAAGTTATGAGTAATGAATGAAGTTTGATTTTTTTTTTTTTCTTTAATTTATTGAAAAATGTGATTTATGAACAGAAAAACACTGAAAAAGGCTTTTGGTTTGCTTTATATTTCTTCCCTTAATTTCAGACCTTGAAAATGTTCAATATGCCTTCTCCAGCTTGAGGTTGGTTGGGGGTATGGTAAAGATCAAATCCTCTTCATCGGAATTATCTTCGCTTATTTAAAGAAAAATGCTGAAGGGTTTAAAAACAATGGATTTACATAAGAAACAGAGACTATGTTTCATTCATACATGACACAAGAGTAACGTTCGGTTTGGTTTGGTTTGGTTTGTTAATGTCTAAAGGCACCGCAACAGTCAGAGTCAAATATGCCAAAAAGATGATAATAAATAATGGAGTAAGAGTAAGGGTAGTAAGGAGATGGAAGGTTTGTAAAGGAGATAAAGGGGAAAGGCTAAATGTGGGAGAAAAATTTAGGTGCAAAGAAAAGGGTGTGTAAGGTTAGATGTAGAAAGGGAGGAGGGGAGGAGATTATATGTGGTGGAAGAGGTTGTTGTTGCCGAGGAAGTTGATGATGTTTGAGGAAGAATTGTTTTCGAATAGGTCCGAGATTGAGGAGAATGAGGAGAGAAGAGATCTGGTGTTCTGGTATAGGGAACAGATTAAGAAAATATGATTGATGGAGAGATCAATGTTGCAAGTGGGGCAGAGAGGGGCAGGGGAGCCAGATATGATATGAAAGTGAGTAAGAGAGGAGTGGCCGAGGCAGATGTGGGTGACAACGATGTTTACCCTTCGGTTGTGACTATGCAGAGGGGTGTTGGTCCTGACTTTGGGTTTGATGGTGTGAAGTTTATTACTGGTTTTGTAATTCTAGGAGTTTTGACAGGTTTTGTTGATGTAGTTGGAGATGGAGAGACGGAGGTCTGAGTGTAGAATAGGAAAAGGAGAAACGTTATTTGACAGAGCTTTGATGGTGGCTCTGTCTGCTCTCTCATTGCCAGGGATGCCGACATGGCTCGGAATCCAGAAAAAGGGAATTTTCTTTCCTAGGGAGGAAAAAGAGTGGAATTTGTTAAGGATTTGTAGAATAACATGGCTAAGAAAGTAACAAAAACATTTGCATATTCGCACAAAAAGTTGTAAAATGACCAATTTCTAACCGATTTTGATGATATTGTTTTCTGCCTTTTCATGTTTTTTTTTATTGAAGGTAAATATGTTTTATTCTGCTTTGATAATCTATTCTTGTATAAAAATATCCAGAACACCTCAAAGACGTTGATAATAATATCAAAGGTTCAGTGGTTAATCATATTCTTTTTTTTAGTTTTACAAACTGCTTCTACTACTTGACTTCTGCTGCAGATCACATTGCTGTGATGCTTCAGTGCTTATTCACTTTCCTATGCCAAATTTCTCTTCAAGCAGGCCTGTAGCCAGCATGGGGTATGCCCCCCTCCCCATCTATTACCTTGCAAAGGTATGTATACTATGTGCCCCCACTACAAAAAATCAAACATAAAAATATAACACACGGGTATATAAATATATATATATATATGTATATATATATATATATATATATATATATATATATATATATATATATATATAAACCAAAATAGTAAAAATGACAATGTCTCTAGCCAACAGATTATTTTATAAACCAAATATTTTGAAAACTCCTGTTTCCTTCTTCAGTGGTATGAAGTTAAATGACGCTAGAAGATAACAGCGATGATAGCTTGCACGTTAGCAAATTTCAAAGAGCGCAAAAATCGCACGCAGAAATAGTAGGCGATATATATGTATATATATATATATATATATATATATACATATATATATATATATATATATATGTATATATATATATATACATATAATATATATATATATATATATATGTATATATATATATACATACATATATATATGTGGAAAACCTGCCCAAGTGCCCCTCTAAAGTGCTTGTGCTCTGATTCTGGTTCTATTACCTCCAAGGTGTTAATTACCTTAGACTGTTTCACTTAATAGTGATAATTTTAAGCGTTTTTTTACTCGTAATATCCTTTGAAAATTTCACTTTCAAAAAGTTAAGTCTCTTTTGATAGCCTAAATCACATACCAACTTTTCTATGGATCATTAATACCTTTATTATGAGGGTCATTTGAAGAAGAATAAAAAGAAGAAACTAACAATAAGCTTAATTTTTGAAGTAATAAATGAATGCCTGAAGTCAATTTAATAATATTTTCCTTACATACACTTCATATGATATAACTTGAAGTGTAAATACCGCCATGGTTGGCATGCCCATGCAAATTGACACCCGTATCATATGACCCAGCCAATTATAAAAATGGCATCTCACACCAAGTTTCACATGGCATCCCATTCCACTTATTGTTTATATTTTCCAAGCCCCTAATTTAAAATTATTTAGAAGCAAGGAAACTTTCAGTTGCTTAGATCTTCATTCATGGCAAGACTAAACATTTGTATTCCTATTCATGTCAGGAATGTCAATATCATAACAAAACTAGAAATGTGAAAGTCTCGCCTGCCATATATTTTGATCTCAGGTCAAACATTTGCAGCAAAGTCTATTTTTATGCAAATGACCTAATTAATATGCACACTATACCTCACCATTAAGTGTAGAAAATGCTCTTTACATATACTGTATGATATCATTTGTTTAAGCAAAATCACCACACCCAATTTAATTCAAGAAATACCACAGATACAAATATTTTCATTACTATGCAAATAAGCTAATTAGTGTGCACACACAACCTCCCAATCATGGTCAACTGAACAGTATCAATGTCCTATACCACTGAAGCAAGTTATTATCTCAGGTTAATTATTTTGTACGAAAACTAATGTTAGGCAAATAACCTAATTAATATGCACACTACACACACCTCACTATTAAGTGTAGACAATGCTCTTCACATATATGATTTGTGTAAACAAAATCCCAACACCCGCTTTAATTTAAGATATATCATAGATACAAATATTTTCATTGTTAGGCAAATAAATAGTATGAAAAATAATTTTAAATATTTTGTACGAAAGTCTATTGTTATGCAAATAACCTAATTAATATGCACACACAACCTCAAATCATGCTTATTTGAACAGTATCCATGTCCTCTACCCATGTGACAAGTTACATGAATGTACACCATTCATAAATTAAGTTATGCGCTCATGTTAAACATTTTGTACAAAAGTCTATTGTTATGCAAATAACCTAATTGATATGCACACTTCATCTAACCTTTAAGTGTAGATAATGCTCTTCACATATATGATCATTTGTGCAAACAAAACCCCCACATCAACTTTAATTTAAGAGATATCATAGATACAAATATTTTCATTGTTATGCAAATAAGCTGATTAGTATGCACACACAACCTCTAATCATGCTCACTTGAACAGTACCCCTATGCCAAGTTACATAAATGTACACTATTCATAACTAAAGTTATAAAACTTTAACCAAAAACTTCAACCAAAACTTTAAGCTGACAAATATTTTCATTGTTATGCAAATAAGTTAATTAGTATGCACACACAACCCACCAATCATGCTCATTTGAACAGTACCCATGTCCTCTACCCCTATGCCAAGTCACATGAATGTACGCCATTTATAATTTAAGTTATGAAAACTTCAACCAAAACTTTAACCTGACAAATATTTTCATTGTTATGCAAATAAGCTGGTTAGTATGCACACACAACCCACCAATCATGCTCATTTGAACAGTACTCATGTTCTCTACCCCTATGCCAAGTTACATGAATGTACACCATTCATAAGTTATAAAAACATTAACCAAAAACTTCAACCAAAACTTTTACCTGACAAATATTTCAATTGTTATGCAAATAAGCTAGTTAGTATGCACACACAACCCCTAATCATGCTCAATTGAACGTACCCATATCTTCTACTCCTATGCCAAGTCACATGAATGTACACCATTTATAATTTAAGTTATGAAAACTTCAACCAAAACTTTAACCTGACAAATATTTTCATTGTTATGCAAATAAGCTAATTAGTATGCACACACAACCCTCCAATCATGCTCATTTGATCAGTACCCATCAGTACCTATGCCAAATCACATGAATGTACACCATTTATAACTAAAGTTATGAAAACTTTAAGCAAAAATTTAGCCGGACACTGATGCCGATGCAACGCGTCGGGGGTAGTAGATTAACTCTACTATTCATCGTATAGTCAAGCTAATAACACTAGAACAGTAAATACCGTCATGGTTCGCATGCCCATGCAAATTGACACCCATGTCATATGACCCGGCCAATTATAAAAATGGCATCTCACACTAAGTTTAACATGGCATTCCATGTCCCACATGGCATCCCACCCCATGTCCTACATGACATCCCACCCCATGTTCCACATGACATCCTATCCCACGTCCCATATGGCATTCCATCATATGTCCCACAGGACAGGGCATCTCATCCTATGACCCACATGGCATTCCACCCTATGTCCCACATGGATCACATACCATGTCCCAAATGACATCCCACCTCATGTCCCAAATGACACCCCACCTCATGTCCCACATGACATCCCATGCCTTGTCGCACATGGCATTCCACCATATTTCCCACATGGCATTCCACTATACAGTGTCTCACATGGCATTCCACCATATGTCCCACATGGCATTCCACCATATGTCCCACATGGCATCCCACGCTATGACCCACATGGATCCCATCCTACATGTATGTCTCACATTAATCCAACCATATGTACCACACAACATCCCTCCCTATGTCCCACATTGCATCCCTCCCTGTGTCCCGCATCAGTGGCTTCCCACCTGATGTCCCATATGGCATCCCACCTTATGTTCCACCATATGTTCCACATGGTATTCTTCCCAATGTCCCACATGGCATCACATCCCATGTCCCACATGGCCTCCTACCTTATGTCCCACATAGCCTCCTACCTATGTTACACATGGCATCCTACCTTATGTCACACATGGCATCCTACCTTATGTCACACATGGCATCCCAACCTATGTCACACTCTGTGTTACTTGTGGCATTCCACCATGTCCCCCATGGTATCTACCCTGTTCCACATGGCATCCCACCCCATGTCCCTCCATCCCACCCATGTAGGCCCATAAGAAGTCTCATCCTAGCTATCACAGTCACCACTATGTATGAAAGTGTCAGTTCATATAATAACTTATTTGCAAATGACTTGTTGAAATGGGGTGGGACCACATGTCCCACATGACATCCCATACCACATCCCACATGACATCCCTATGGCATCCCACCCCATGGCTCCATAAGAAGTCTCCATAAGAAGTCTTATCCTAGCTATCAGCAGTCCCTGATTGAGCATACTATGTATGAAAGTGTCAGTTCATATAATAAATTATATGCAAATGAGTTGTTGAATAAGAAAAAAGGTTAGAGTCAAATAAATATGCCTGATACTGCCCTTGGTATATACCATATGGTAAATATTATATCATATGTCCCTCATGGCCCCCATCCATGTCCCACATGGCATTCCTCATTATGTCCATATGCAATCACATCCTGTCACACTCTCTGACTAAGCATACTAAATTAAAAAGTCTGGTCAGTTCATATACTGTAGCAACTTTATGCAAATAACCACATTAATAAAAGTGGAGTTTAATAATCATGCCTGATACAACTGTTGGTGCTCAAATATTTTAAAGAATTTTAAAGATTTTAAATCTCCAGTGCTACAAGAGAGACTTAAAAATTATATTATTTTACAGTTATCTTCTAAGAAAATATCAAATAATTTATAGACTTTTTAAGAAAACTAGTCTTCATTCCTGTCTTAAGTGTCTCTGAAAAACTTTAACATTTTGTAAGGAAATTCTAACCTTCCATAAGAATATCTGAAGAAAATTTAACTTTTTCTGAGGAACTTTGAAGAAACTTTAACATTTTCTGAGGAATTCTCAAAAAAACTTAGTAACATTTCTGAGCAAATCTCAGGACAGCCGGAGGGACATAACCGCCATTACATAGGTTCGCATGCGAACCAAAAAGCAGGTGCTGGCAACTGTAGATAAATATTCATGGACCAAGATTTTTAGATAGTAACATATTATTTGTAACAAAACTTGTATATAAGAAAGTGTGAATAAAAACAAACAAAAATTAAACACATTCTATTCATTCTACCAAATATTAAAAGTTACCCATATGCATACTAGTATAACATTCTTGCATGTAAGGTCACTGATCATCATTTTCAACAAATTAGCTAAATAAAGATGAAAATATGCTTCTTAAAAACATGAAGATTTTATTCATTAATATTTAAAAGTCAAATCAAAATTGTGAAAGATGGCTTTCTATTATACTGTAGCTTGAAAAATATTTGCACTCACAGAAAATATTTCTAAAACTTTTTCAAACTGAGGGGGGACTTCTAGATTCTCCAAAATATTCTATAAATATATCTGAGTGGATAAAATTTTAAAGCATGAAGCATAAGCAAGTGCTTTGTACTGTATAATCTGGTAGATACACCAATACTATAAGACAACATCATCTGGCAAATTAGCTAAATAAAGATGAAAATATCCTTCTTAAAAACACAAAGAAAATTTACTGATCAAACTTCATACATCATATCAAAATCATGACAGATAGCTTCCTATTATGGCCTGAAAAATAATATCAGCTGCATGCATCCTTCTTTTAAAACTTTTCTATACTGAGGGGGTACTTCTAAATTCTCAAAACTTTTTTTTAAATCACACACTAAAAAAATTGGAAAGCATTCAAGAGTGCGTTGCACTGCACTGCCAGGTAGGACACCAAGTGTTTACATAACCAGAAACAAAAGGTTTTGAGGTTCCGATGCTTTTCTATCATATGATTGCTTTGCAAAATTTGTATTAACTGTCATGTCAGTACATATCATGAAATACTTGTTCAAGGATATTCATTCATAGGCCACACCCACTATGCAGATCAATACAAAATAATGATAACATTAGCATTTGCACCATAATTAAAAACATTATAAAAGCAAGTATGATGCAAAAATGGTTGCTCATTTATCGTATTTCTAGAAATTTTCAGTAAGCCCCGCATACTGAGAAATACTCATTAATATTCATGACATCTCTACCACAACCTTAAAACATATGTACAAACCATGACCCATCTGTGTACCACATATGGCATAAATCCGATATACCGTCCATGAGATATAGTATGGTGTTTTAATCATTTAGTACTTTCACATTTAGCCACGCCTACCATGCATACTAATGACATCTGTTGATAACATAAGCATGTACACAATGACCAACATCATGCCCAATATGACACAAAACAGACATACAGTTGTTCATTTATCACTTCAAAATTTTTACTTTAAACTCCTCCTACTTATTAATATGCATGAAATCACCACCACAAACATTAGAACACATCTACAGACCATGAGCTATCTATGTACCACACATGACATGAATCCACTTCATAGTTTTAAGATATTATGTTTACTTATGCTTTTTGTTTACAAAATTATATTAAGCCTCACCCACTACGCATATCATTGAGCCAATGTTTTTATACGATGAAAACATACATACTCGTTAGCTAACATCATTATTATAACAAATATGAAACAAAACAGACATGTGTTGTAAAAATAAGAGCATTTCAAGATTTGTATATTAAGCCCCGCCTACTCAATAATATGCATGATATCACCACCACATACAATAGGGCACATCTACAGACCATGGGCTATCTGAGACTACATAATACATTAATCCACTATACCATTCTTGAAATACTGTGTTTACAAGCTCTTTTCAGCAAAATCATATCACGAATGCTATGCCTAATAATGAAAGTCAATGTTTTTTACATCATGAACATATACACACCAGCTAACATCATAATTACACCAAATTGAAAAGAAAACAGACATGTGGTTGTTAAAAAATTAGCATTTCAAGATTTTCACTTTACGCCCTACCTACTCACTAATATGCATGATATGACCTTGAAAAACAATAGGGCACATCTACAGATCATGGGCTATTTGTGTACCACATAATACATTAATCCAGTTTACTGTTCTTGAAACACCGTATTTACAAGCTCTTTTCGGCAAAATCATATTAAGTCTCGCCCACTATGCATATTAATGAAATTTAACATTTTTACATCATGAACAAAGCCTCACCCACTACGCATATCATTGAGCCAATGTTTTTATACGATGAAAACATACATACTCGTTAGCTAACATCATTATTATAACAAATATGAAACAAAACAGACATGTGTTGTAAAAATAAGAGCATTTCAAGATTTGTATATTAAGCCCCGCCTACTCAATAATATGCATGATATCACCACCACATACAATAGGGCACATCTACAGACCATGGGCTATCTGAGACTACATAATACATTAATCCACTATACCATTCTTGAAATACTGTGTTTACAAGCTCTTTTCAGCAAAATCATATCACGAATGCTATGCCTAATAATGAAAGTCAACGTTTTTTATATCATGAACATATACACACCAGCTAACATCATAATTATACCAAATTGAAAAGAAAACAGACATGTGGTTGTTAAAAAATTAGCATTTCAAGATTTTCACTTTACGCCCTACCTACTCACTAATATGCATGATATGACCTTGAAAAACAATAGGGCACATCTACAGATCATGGGCTATTTGTGTACCACATAATACATTAATCCAGTTTACTGTTCTTGAAACACCGTATTTACAAGCTCTTTTCGGCAAAATCATATTAAGTCTCGCCCACTATGCATATTAATGAAATTTAACATTTTTACATCATGAACATGTACACACCAGCTAACATCATAAATACAGTATACCACATATGAAACAAATCCTGTCCCTTGGTGGTTATTATCATACTTTGTACTGCATTTCAAAGCAATTTAGTTAATTTTGAATCATCTCTCCATTGATCTTTAACATCAACTTCATCTTTCATTCATTTCTAACAATAAGCTGCCCATCTAACCTGACAGCAGGCCAAACAAAGCGATATCACTCCACCCTCACACCTTTGCTTTAGAAAATTTGGCAGTCATAAGTTTTTGTATACTCAATTTATCCACTCCGATAATTAAATTGTGAAAGAATAATATGCACCACCCCTAAGGTAAATATCATAGACCTTTAAATTGTCCCATGTCCACTCCTATCACCACCCCTAAGGCAAATATCATAGACCATTAAATTCTCCCATGTCCACTCCTATCACCACCCTTAAGGCAAATATCATAGACCTTTAAATTGTCCCATGTCCACTCCTATCACCACCCCTAAGGCAAATATCATAGACCTTTAAATTGTCCCATGTCCACTCCTATCACCACCCCTAAGGCAAATATCATAGACCTTTAAATTGTCCCATGTCCACTCCTATCACCACCCCTAAGGCAAATATCATAGACCTTTAAATTGTCCCATGTCCACTCCTATCACCACCCCTAAGGCAAATATCATAGACCAAATTGTATCCACTCCTATCACCACCCCTAAGTCAAATATCATAGACCTTTAAATTGTCCCATGTCCACTCCTATCACCACCCCTAAGGCAAATATCATAGACCTTTAAATTGTCCCATGTCCACTCCTATGGAAACAATCATAGAACTTTAAATCTCCCTCCCCTTCCTCCCACTCCTTTCTGAAATTCATAACCATCTTAATAGCTTCCAAATGAGCCCAAGTTTAACAACAGTTAACTTCAATAACAAAGACACTTTTTTAAATAAGATTGTTCTATTTTATAAAGGTCAAACCAAAGGCCACATCTTAAATTCAAATGTGATTAGTTTACACAGCTGTTTGTGATGAAAATAATTATGACAATATGATGAAAGATATTATAATATAAAAAGATGGAGACATATTTGAATGTTAATCTTATTGTTAATTTGAAACCTTTCACACCTAAACCAAATCTATCAACATTGTGTAACATAGGTGAATGACCAACTAAACAATTTTGTTCAAAGTTTTTCAAAGAGCACCTACCCCACCATTTTTCTGATCTTTAATAAAGTAGAAACACGCTGAAAATTGCAGTCCCTGGGAATACTGTAGAACCATGGAGCGGGGAATTGTAATTCCCTGCATGAACATACCACTCCTTATTTGTAGTGTGATGGTAGTCAGTTGTATTCGGATTTTGCAGACTACACTTCTTAAAAGCCCTACAGTAGTATGGACATGTAGCAATTTTCTATATTAGTTACATAGTTTTCAAATCTGCGCTGATCAGTTTCTGAATTTTGAAAATAGCAATTTTAGGTTTTGAATTATGGCTGATCAAAGATTGATCTAATTTTGATTTATGCAAAATGTATGCCTGGAAATCTTTATGCAATTCTTTAATAAATAAATTTCCTACATCTCAGTTACTGAAATTAAGAAGAAGTCTGTTGCTACTAGAATTTTCTTGGGGGTATGACAAAGACCCAAAAACGTTTGGTCAGATTTTATTGCATCACGTCAAAGAATTATGCTAAGATGTTGAAGAAACAACGGATTTCTAAAAGAAAATGTCAAGGTGATGCCCAGACCTGCCAACCTTTAGGATTACCAAACTGTATTCTGGAACTACAAAAGTTGTATTTTTGATAAAAAAACTGTACTCTTTAAACAAAATGTACAAAACAAAGGTTACTGTGGCTGAAAAAAAAATTACCACTGTACTTTCAGTTTCTCTTATTGTACAAATTTGAATCTGAATCGATAAGTCGGCAAAATCAATCCTTCAAGAGGACATGAACGCCAACCGAGCGTAAAAAGTATGAGTAAAAGAAAAAAAAATATATTTTTAACAAAAATAAATAAATAAATCGTATTCTGGTGCCAAAAAACGTACAATCGTATTCTCAACATTTCCCCTTATTAGATATGGCAAAATCGTACTAGTTGGCAGGTCTGGATGCCTTAAATTTCTAAACGCACATAAAATGGTTAATTTTTAAATGATTTTGGAGAAGTATTGTGCTACGCTCATGGTTATTAATAGAGTTGAAAGCACTTCAGCGTATGGTGGCTATACACCTCCATATAAGACAATTAGCAAAGTTGTATAAAGATATGTCTTGTGCGCAAGTACATTTTTACAGGGAAGCAAGATGAATAGACGATCCTAGAAAAAAAGAAATAACACTAAAAATGGAGAAACCAATCACAAAAAATAAGTGTATCCTCATTATGTAGCACTTTTTTGTTACAATATTATTGTTTCAAGGATTAGTTCAGTGGTCAAGCATGTTCATCTTATATGGATGAGGACTTCAAACGAAACAAAATGGTGAAGAAAGCATTCAAAAAATCTTATTCCGTTAAGGAGATATTCAAGTTTAAAGTTTGGTATCATTTGCGTAGAAACCACTGGCTGAAATCAGACTAGTTGTGATGTCATAGCCTTAGATTTCTCAAAGCCTGTATGTATTTTGTCCTGCAATTTTGTGACTTAAACACCATTGGATATGTCAAAAAAAGTAGTAAAACTAAGTCTAGGAGGCATATCTGTAATATACACCTGAAGGAAGTTTGAGGAAAAATAATTTAAATAGTGAAAAAATTAAATAAACTTTCTTTAAAGTTTATAAAGACTTTGAGGAATCTGAGGCTGTGACATCACAACTAGTCTGGTTTCAGTCGTTTCTACAGAAATGATACCAAACTTTAAACTTTAATATCTTCTTAACGGGATAATATTTTGCAATGCTTTCTTCACCATTTTGTTTCTTTTTAAGTCCTCTTTCATATAAGATGGACTTGCTTGACCACTGAACTAATCCTTTAAATAACCACAACCTTCTTATTTACACATCTGAGGTAGAAAATATTTAAATGAAAACATAACAGTGTTTGCTATTTATAGGAAACCTGATATCCTGTTGTTAACATTTTCAACACTACTTGGAATTTAAGCAATTTGTGTCCATGGATTCAATGATATATTATATGCAATGCATAAGCACCAGGGATGTGACAGTTCCCTGGTGTTACAAGGGACTTGCCAGTTTAACACTAACACTAAAAATAGGTTTATGTTCAAATGAAATGTAATGTCACTGTAAGAAAGTCTTGCTGTGATGGATGGGTCGATTTGTTTATGTAAGAAATAAAACTTGTTATCCACTTGTTTGGAAGAGCAAGGTCAAAGGTTATGACAAGGATGGGCTATAGAACCTACAAATGTGATGAGTCAGCTGCTACTATGCAGCAAACCAGAGAGCTGCACATTAGACAATCTACACTTGTGCAAATCAACACTTGACAATTCTGGACCTATAAACAGCATATTGTTTTGTAATTCTGGGGAAAACATAAGGAACATTTAACTTTTAGCTGATATAAAACACTCCTTGAAAGCACATGTTGTTGATATTTCTATGAATAAAGTTTATGGTACACAGGTTTCAAATGCTTGGTTTGATTAGAAGACATTTTTGCTTTCTTGGTAAAGAGGTTGTTAATTTGTGTAAGCAGTTAGTCAGGCCTCACCTTGATTATGCTATTCAGGCTTGGAGTCCCTTTCATGAGAAAGATCAGGTCATTTTGGAGCAAGTTCAAAAAAAGAGGCACTAGACTCATTCTCGAAGTAAGGAATCTTTCTTATGAATCTTAGTTGCGAATTCTTGGATTGACCAAGCTTGAGTTGAGAAGAGAAAGTGACGATAAGATTCAGATTTTTAATTCTTATCTGGTAGTGATGCTTTGACTTCCTGTAATTTCTTGCGTGTTTCTGCTAATCCTCAAGTGGTACGTGGTAACAGTTTTGAACTTGACCAACGAGTTCTCACGGATTGATATTCAGTACATTAGCTTTTCGCAAAGGGTTGTTAATGAGTGGAATGGTTTGCCTGCGTGGGTGCTTAGCTCCAATTATGTTCATAATTTTATAATCAGCATTGATAAGATCTTTATTCTGGGGGCCTTTTGATTTCTTCTATTGTTCATTTGTGGCGGTGGTAGTATTAGTTTGGTCTTTTCATTGGGTGACTTGCCCTTTTTAGCTGTGTCATCTTAATCTTTATTGGGTGACTTGCCCTTCTTAGCGGTGACATCTTCTTTTCTTTGGGTGACTTGCCCTTCTTATCAGTGACATCTTCTTTTTATTGATGGACTTGCCCTTTTATCAGTGACATCTTCTTTTCATTGACGGACTTGCCCTTCTTATCGGTGACATCTTCTTTTTATTGACGGACTTGCCCTTCTTATCAGTGACATCTTCTTTTCTTTGGGTGACTTGCCCTTCTTATCAGTGACATCTTCTTTTTATTGACGGACTTGCCCTTCTTATCAGTGACATCTTCTTTTCATTGACGGACTTGCTCTTCTTATCAGTGACATCTTCTTTTCTTTAGATGACTTGCCCTTTTTAGCTGTGTCATCTTGTTATAATATTCTATGATTAGTTCATTTAACTGGATTTGATGCCATAGATTTATTTCATCAACCCAGTGTAAAGGTTAAGGGCTTGGCTTGAAGTTGATTTCTTATTGTTTTATGCCACTTTCACAAACATGCCACTTTCACAGACAGAAAGGTTGTTGTTGTTATTGTTGTTTACCAAGTTTTATGCCCTGAATGCACTCTTAATAGAATATTATATCTTTGTAACCTTTGATAAACCAGTTGCAGAACACTGGCTGCACAGACTCAGCCAGACATTAACCTGGTACGCTGTGATTGCCAGGAAGTACACATTTTACTGAAGATGAGAAAAATCAGATATTACTGAACATGACAATTATTATACAGTGTTGTAATCGGTAAATAAAAAAAGAGGTATTAAATGTTTTGCAGAGATGTTACTGAAAGGGGCAGAAATAAGACTAGTCTCATATGAGGCAGCATTAAACACGTTTTGCTGGAGGAAGGCAATTCTGCCTCTTAGAGGGCAAACAAAGCATATTAAATGATGCACAATGTCTTTGACAGTGATTACCAACGATGAGCCCGCATTGTTGAAAAATGGTAATTTCATTCTACCAGTTGAGCCACCACAGGTTGGAAACAATGCATTGATGTACCTGCAAAAAAGGCCTTAACACTTGCAAATGAAGCCCACAGCCAAGGGTTTTCAACTTTCCACAAAGAAGTTTTGGTGACTAGAAATACCATTTCCAATCTTCATGGTTCCAACAATGGAAGTGGATGCACTACAATGAATAGAGTGACATTGTATTATACTAAACAAATGCCATTTTCCATTCTAGAGCTTACCCTTCAGTAAAATATGAGCATTTCAAGATTATTACATTAAGCCCCTCCTATTCATTAAAATGTATGACATCACCACCAAAAACATTAGGACACATCTACAGACCATGGGTTATCTGTGTACAGCACATGATATGAATCCAGTTTCTCTTTTTTGAGCTATACCATGTCTACAATCTCCTTTTAGCAATACCATATTGCGCCCAGCCTACTATGCATATTCATGAAATTCAACGGTTTTATAACATGAACACATACACACATACTAGCTAACAACATAATTATTCTATGAAACAAATCAGACACGTGATTGTTAAATTATGACCATTTCAAAATTTCCACATTAAGCCCTGCCTACTCAATAATATGCATGGGATCACCACCAAAAACAAAAAAAGCTTGGTGAGAAGGGGATATCAATGTGAGGCCTCCCTGAGGACGAAGTGTTGTATACAAAAGGACTCCACAAAGAGCAATGGGCATTGGTAGCATTGCCACATGTTTAAAACTAAGTATAGCAATCGAAAAGGAAGCTTCTTTCCAAAGTTGCTATTGAAAAAGAATCTAAATTCTAAATATAGGAGAAAATGAAAGTATTGTAGGGGAAGACGCTTGGAATGAGGGCAATGGAATTTTGGGGGTATTTACAGGAGAACAAAGAAGTGTTTTGCAAGACTGGTGAATAGACGACTGAAAGCAGTCTTGAACCCAATTATACGGGACATGGTATCCCCAGGATCAATCATAGTCTGATGATTGTTTGTTTGTTTGTTTGATGAGGTCTTAGCGGCACCACGACAATAAGGATCAAATTGTGCCTGAGAGGTCATATCATTTTAGAGGTAGGAAGGAAAGAAAACATGGGGAGAATGAGAGAAATTCAAGAACAAAAGTCAGAAAGCTGTGATCGAGAGAGGAGGTGCATGGGTGCAACAAAAACAAAGTAGAGAGGGGGTGGAAGAGGAGAATTAAATATGATTGTACTGATGATTGGGGAGCTTACAGAACACAAGGAGGCATAGGCTATCATCACGAATCACTCCATGGAATTTGTGCGGCATGACAACACCACCATACACACCAACACCATTGAACATTTGTGGGGTGAATGGAAGGTGGTGCTGAAAAAACATGAGAGGAGTGAAGGGAGTTAGAGAGAAGAGACTTATACTCGTTAACTACATAGTCGAGTTTATGTATAGGCAGAAGTTTTTAAAAAAAGTTCAGAATCCATTTCTTTTGTTTTTGAATCACATTTCCCAGGAGGATACAATTTAATCAAGGTAAGAATTTCCTTCATTTTAAAACTGCTCAAACAATTTTGAACCCCCCAAAAAGTTCAACAACAGCTGAATATATGAGTAGTCCCCAAAACAGGTATCAAATAATGCACTTCCAAGTCTTTGACTTGGTCACCTCTTGTATCAGAGATCGGTTTGACTAACAAGACCACAAGATATGCCGTTTGCGATGCCCTGCTGATCTAGATTGTCAACACAGTTACAGAAGTATCAGAGGAATTTGAGACAATAATCAAATCCGATTTCTCACGTTTATCTCAAGAAATTACAAGGGTGATGCAGATACATCTATATTAGAGATAAACTGCTTGTCATTATTACATGGATTTTCGCTGGACTTGGGATCTTTTTTTGCAGTCAAAATTTACCATCATCACCCCTCTCATCACGAAAACTACACTTGACCCAGAAGTCTTGAAAACAACCTACCTTTCATTTTCTCAGCTCATTGACTTCATGAACGCTAATTCATTGCTGGAACCACTGCAGTCTGCCTACAGACAGCTGCATAGTACCAAGACAGCACTACTCTTGGTACATAGGGATATACTCAATGCCCTGGAAAAATGGCTGCATTCCTACCCCACGAACAGACTTTCTGCTAATAAAAAATTACAAAACCAAGACCAATGGACTCTATCGTCTAGGAATTTGTTCTTGGAAGGGAAGGCAGGATGAGCTTGTTTGGTTCATTCAAATAATCATCAAGAAAAATAAATGACTTTGTGTTGCTAACAATCAGTCCTTGGGTGTTAAAGGTGTTAATTTAATCACATTAACATAGATACTGCATAGACAAAATGATCACAAGAACAAATATTTAGCAGAAATTTTTTTTATCAAGAATTACAGAAGTTTAAAGATACCGTACATCTGATGGCTTGGTCCGTTACAATATTGTCATCGATTTCATGCTATGGTTAACTTAAAATTATCAACAAAAAACCACATTAAGACCTCTTCATTGTTTTCATTCAGTTTTTGTCAACTTACCTCGCTTGCATCTAATTATGCAAATCATGACTTCATTGACAAACTTTTTGAATCATTATGAACAAGTGACTGGTTTTTCAATTCTACACCATTCTTGGAGCAATCGACAGCGACAACAGAGTTACTCCAAAAAAAAAAAAAAATATTAACATTTTGGCAGATTGTGACTTTTTTCTTTTTCGAAAATCAAGAATGGAAGGAATTTATCCTGGGATTTTCAGAACATAGAAGTATCGGAAGACCAGGGTATTTTTGTATGAATGAAATTCCGTCGGAAATGGCAGTATTTCCTATGGCACTTAACGTTAATGACCCCTATGGTTCCTATTTCGAGTGTGACCTATACAAGTCCAAGCAGACATTGCAAAAAGCTCAAATTTCCATGCTGTTGCTATTAAAAGAAGTTTAACATCTAAACCACATACTACTGTACTTAGCAGTAATGTTTTAGACATGTGTACGTTCATTTGATTGTTCAAATTAAACCTTAAAGCTTCACATACATCTCTTTCTTCCAATACGTTTCCTCTTACGAAACTTTACGGTGTGTTCTTTGCAAGATCCAAAAATAAATAAATACTATTGCAACATTTGTCATAATTGAAGACATGTCTACACAGGTCTAATTAAATTATTTGTTTGGAATGACTCTTCATCGAATTGAGAACTCGAACTGGCAACAGTCTCATACTGAGTTAACAACACCAACCTAGCAATTGCCAGTAAAGCAAATTTAGATTGTAATTCAAAGAACTCATGAAAACTACTTCATTGCAAAATGTAATGATTCTTCAAAATGCATGACAATCAAATTCAATCAAGAAGTGTACGTTTCTAGAGGAAATTGCTATAATGCCCTACAGGGAGAGGACAGGGAGGACATGTACCCCCTTCAATTTTCCGTAGAGTTCTTAAAAATCAGTGCATTTTGGTGAAAATATGCCTTTTGCCCCCCCTCCCTCTTTTTGGATAAGAGGCCATGCCCCCCCCCCCTCCATTCCCACTTTTCAGATGAGAATTATGGCCCTACTGCCCTAATACTGGTAATGCTAAAGAATTGGCACCATCACTTAATATGGTTACCTGACAATTGCCACACATACACACTTAAGTTATAATGTAACAGCTCCACGCACAATCGACACAGCTTAGTTTATTTAGGATGCACCAGCATGACTTATTATTAGGCTACTTCAGAAATGTTCAAATTCAGTATCATGTAGGCCTACACTCTGATTAAGCAATTCCAACAAATAGGTGTACAATGTTGGTTCACTCCAGATACCAGGGGTCAAATTTCCCACTGTGCCAAGAATAGTGCTTATAATGCAGGAACAGTGAATTTTCAAACATCACTGTTCCAGTGGAACAGTGTTTTTTATTCCCAAGCATGTGGCATCAATAATCAATAACTTGATTTCTGCTCAAAAAAGTGCATGTTGTCAAACAAGATTATCAAAAAAATATTTCTTCCAGAAAGAAAAGGCTTTTTTACCCTTGCCTGCAATTGTCAGTACAAGTAATCAAGAATACACATACTGTATGCAAGGCTATTTGCACAGGTACTTCTGTATGCAACTGTTGCTACATCATGTACATATACATACATTTGTAGTAAATCTTTAAACAATTTAGCTACTGTTGACTCTACACGTCCATGTACCTCTAAATTAAGGCTTCTTATAGAAACCTACTATCATGTATTTTTGCACCTACAGTATAGTAATCTATGTAATATTCGAACAAAGTTTGTCGTATTTCAGTCAATATCCTATCTGGCAACAATGTTGTTTGCGTTATAATGATGACGTCAGTTTTCTAAGGGTACTTCATGAATAACGTCATAGCGAAGCTAAACAGCTCTTCGAAAGCCAAAGTTCAACAAACTGACAAATGATAAGCGCTAGTCTGTTAAAGGTTGAGTGTGTGCACAAGTGAAACAATCTTTGAAGTTTGTGAAAATTGTGTTTCATACCGGAAATCAAACATCTACTGCTCTAAGAGGTTTATTGACGGAGGCATAGGAAGTGGGGGAGGGTTAGCTGCCCTCTCTGAGATGATTTCACCTGACTGGGTTTCATGCTTTCTGCCCGATTAGGAGGCAAAATTGGGAAAATATTAACCTAAAATGGAAAACAATTAGAAAAATGGAACAATTTTTTCCTCTTGACTCTTTTAACTGACTGGTGAGCTGTCATTCTATTGCCCCCTCCCCACACTTTCAATAAGTTATATTAAGATTATTCAAGTACAAGAGGAAATGTGATTAAAGGGTGACTTTAAGGGTCAAGCAAGCCCATCTTTTACAGTTATATAAAAGAGGATTTCAAAAGAAACAAAATGGTGAATAAAGCATTCAAAAACTCTTATTCCGTTAAGGAGATATTTAAGTTAAAAGTTTGGCAGTTTAGTATCATTTGTGTATAGAAACAAATGAAATCAGACAGGTTGTGACGTCACAGCCTCATATTCCTCAATAAGTGATTAAAAATGCACCTAAACCGGTAAATGATTGGTTATCGACCCACATCATATTTGACTCCCAGATCAATATATTTGATTCTATTGTTTAATGTTAGTGTTTCAAGAAGTTAAGAATTGATTCTTTATTCTGTTTGAAAGGCCCAGATTGAGGAGACGTATCAACAAACGCACGATTGAACAGATAAAATGGGGACTCCAGCCCATTGCCACCTATTATGCAAGAAGCCTCATTCCACACGTCAACTGATCATGCAATTTTGTACCATGTATGTATAGCAGTATACTGTTTGCATAGA
The DNA here is from genome assembly GCA_020152595.1 of Chiridota heheva. Taxonomy (NCBI): domain Eukaryota; kingdom Metazoa; phylum Echinodermata; class Holothuroidea; order Apodida; family Chiridotidae; genus Chiridota; species Chiridota heheva. Next base: position 1,544,613 of record JAIGNY010003170.1, read on the forward strand.
TATAGTATTCTGGTAATGAAGTAGGCCTTACTGCGATTTGCTACAATCTGGAGAAATGATTCAAAAAATAATTACATTTATATTTATGAAACTTTGTCAAAAAATATTTATATGTTTATAAAAATACATAAAAATCTTAACTTTTTTATTAAATGAGAGTTCCTTCTAGCAATTGATGTACACGCATAGAAAAATGGTTCTAGCTTCTTGGAGTTGTTCTGTATTGGGAACCTTCTTGGCTTACTGTTCAACAGTTCAAGAATTATTTCTTTGAGCTACTTAGAAAAAAAGGTCTCTTATTTTGTACCATATTTGGAAGTATCTCTATAAGACCTTTTTTTCTAAGAGTGGATATTAAAATGCCTAAATAATTTGCATCAGAAACAGAACATTGTTGTTGGCCTACATTACATTTTAAAATGAAAAATAAATGTTGTCCGTGGTAATTTTGGAAAAAATTTTTTAACTCTTTTAACTCAATTAAAAAAACACGCAAATTGCGGCCAAAAATTTGAGGGCGTGTGGCAAGCCATTTTGCTTTCTATTCCTAAATTAGCGGTATCTTTAAATCATCTATCTAATTGAATTAAAGATATCTTTAAATCAATTAGAGATATTTATAAATATGGCGTCACATATCCTTAAATATGAGGTCACATATACATAAATATGACGTCAGATAGCCTTATAAGGGATTAAAGATATATCTAAATATGGATTAAATTATGGATTCAAGATATCTCTAAATATGGTGGTCTGAAAATGTTTATATTTCAATGAACCAACTAAAAAGAGGGGGGGGGGTTAACTTTAAAGGGGGTGAAATGAGACAATCAAGCAGAGTTGTTTTCAAAGCCATTAAAAGTAGTAATCATTTCAAGATCTATCTGTGTGTGTGTGTCTCTCTCTGTCTCTCTCTCTCTCTGTCTGTGTGTGTGTCTCTCTGTCTGTCTGTCTGTCTCTCTCTCTGTTCTCTCTCTCTTTTCTGTCTGTCTTGTGTCTCTCTCTCTGTCTGTCTGTCTGTCTCTCTCTCTCTGTTCTCTCTCTGTCTGTCTGTCTGTCTATCTCTCTGTCTGTCTATCTCTCTATATCTGTTGTTGGTTGCCCAGTTGTTTAAGCTTTGGACACTTATTTAACTCGCTATCAGCCTGTACTGTTTTAAGCATTGTGTTAAAACATAGGAAAATCTCAGTTTTAAGATCTTTATGAAAACGAAACCATTTTACCTTTTCTTCACCTACAATGCTTAATCATGATGTTTGAAGCGCATCCATGTCTTCAAAAACTGTTTTTATAGTGATTTTAGTTCACTTTTATCAAAGCATTTACTGGAATAGATTTCTTTCCATAAAAATCATCTGACGAGCTCTCCAACAAAGTTCAAAATACTGCTATCGGGGTTATAACATTTTAGCAGAGGTAATATGTTTAGATTATTTCAGGAAAAATTAAATAATACTTATAAAGTACAATTATATAATCTGAACATTTCTTCAGGGTTCGCATTAACGACAAATTTGTCCTATATTACACTATAGCTGATTTTCTTACAACACATGTTGTACCTGTGTCATAAGATTTAGATATTTAGATTGTCTGGCGTATTTGGTTACGACAAGCCCTTGATTTTTGACGTATTTCGTAAATTTGCCGTTGTATGTACAGGGCACTGCGTAATGTACAGGGCATTGCGCGCTGGCGAAGCATGCAAGTAATTGTTATTAACACAAAACACTTGTGTTGGCCTGCCTCGCTAAAGTGAATGAAAATTGCGCTTAAAATACCAAAAACATTACAAAATCGGACTATTATTATTATAAAAAATATTACGAAAAAGTTCATACACAATCCTTGTATAATGTTGATTGTTGAGTCATAAAATTTGGGTTAACAATTCAAAAATAAACTAGAAAATACTTTTGTTTATCGTATCCAAACTTTCATGAGGTTTTAGTGGACTTTGACCAATTGTCAGCAATAATATACTATTCAGATCTTAAACAAGCCTACTTCTTTACAGTATAGTAACTTGACTTGCAGACTGCGATCACTTCACAGATACATGATCAACACAATACAGGAGGAAACTTAAATCCTAGCTAATAATATCGTTGACAATTGACAGCCTGCATTCAAAACAACATCAAAACTTTCACATACACTGTACAGTGTACGTACATCATGCATAGGGTCTATGTACTAGCCTATAAATGTTTATGGCAGCACTACGGGCATGTTGAATTATTTGGCCCTTAGTCTTGTAATTGTGTCACTTTTCTTTTATTTAGGAGTAATTCAAAATCATTTTTGTGTGAAATAAAACTTTGAATCGCATCAGAGAGGTAAGATGTTCATGAATTTAGTTATATTAATGAAAAACTCTGGCGTAAAATTCCACATGCTATATCTAAATCTTACGACGCAGGTACAACCTGTGTCGTAAGAAATTTCAGCCATGGCGTAAAATATGACAAATTTGTCGTTAACGCGATCTCTGCACACATGTGAGTCACTACTTCATATGTCAATGACTCACATTTGATTGATATTGCCGGGGATAGTAGAGGTGGGTCATACAACTGACAAGTGCATAACCCTCGTATGGCAATCCCATAGTCATTCTTGTTAAGGGATGTGTGTAATAACTACGTCAAGTCTACCAACTGAGCTACCGGACTCCAGTCCTGTATCAATAATCATGTGTCTCCCCAAATGGCAGCCTGCATGAAGGAGTTCCAGCTCTCTATAACATATATACTCCTTACTTAATTCAATCAATATCAATGTAAAATTTAGCTACAAAAATTCTTAAGTATACTTTTTTACGCACATAACGAGGCCAGGAGGGAACCCAAACGCAAGCCCAAATAATCGTGAAACAGGTAGGCCTACTTAAGCAAGTTTGATTTTAATCTTACCCTTCATTGACCGTCGAAGAGATCAAATACTGATAATCATCCTTTATTACTGTCATATTTGTAAGTGAAAGTTCTTATCTTTTCAGGATTAGTAAGACGAATGTTAAAATGTCAATATTTCAGATCATGCGGAGCGAGAAGTTGCTTTGCGTCCAGAGTTTGTTGATAAGGTGGTATTCTACTCTTAGAGCAGCAAGAAGTACTTAGGTGTAGCAGAAAAGAACTGTTCTACCTAAACTCGATTTAATCATTTTCAGTAGTTCAAAATTCCTTACCAGTCCCACTTAAATCTAACCAGAACCAAAAGGCTTTGTGGTTCTGATGCTTTTTTGTTTGTTTGTGTATGCTGATTGATTTTCAAAATTTGTATTTACTGTTATGTCATTGCATATCATGTGGAAATATTTGTTTCATGATATCAGTATTCATAAGTCACACCCACCATGCAAATTAATCAAATCGTTGACGATATTAGTATTTACACAATAATTAACAGCATCAAGTATGATGCAAAAAAAGGTTGCTCATTTATTCCTATTTCAAGATTTTTTCCAGTGAGCTCCGCCTACTCATTAATATTCAGGACATTACTACCACAACATTAGAACATATGTACAAACCGACCCATCTGTGTACCACATACAGCATAAGTCTGATATATAGTTCATGAGATGCGGTATGGTGTTTACATCATTTAACAATTTCAAATCAAGCCACGCCCAGCGTGCATATTAATGACATCTGTTGATAGCATAAGCATGTACACAATAACAAACAAAATTATCATGCCATATATGACGCAAAACAGATGTACAGTTGCTCATTTATCACTTTTACAAAATCACACCAAAAACATTAGGGCATATCTGCAGACCATGAGCTATCTGTGTACCACACATGACTTGAATCCAGTTCATAGTTTTTGAGACCTCGTGTTTACAACCTTTTTGTTTACAAATTTATATTAAGCCCCACCCACTACACATATTAATGAAATTCAACGTTTTTATATCATGAACATGTCATACTAGCTAACATCATAATTATACCAAATATGAAACAAAACAGACATGCGGTTGTTATCCAAAGATTTTAAATTAAGCCCCGCCTACTCATTAATATGCAAGACATCACCACCAAAACATTAGAGCACATCTACAGACTATGGACTATCTGTGTACTCGATATGACATAAATCCATTTTACCATTTTTTAGATACTGTGTTTACAAGCTCTTTTCAGCAAAATCATATTAAGCCCCGAAAACTATGCACATTAATGAAATTCAATGTTTTTAGATAATGAACATGTACAAACTAGCTAACATCATAATTATACCAAACATGAAACAAAAAAAAAGACGTGCGGTTGTTAAGTATGAACATTTCAAGATGTTTACATTAAGCCCCACCTATTCATTAATATAAATAACATCACTAGCAAAAACAATAGGGCACATCTACGAAGAATGGGCTATTTGTGTTGCAAATATGACATGAATCCAGTTTACCATTCTTGAGATTCCGAGTTTACAAGCTCTTTTGTAGCAAACTCTTATTAGGCCCCGCCCACTATGAAATTCAACATTTTAACATCATACACATGCACACATCAGTTAACATCATAATTATTATATATAAATAAAAAAGTGAGACAAAAAGAGGCTTGCGGTTGTTAAAATATGAATATTTTAAGATTTGTATATTATGCCCCTCCTACTCATTAATGTGCATGCCATCACCAGCAAAAACAAAAAAGCACATCTACGGACCATGGACTATGTGTATCAAATATGACATGAATCTAGGGTATCGTTCTTGAGATATCACGTTTACGAGCTTGCAGTCACAAACATACACACACACGCACGCATGCACGCACCCCCCCCCCCCTCCCACACACACACACACCATTATAACCGCATAGGTTCCTGATGCTATCGCATCTTGTAGAATATGACACCCTCAACCAAAAGTTTGTTTTAGGCAGCTATTTAATGCCCTAAATTTTACAAATACTATAGGAAGGCTATAGGAAACTAGAAAACTTATTTAAAATAAAGAAAAGCAAAAATCGGAATAATCAGTACCCGTAAATAGCATATATGTAACTTAGAAGAATTTGTTCAAGCTACTCTTCTCATTTTGATTGGTTATCTCCTTCAATCACTTATCTCTTGGTAAGTTAATTCTTACGGGAAAATCTTTCAAATTTGATTGTGTATTTTAGTTTATTATTCAGAAAAGAAAGATAGAAACTTTGAGCCATCTGACTGTCACTTTTAATTATAAATCCTAAATAAAACACCCTGCCACAATATTCCGGAAGTGGAGATAGAATTACCACACGCACACATGCACGCGCGCGCGCCCCAAAAGAGTGGAATTTTAAGATCCTTTCAGTCAACTTAGTCAATGGCGATTCCAGGTTTTTTCACGCTTCATTATGAAGACAGAAATGACGAGCAAATTTGTAACATATCATTGGATTGTTACTGCTTCTCAATTGAATGCCATATTTTGTGAGGAACATAAAATAGGCCTATGTGTTGATACGACCAACTATACGTTTATGTGTTCATATAGGCTTAGAACATAATATTGTTCGTATGTTTTTCCATTTAAAGCAATAATGGAAATATTTCGAACAGATAGCCTACAGCCTGACAGCCGGGATTATGAATGTGTGGACTGACGGAAATCCAAACTCACCTATTCCCGTCTTTATATATTTTTTATGTTTAATTTTTCAGAACGAAAACTGGTCAGATGGTTGTATCTTGGTTTGCTTTTGTGACTTCTTCCCCCATTCTCGATAGGCAATTGCATCCCGCCCCAATAGAATGTATATACAACAGTACAAAGAGCTCATCCTATCACATTCTTTGTCTAACCTCTTCTCCTATACACGGTACAGAGATATTTATCTTATTATTCCAGGGGTGTGTTAACAACACATATCCCGGGTTGCTTCAAGTATTCTGATACAAGCAAAGCATAATATAATAATCATTTTCGTGCGCCCATTTAAATGATACGGTAAAACCCCACTGCTTTTAATGTAACTTGAGAAATGAAATTAGTAAAATCATACTCTTTCAAAATAAGAAACACATGGTTTTTAAATTGCCTATTTTTTAACGAAATTTGACACCTAAACACAAATGTTTTGAGTTAAAAGTGCAATGGAACGTTTAATAGCCGATGATATTTAACCTTTGTTCTTTGTCTTTGAATCTATGGAATTTTTTTAAACATAAAATTATCATCATGCATTTTGATCTCCAAACAAATTAAGCCTGCAAAAATGCATTATAAAATACTGAACATTTCATTTAATTTTCCCCACTCCTCCACCCCCTCCCCCACAAAAAAGTGAAAAATAATCAACAAGATTGGTTAGGTGGATATAATTGTTGACCTGTCGTCAATCGTGTAATTGTGGCTGTTGAAATATAGTCGAATTAGCAGAGTTGTAACCAAGTCATATTTTTGCAAGTAAAGTCGAGTCACAAGTCACTTGTTGGCAAATCAAGTCAAGTCACAAGTCATTTGCTTACAAGTCAAGTCAAGTCAAGTCACAAGTCATTTGCTCGCAAGTCACAAGTCATTAACTTGCAAGTCACAAGTCATTTTTCGGCAAGTCAAGTCACAAGTCAAACTTTGAAACTAAAGGCGCAGAGAATTTCTGTTATGATATGATACAATTAAATTGTATGAAAGTCTGCAACGATTACAGAAGAAAAATATCTGCAGATTACAAATTAAATCATAAATAAAGGTCTATGGACAAGTACAGTGGCGTGGTGGGTCATGTTTCACTGGGGGCAAGGACATTTTGGTGCCCCCTCCCTAAAAAAAAATGCTCAAATAAGAGTAAAACATTTGGCATGATTTAGGACACCGTTTAGGAAATTACTTAAAATCAGTGTCTAAAATCATAAAATCTAGGGATGAAGCTTGGTAGGGTCCAGGGGCGAATCCCCGGAGCTGTGCGTTTCGTGTGATTTTGATTGCCAAATATTGCTTAGAATTGTGTAAATTGCAAGGTCTTAGCCTTACGTTTCTCCTAAGTTTGGTAGAAGAAAATTATTTAGAGTTGTGTCAAATCTAAAGAGACGAAGCCCATGGCATGCATGGGAGGCTGAAATTCCTGCATTTCTCGCAAGTTTGAGAGCAGAAAACTGCTTAATATTGAGTCAACTCCAAGGTTGAAGTCCTGTTAGGGACCAAGGGGCGAAGCCCTCGTAAGTCCTGCGTTTCTCGTGACTTTGATAACAGACAATTGCTTAAATTCGTTTCAAATCCAGGGGGTGAAACCCCGGAATCTTTGCGTTTTTTGGTGTGATTTTGGTATCAGAAAATTGCTTAAAATCGTGTCAATTCCACTGACTAACTGACTTAAGTTAGTTAAAAGGAATATACATTTTGGAACTAATGTTCAAATGTACAAACCCCCATTATATCCCTTACAGAAAAATGAGCTCGCAACGAGATCGTCTACAATAAGAAGAGCAGAAAATTGCTAGCTGAAAATTTGATAGCAGAAAATTGCTTTAAGAATTGTCAAATATATAGGGCGAAGCTCCCGGAAGCCCTGCATTTCTCGCGATTTTGAAATATGCAGAAAAGTTCTTGTTATTGTGTCAAACTGTCAAATCGATTTTTTGCGCCTCTGCGTAAACGCCCATGGGGTGAAAGCCCTGGATTAAGCGCAGTGCTTTTTTGCGTAATTTTGGTGTAAGAAAATTGCCTAAAATAGTGTAAATTCCAGACCGACTAATTAACTAAAGTTAGTTAAAAGGAATATACATTTTGGAACGAATGTTTAAATGTAGAATCCTATTGACTATATGTGTCTTTATCTGGAGTCCAGGTATAATTTTATGCTTTTGATGTAAGAATAAAGCTTCGAGAAAAACATTTACAACGTTTGTTTTATAAATGATGCAAATTGCTGAAGTAAATTGTCTACCAACTGTGGTGTAGCGGTTAACATACATGTCTACAGACCACGATGCCCTGGGTTCAAGCCTGGGTTGGGTAGACACGCCAGTGCACCACAACTGGGTTATCAAAGGTTCTGTCCGTACGTCGTATCTGTGTTCTCGTCCGAGTCGTATTAAGCGTTTCGTGATAGCATTGTTACTATCATAACCCCGAATATGCAGGCGACGACCCCGTCATTGTAAATTGTGTGTTCACCCGTCGTCGCAGCGTGAAGTTAAAAATAATAAGAATATAAAAACATATTCTCAGAACAATTTTTTGCTCCCCTGAGAGCATTTGGCGCTCACTGGGGAAACTTTTCCCCTGCCACCACTCCACTGTGCACGTAGCAATTTATATATCGGTAGAAAGAGTATAAAACTCTGAGCAGATCAGTTTTGGGCATTTGAGAGAAGTGTTTAATTGATGCAAAATTTGTGACGTATGACATGTATGACTAGGCTGCTGGGAAGACAACTTAAAATGTTTATGCAATTCTTTAAATTTCCTTCCTAACTCGCAGTCACTGACATGATGGAAAAGTCTATTCCCGCTAGAATTTTATTTTAAAGTCCTTGCATGGCAAAGACTTTAAAACTTTTAATTGGAATTTGCTGCTCACTTTAAAGAATTATGATAGACATTTGAACACAGAGGGTTTACAAAAGAAAATACCAAGGTTACCCTGTATGCAAATATATCACAAAATTTGCATAACAATTGTAAATTGGTGCCTGAGATTTAAATTGGTCAATGTCCAGACCAGATGTTTAACATTTTAATGAAATATTTTGATACTATGATAATTTGTAATACATTTAAAGCAATTTTGCTATTATATTGCGCGCTTTTTTTGTTTGCTGATAAGTTCAAGTTCATAACTATATGACTATTCTAAACAATCATATAAGGAAAACCTGCATGTAATTTACAACGTAACTTTTTATTAGGCAACCCGTAAACACAATTGTCAGTCTTTGGGTCGGATTGTTTCTGACGCCGTACACGATCATTCATTGTTATATGAGAAGAAGCTGCCTCACATGTATAGTTGGAGGTGAGCTTATTAAGCAGTTAAAAAAGCCTTAAAGATAAATTTGATTAAATCTCTTGTTTATATCTTACCTAGACATATTTCATTTAAAAACGTTTAATCTATTTAAGCATTCTTGCTTCGAACATTTCTTGGTACAATATTAGCTGATTAGATCCATGAGGCTGTGACTTCTAAAACAGCGTCTATGACATAAACGTTAGATTAATATACAGATTTAAGAAAATTATTCACCATAAGGATACACTAATTTCTTAGAAATGTGGGAGAAGGGAATGGGGGTGGGGTACAAAAATATGATGCAGGTAGTGGCGAAATGAGAGTGTTTTCTGTACACCTGCCCGAAAATAACCTCTTTTATGCTCGAGGTTTGTATACTTAAAAACTAAAAAAGCAATCAGTGGTTGATAAGCCATTTCAATATTAGGAACCTGGTGGAACGTTTCCTTGCCTCTTTCGTGTCGCCACCACTTCAGTAATTTCAAACTATTGCAATTCAAAACTTAGGTTTGTTTGCATCTTGTTGTTCAGCCCGGAACATAAGGCATGTAAGGACGCATGATGAAGCACCCATGAGGCATAATTTCCTTGACGTCCAACATGGGGAAAAGGTAGGTAAGAAGTTGAGGAAGGAAATAATCAGAAGAAATACACTAAATGCCTCTTATAAAGCTGAATTGTTCAAACAGCTTTGTCCAATATTAGATACTTAAAGCTTGCACGCTCACAAAAGTATCAATTCTCTAACTTTTTATCCAGACGTTTGTTATATCATTCATTAAGTTCCTTTTCCATCTTTTGATACTTTTAAATGCAGTATGTGTGTTCTGTATTGTACATATTCTTCCAATGTAAGGTACGGTATGTATGGTATATGGTCCAGTGTGTGTTGCAATTAGATTGTATAGCCTACAATATAAAAAAAAAACATCTACAACTTCATTAATCTTCAAACTTAGGCCATTATTATGTTTTCATTTTTTATGTGAAATTTTTTAATATCGACAAGTCAAAGTTCTTCAAGTCAAGTCACAAGTAACTTGTTCGCAAGTCAGGTTAAGTCACAAATCATTTGTTCGCAAGTCAAGTCAAGTCACAAGTCAAAAAAATATGACTCGAGTTCAAGTCAGCCTGAGCGACTTGAGTCAACTCTGCGAATTAGCAAAATCGACATAATATTGCTGGTTATCACGAGAGCCCGTGTTTGGCTTAAATATTCCAAGGTGAAAAATGCTCAATTGTTTAGGAAACTGAATATTAGGAATTAGGTATCCCCCTCCCCGTGTTCTACCACCACCACCACCACACACATACACACACCTCCAAGGCTTTAGTGGCCCATCTGATTTTGAAGGGTCTTGTCTCTTACTTGGCAGCTTGGATCCACGTTAGACTTATTTTACTTGTTCAAAAACTGTTTACGTTCATTCGTCAGTTCATAGCCGTACGAGGAGGGAGGGGAAAGAGGGGGAGGGCGGCCGCCCTCTTGCAGGCTGGGAACTGACCTTAGTTGGGTAGAATTGTGAAATGTCACGGTCGGATGTACTCTTTAAATCAGTAATTTATCAAAATCATGCTCAATTCGCCTAGATTTTGGGTCCTAATGCCCTCGACATTATGATATTTGGGCAACGATCTTAGGCAGAGATGTAAAATTTCGGGTGTACCGTTCAAATTAGTAATTTATCGGAATCATGCACGACTTCGCTAGAATTCGGGGGATGCCCTCCAGACTCGACATGCATGGTTCTGACGTGTGACATGATTCTTCGACACCGATCATAGTCGGGCAGACATGTGAAATGATGGATGTACCGTTTAAATCAGTGATTTATCGGAATCATAGATTTTATCGTTAGAATTGTCTTTTTCCACCAGACGTTTAATTTTAAGCCATTTTGGGGCATTTTCAGGGCTTCGCTTCCTTAGCTCTTACAAGGGATTTAGCCTGGGTCACACCGAAACCCTTTAGATGACCACAGGATCCCACGCCGTTGCACGTATACGCAATACGTGCGCAGTGCTGTCTTTGGCTACACAAACATTATTAAGAGCATTTTAGTGCCCCTGTTTTCTCACCTCGACTATTGAGCACCCCCTACCCTAGCCAAACACCCTCGCCCCCTACCCCAGCCCAAAACTCTGTTAAGCTACTGCTCAAGTTAAAATGTTTATTCACATATTCAATGTGTTTTTGCGTGATAGGTTTTCGAGTCGGGGAAAAAAGTCACCGCCCCCCGCCCCCTCCCCCCCCCACTACCACACACCCAGCGTAAAATAGACCCGTACAACCATGTGATCATGGTACACCTAATACCGATATTGTCAACATTATACAGTTATAGTCAGTAAACTCTTCAGTTGGTATCTTATCTGGCAAATGCCTCAATATTGGAAATGGCTGTGTGTGAACATGTTAATTTCATGTTGTAATCCATGTTGACATTCAGCTGTTTATGTCAGAGAGACACTGTGTTTCGCTGATAGAATGTGTGAAAATAAGTTGACCCTCCGCTTGACATTTAAACATGTAGACTAATGGGTTGGTATGTAGTATGTTCACAGTTTATAACTTGAAGTATGTGTTATTGGCTGTATAATGACATACGGCAATTAGAGCAGATTTAAGATTTCCACTTCGACGATCGATATTTTAACATAGGTCACACACTAACCCTGCTATAACAACAAGCATAGCCCTTTCAAAAAAGCTGGTTGTGGCTGTCGACTTTAGAATAAAGACGCCCTTATTACCAAGGTCCGAATTAAGACTTATGAAACAAAGTCTGCAAATACATTTCGTTCAATTCCATCGCGATTTTACAATGATACAATTTTGGTTTGGCCAAATGAATAAAGTGTTTCAGGACTCGAAAAGCGAATACAATTTAACTCCAGATAATGTCCATATTAGTTCAGATTTAATCCACTTCCTTCCGAGTCCCTAAGTTTGATCAGGTCTACGCAGGGCTACGCAATCTCAAAGAATATTATTAATAGTATTGTTTTCACGCGTTCAAGATATATCATTCCAGGAGTTTAATAATCGTCGTATTGTTATACAGTTATATCCGCCATCGAAGTTGGACGAAAGGTTATGTTTTCGCCTCTGTAAATTTGTTTGTTTCTCATCAAGATATCTCAAGAATTGATAAACGGATTTGGATCAAATTTGGTGTGTGGTTTTGTTACTGCTTGAGGAAGAAGTGATAACAATTTGCATTATATTAGAATAGGGGAAGGGTGAAAATGGAAGAGGGGTGAGGACATGTTTTACGCTGTTTGTCTGTCATCATAATATCTCAAGAACTGATGATTGGATTTGGATTAAATTTGATGTGTGGTTTTGTTACTGCTTAAAGAAGAAGGAATTACAATTTGAGACATTAAAACAGGGGAAGGGTAAAAATAGGGGTGAGGACATGTTTTTGCCTCTGTTTCTTTGTCTTTCATCAAGATATCTCCAGAACTGATGATTGGATTTTTAGTAAATTTGGTGTATAGTTTTGTTGCTGTTTCATGAAGAAGTGATTAAAATGTGAGACTAATTGGAACAGGAAAAGGGCAAAAATGGAGGGGTGGGGATGTTTTAGGATGAGACCTGTCAAGACTAAGTTGTCAAGACTAAGTTGAAACTTTCCACTGGAATGTGTGAAACAATGACTTTGTGCTCTGAATGAATATCCAAACAATCAATTTTATGGACTCAAAGGAGACTTACATCAAGTGTTCTCTGGAATCAATTAAAATGAAACAGTTGGTTTCTGCCATGAATGGAAAATAATGGAATGTGAATCCTGGCTGAATAGAGCTCAACAAGGATGCTGCACTTGAATAAAAATACAAACAATGGTATGGCCTTAAAAGAAAACCAGTCAAAAGATAATCTTGAAGAATTCAGAATGCGAATGATCATTACAGATCAAAACTTGGGGATGAATCTTGGTGGGCCCAGGATATCTGGGGTAGATTATATTGGATATGGGGATCAAATGAACTCTAAAATTATTCTAGGCATGTTGGAATGGAAACCGGGCGGAGGTATGCGCTCTACAGCGTGCCAATATTTTAGTATTACAATGCAAACAGCCGGAACCTGACAACACATATTGCCTGACTTATATTGTAATTACGTCTTTAAATATAGTATCCCATTATGTTTTTTTTTATAGAATTTTCACTTCTTTCTGATTCCTGCTTTGAAAAGTTAATCATGCAGTATTTACTTGCAATTTGCAGATTTTTCTAAATATATTAAAATCTTCAGTTTAATTTACAAATGTTTGAAATTATTCTTGATTTTTCAAGTTAGGGTTACAAAGATGGCGGATTTTGAGCATGGAGTTTACAATATTAGCTATGTCGTTCTGAGGGCCACGACAGAAGGGCTTATGCCGCACAAGTGGTAAAGGCCAAGTAGAATTTCACGGGAAAATAAGATAACAGCCATCACAATTGGACAATTTTTAATACTAACAAAGTACTAATATATCATCTAAACATTTCTTGATGTATTATTTAATTGTTTTCGCACACAATGTTTTTACTCAAAACATTGCTATTTAGACTAATAGAATTATATGAACAAAAAAATTTGTTGCGAAAAATCAACCTGCAGTTTAGTGGAACATCTAATTGCTAAAACTTATTTGCAGATGTTAATATTTGAAAACAAACGTACGGTGACTAAGAAAGATGGCGACCAAAACATGAATCAGACTGAGAACTTTATCCCGTCGTGGTGCCAAATAGGTAAGGATTTAGGAAAAGTTTTTTTAGGAAAACAAGTTTGACTCCACGGTGTCCAATCATTTCCCCCGTAATTTTCTGACTGGCTGATCCAGGGGGAGTGAAGGACAGGAGGCTCATTGCCCCAAGAGTTATGCCCAAACACCATGCATGTGCCTTAATTGACCAGTATCCCTTTAACCACACCCTGGCCTTTCAGCGCGCCCTGGACCACGCGACGTTAAGGGCATATGACTCAGCCGCGAATGCCGTGGCAAATTCTTTCGCATTGTAATTCCTCTGACATATTAACTTCCTCCCCACCCTACAGAAAATGTTGCTTTAGCTTTTTAGCCTAATTCTTGGAAATTATTTTGCTATACTTTAACACTACATTTGACATATATTTGCACAAGATACGTGCCTCGGTAATCTGCGGGGCGTCTCCTTCTCTCCGTGACTATCACTACGACTTGAATTGTCACTATGAATAGATAAACAAAAGTTTTCTGCACGACCAGCTGGCCAGTTTACATTTACGTATCGTGCGAGGAGGATCGCAACAGCGAAAGAACCGCAAAAAGACGGACGTCAGTATGGGATACTTATTTCAGAGCACTTGCATTCTTCTGATTGTCTTAGGTAGGCCTACTTCCTTTTTTCTGTTTTTTATGTTATCTATACATTCTTTTCTTCAACTTAAAAAATCGTTTTGATATTCTTATTTAATTTTTCAATAGTTTATCTATTGATTCATATAATATTTTCTGTAACTGATCTTCATTCTTGAAAATGAGTTTGTCGGCAGGTCGCGTGCACCAGCGCGCAGAAGCCTGTACGTATTTTTGACAGTTACGTAGTAGCTTAAATCTGGGTAAAGTAATTTTCTATTCCAAAGACGCTGCTGAAGCATGTATTCATTTTACATGGAGGAGCACATTAAATTTAAACCAAATGGTGACAACAAATATTGAAAAGTTTTATTTCGTTAATGAGATATTCCAGATTTAAGATTCAACAGATTTATGTAGAAAGGACTGAAATCATATCGTATCCTCAAAATATATCAAAATTGCTAAAATTACTCTCGTGACAAGTAGAGGCCTACTCCATAAACTGATAGATAGGTCCAAGCCCTAAATAGTTTAGCCTACCCCTATCATATCATATAGCCTAGTCAGGTACGGTAGTCGTCGAGTTATTTGTGGCGAATGTTTAAGACTGTAAATAAGACATCAGCATATCTCCTTCATACGGCTCCATTTCTTCCATATAACTTCCGGATAACTAATTTAAATAATGTCACGTGGCCGAGATTCACGTGTCCATAACCTGATAATGGACCAATCATATACTGGAGGAATCTTATTGACCAATAAAATACTGGAGGAATCTTGGCCGTCTACGCAATTCCCTCACGGTATGGGACCAAGCGTGTAAAAATTGATTTCAAATGCACGTATCAGACGTACGTTATACATCAAAGAAATACGCGCGCGTATTGCTGCTTACAATTTTTCCTCAGAGCTTCACCTGAATAGACCTTTTGATATCGGAATCGGTAATTCCTGGAAATCCATAATGGACCAATCAAATTCCGGGAATCCTGATCGTCTGCACAATTTACTAGCGTATGGGGTCAAGCCCATTAAAAATACAATTTTACACAATAATCAACAGTATTATAGGGGCCTACATACACACATAGGCACTCTACTGAGACTTAAATGGTAGCGTAATTTGGTTAGGAAATTCCCTACCAAACAGAAAACTTTGTATAAACTGTATACTCTCCATTCACACAATTTTTTCGATAAGCAACACTACTGCACTAGTTGTCTCTTTCACAGATAACAGAGGATTTGCTGCCGAAAGTTCTAGCCTAGATACTATTTTCATATTTTGTGCAGTGAGGTCAACGGCACAATTTCATACCATTACTAGGCTCTCCGCACTGAACAATCAATGTTTTCAAATTTTAACGATTTTTGCCAATTTCCGTCCTTTTTTTTTGTGTTTCAAATGAGCACAAACATTTTTAATGTTGAGGGAATGTGAACCTCAACGAACATAGCCTAGGCCTACAACATTTTAACGTGCACACTAGGCCTAGGGCATACAACTACATGCATTGAACGTAACATTAGAGTTATAAACGTACCTGAGGACAAGTTTGAACTTGAAATTTTACCTCGTTATCGCGTATTCCTTAATTGAGACAGTCTGAATAAAAGACAGTACGCTTCCTCTTGGAATATGACAACAACAAAAACATCCCCATAAGAAAAGAATTATCCAGGCAGAGCAGTTGAAACTTTGACGCAAATTTGGATACTTTACGTGTGCATACAACACACAAAGCTTATGCATTTCACATTACGCATTTAATGTTGTACTATTGTGTACGTGCGTACAAGTTATGAAGGTAATACGCGCGCGTATTGTTGTTGTTTACAATTTCCCTGCAGCTGATTGGTTGGTTAGTAAAAACAAAAATTCCCCGGCATTTTATTGGTTTAAAGTACCCTGACGTTTCACGTTCGGCTAAACTCGGTTTGAAAAGGTCGATAGTTGGGAAACAAAGAAAAAATTCTCCCAGCATTTGATTGGTCGAAGTACTGAAGAAATCACGTTCGGCTAAACTCGGTTTGAAAAGGTCTATGCACATACATACAATGCGTGCTGTTCATTCTCAATTGTGCACTGCTAGAGTTTAGTTGTAAGCCTAAACTTTTTGCTTTCATTTAGTATTTCTAGGAAATAAATCGCATGATGGAATAGCTTAGACGAAATGGAGATAATTGTATGAATCATTGCATGTACCGGATGAGACTGAGAGGCATTAATTACTTCAAAAATGTATTCTGAAGTTACCTTAAATCTTTGCGATTGAGGAGGTCGGACATCCGGGAATGTTGTGGTGAACGCGACGTAACAATGCTTTTTTGACGATCTCGAACTTCAGTCAAAGGGGAAAACAAACAGTCAGTTATCATTGCAGTCAACGGGTGAAAAACATGTTTTTTGTCATTTTGCTCAAAATACTCGACATAATTCATTTTTCTTAACAAATGTTGTGTATTAGACAGTAGTTTCCAATATATATGAGTACCATTAATTTTTGCTGACTGGCTGAGGCGACACAAGTATTCATTATCCTATTGACTGTAATGATAAAGTTTCCCCTTCAACTTGGCAAAACCGCACTGAGCCCGTGCACGGTTACGTCGAACCGACCACCTCAATGGGTTTGTTGTGATACACGTAGGACCTACAGACCTACGTATAACTGGAACTTCGCGTTCAGTCGGCTAAGAGTGACTAACTTTTTCCCCAGTAATATGTTGAACATTTATGACTGGATTGCATCTTCAGGTATACTGTGGGGGCCTTTAATGTCTCCGTCAAGTTCTCAAAAAAAATCAGAGGATGAAATTTCCGAACTTTTTGCTGACGACATTTTAGGTCTGTAATTACTTTGCACGCGTTCACACATACAGTTATGCGGGGGGTCTACAACTTGGGTCACATTTGAATCAATTTGCGGACGCCATAGAAGTGGTTATTCAGAACTTCAAAATAACTCGATTTTCACACTTTTCCAATTATTGTTTCGAATAATTAGGGGTTACTAAGTGTCCAGTGAGTGTCAAACATCAGTTTAAGGCAAACTTGCTTCTATATGTCGAGAGTCCTTTAAAGAGAGAATCTTGTCTCAGTAAAATTCGTAAAATTGTTGATATCTTTCACGTGACATCCGGTTGTGAATTGCCTTTAATTATGTGCGTACTGTACGCATTGTGTGTGTGTGTGTGTGTATGTACAGTGTGCTAGTAACTTCCACGGCGGTTATTGATTGGTTGTCGGTATTTGTGTATGACCAACCAACATTTTATTTTTTGAATTTTATTGTATATCACTATCCATGTTAACACATAATCTGTTCTTTAAGCTTGAGCAAGAGAAGAAAAAAAGTAATATATTATGGATGATTTTATCCTTTAAAAGAAAGGGTCAAATTATGCCCCGCCCTCTTTCAGCAAAGGGCTGAAAGAATGACGCTCTTCCATGGTTTTTGGTGTTCGGTAGCTTGAGCCCTAGTTTTATATGTGTGTAGGCCCATATAAGCTGTGATATTGTTCGAACACGAAGTGGGAGCCGGAGAGGGGATGGGGGCCCTGAGGGAGAAGGGAAGGAATCTGGGAGGTGGCTATATTTAAAGCTTAAAATTTATTGCGGTGCACGCTGCTAAAATACTCTCAAATTGTATCTGGCTTTTGGGGAAATGATACATTTTGTATACATATTCTAAGACTTGGTCTCAAGTTCATGCATTATCAGGGCCGAGTAAGAGCCTATGGGGCCGGGGGTATGCCCCTACCCCCTACCCCCAATATAATTTGCAAAATGGTATTGTAAATTGATATGTATAAGCTAAATAATGACATATGACACGAAAGGTAGAGCTCGGCCCTTCCAAGATACGGCCCTGCATTATAGGCAATTATCATTGTATAATAAATAGGTCCCTGAAATTGGTAATACAGTTAATAGGTGGAATTAAATGAGGTTGCCAACATGGGTTCTCAAATCTCAAACCTACGGGGACAGCTTCGTGATCAAATCTTTATTCACAAGATCTCGGCCTCCGCCCCTTCCAAAGTTCGGGTAATTTGACACACTCTCCACACACTTTTACCTGAAAAATATATTTTGCAATTAACCAACTGACTGATAGCTTGTTTTAACTATCTGGACTATTTGTTATACACTTTATCACCAATTTTACAGACATCTAAAACTCAGGGGGTCTTGCTCACGCGTAAGTAAATGTTTCAAAAAACGAGAAAAGATGACAACTGATAAAAGAAAAATTCTTCTTTTCGCAGTCTGAAGGAAATTGGAAAGTTATATTCACATAAAAACTTTCAAAACATGTGGAATTGATGGATGGCTTTTCTGAAACAATTACTTAGCCTCTGGTTGCATATTAGCAATTATAATGAAAAGATTCAATTTCTTTGAAAAATTTGATGGATTGTTTTCATTATTTTGATTTCCTAAGTCTGAACGACGATTTGAACGACAACTTAGCCGTTAAACGATGACGTATAAACGTTAGTCATATTATGACAAAAATGACCCAACCCCAAACAAATTGCAAGAAAACATTTTTTGGTGCTTTTCTGTACCATAAATCTAAAGAACAAGATATCCAAAGTTTTTCGAAAACGGACCGCCGCATCCTCCCACCACAACTCTCTGAACCAATATTTTTCTGAAGCCTACTAGGGTTCACTGAACACGTTTTTAACTGGTAACAGTAAAAATATTAGGTCTCACTATTCAAAATGGCAACAAAAAAAGACAAAATGCCCGCCAAGTTCAGAAAAATGCAAATAAATAATCGTTAAAATTGAATCAGTTACTATGATATTACAATTCTGCTTTAAATTCATGCATGTTAATACTTATTTCATATCATATCCTTTTTGGAACATTTTCTTTCATCCAAGATGGCGAAAAAACCGTAGTGGCTGAAAAAATGGCTATATTTCAAGGGTCATTCCATGTCAATTCAGCAAGGCCATGAGACCAACCATCTTAGGTTTCTTTGAAACTTGGCACATGTGTTGGAAATTATGTGTATAGAACATCCCCAAAATGTTAGCTTTATACCTTTTATTGTTTCTGAGATGTGGCCATTCAAAGTAAGCTTATTTTGGACCTATTTTCTTGAAAATGGCGGACATTTTGAATATTTGTGGATAACAAAAATGTATACAATTTTTTGTGAAGTACCAGGCAAAAAATTGTGTGCATTTTTTTGTTGTTGGCAATTTTAGGGAAATTTCGTTCATTTGTTGGCAATTTTCTTCGATTTTGACGAATATTTTGTCATTTTCTGGGAAATTTGTTGAGAAATTTGACCAACATTTCAAATAATTTTACAAAATTATCTCAGGCCATATTACTATATATTTTTTATTTTGGCCCAGCAAATAAGTAGGGGATAAAGCCCCACCCCTACCCCCGTCTCCGTGGTCCCTGATATTTTGTCCATAAAATACAATTAAATGAGGAAGTCAACATGAGTCCCCAAAATCTCGAATCCATACGGAAAGAGCTTGGCCGTAAAACATACGTATACAAGTTCTTACTCCGCCCCTTCCGACAGATATGAAGGGTCTCTTCTCAGGAGGGAGAGGGGGCAAAAGCCAAAAAAAAGTTCCGGTGACATGTGGAAAAATGCACAGGTAAATTAAGTTTCCATCAAGAGTTGGAAATCCCATGGAAATCTCCTTCAATTTCCGAGAGATGTCCTTCGTTTTCGGAAGATTTCTTTTAATTTCGGAAAACTTCTTTCATTTTCAGGGAATTTTCTTTAAATTTATGGCCAGTCTTTGGGAAATTTTGGCCAGTTTTGAGGAAATGCCAATTTTCTAAAAATTTAAATTTTATGTTGCAGAAAGCACGCAACTGGGGTGAAATCCGCTCAGGGTAAGCTTTCCCCTTACCCCCTCCCACTGCTCTCTACGCCTCTGTATGATGAAGCACCATTGTGCTTTTAATACCATTCAGGTTTACACAGCACATTTCTCGAATGTGAATTATTGGGAAAAACATGTGCAAGGAAAATTACTGTTATACGATTTTAAAAACTTGACCAAACAAGTACCTAGAAAAAGCTTTCACTTAACTGCCTATCCTGAGCTTAGCAATAGAAAAATATAAAGAATTACAGAAAAATACAGTTGTCTATGGACTGTAGTACATTCACTGTACTCCACTACAAAATGTACCTACTTCGAGAAGAGAGGTTTCTGCTCCACTGCTCGAACACAATTCGGAAAATAATTGTTTTCGTATATCGAGCGAAAAAGGCTATATATGTGCGTTAATACTTTCAGAATTTTTGGGCAAATCCTATGGAAAAGTTCTGCAAAGTTCTATTTGCATGAAAACTGTCAAAACTTCTGGGATTAATGGCTATTCTGAAATAGTTACAAGTTTAAAGCAACACAGAGAAAGCTGCGATTACATATGCATTCATAACTGTATAAAGAAGGATTCAATTTCTTTAAGAAATTTGATGGATTGTTTTCATTAGTTTACTTTCTTTATTTGAAACTGGACGATCGACGATGATGACGACCTGCAGAGAGGTGATGACGTATATCGCTATGCAATACAATTTACATTGCGTACTAGAAATTATCGCTGTGTGTGGCAGTGGCGTCCCGAGTGGCGTGTGGCAAGCTATTTATGCCACTTCTGCACAGTGGCGTAAATAATTAAATTGGGGACATGTCCCATGGGTAATAATTTACTCCCCCCCCCCTCCCCCCAGCCAAACCTGGGAAAGGAATTTGTTGTAATCATCCCATGTGGGAAAATTTGTTGTTGGAGAGCACTGAAATAGGCCTATATCGTATTGAAAGGTGTAACTCTGTCGAGTACCCTGTTTGTGATGTCGACATTCGGAGACATCGCTACATGGAATGTGGGTGTCCAACCCCAAAAAATTTAATAATAATGATAATAATGATAAATGAAAATATAAGGTAGTTGAAAACTCAACCGTTTTTCTTCGGGCACCCTCGCGAAATCCACCCAAAGACCCTAGCGACCCGATGACACCGTCGACAAAAAGGGTGGAAATTATTGGCCTCACTACATTAAATGGGGTAGATTGGTGACATCGGAAGCGTGACCTCTCGGGGGTAATATAATACACAACAATATAACCAATAAAGGCGTGCAAGTTATAAATCGCGGTAATAATTTGGTCCATATACTAAAGCTGCCGAATTCTATATTTATTTTATATGACGAATTGCTCTGACAAAATGAAATACATCAATAATAGGGAAGCAATGTTGTTTGAGTTCAGGCAGAACAGATATGGAGTTCAAACATTTCTGATGCAACAAATTCCTTGTGTTGAAATCAGCATGTAGATGATATTAGCAAATAATTGCTTACACCACGAATTTACATTCTCATATCATAATTATTTTTTTTATATCAGGAAATTCGATCATATATGATAAAACGGTTCACGGGCAACAAATAGTTTTCAAAAGCATGTATAGTATGGCAAAGTTACAGGAAGCAAGATTGCAGCACGTAAATAATAGACCGAGATGGTAATTTCTCACCCCAGCATGTATTGGGATTTGTTACAAAAATCTTTTAAGTTCTCGGCTGCGCGTGGACAATATTATGATGAAACAATTTGGAGATAGCACGTCAACAAATAAACTAACGTCAGAGATCACTAAATAATATTCCTTGCTGGCGGGTAGTCATTTCTGAGGCGGTTTTCAACGTCTGCCAGTGAGACTAAGCTGAACGTGGAAAAATTCTGAAACATTACAAGAGAAAGACGCAATTCTTACTTTCTCAATAGCATTCATGATCTGATTACACTAAAACAGAGCCTTCTGGCTAGACTTAATATCTTTATGCGTATGATGGTTATGAA
Organism: Chiridota heheva; assembly: GCA_020152595.1. Lineage (NCBI taxonomy): Eukaryota > Metazoa > Echinodermata > Holothuroidea > Apodida > Chiridotidae > Chiridota > Chiridota heheva. The sequence continues at coordinate 1,566,789 of JAIGNY010003170.1, forward strand.
TGAAAAACATCGACTTGTTATTTCAAAGATACGGGATCATACATTTTAAAGGAATGTTGATCAGTTGATAGCCTACGCTATCTATACTGTGTGAGCATGTGTTGCTTCAAATAAAATGTAATCACAAAAATAATTGTTTCAAATCAGTTTATTACGCAATCAAATGCGTTAAGGATACCTAGACGGGATTAAGCATAGGTTCTCAACACAAGCAAACAACACTCAGCTGCCCACCCACTTTAGTTCGGCAGTAACTCGTTATAGCCTAAATTCAAGCAAGAATGCAACGGATGTACTGGTGCAGGGATGTTGGTGCAGGGATGTACTGGTGCAGGATGTACTTGTGCAGGGATGTACTTGTGCAGGGATGTACTTGTGCAGGGATGTACTGGTGCAGGGATATACTGGTGTAGGGATGTACTGGTGCAGGGACGCACTGGTGCAGGATGTACTGGTACAGGAATGTACTGGTGCAGGAATGTACTGGTGCAGGGATGTACTGGTGCAGGATGTACTTGTGCAGGGATGTACTGGTGCAGGGATGTACTGGTGCAGAGATATACTGGTGCAGGGATGTACTGGTGCAGGTTTTTTTTTTGGTCACTTTATTTGACCCACCACTTAAAAAAAAATGTGGTACTGGTCAGTGCCGGATTTAGGCACACGCAACTAAGCTACAGGGCCTCGCATCAAAAGGACTTCACTTCGAAGGGGAATCATTGCAATGTGTTTCATTTTATATTTTCTATATGCAGTTATATACCGTACGTATTGTAATAAGTATGACCTCGCTGTCTTATATATATATTTTGCTATCCATGCATATACCAATTTCCTATACAAAAAAAAAAACTTTTTCTGGGGGCCTCATAAACCTATTCAACTCAGGGCCTCATCATGTCTAAATTCGGCCCTGGTACTGTTGGGCCGAATTTTGAAATGTTATATTTCACCAAATTGTTGTCATTACTTTCTTATTTTTATAAAACGATTTGTCTGAACCTCCCCCACCAATCCGATGGTGCCGCTTCTGCTCTAGGGATTTACTGTATACCACGAGCTATGCTGTTTTTGCCATCAATAACACACGAGTGAAAATTCGTTTATAAAATGTCTTGGTGTATAAACAGTTTCATGTATACGTATTTCATAGACATTTGTGTATCTTTAAAATCTCAACTTAATCTCATAACCTTTAACCCCAATCGTGATTACAAAGAATTATCTAATCAAATTCATATCAAAACAAAAAATTTTGTTTGGTATTAAAAGGCACTATACGTGCAACTCATATTTTCACACAATCAAACTGCTTGTCACTGTTGTCATGGAAACTGAAATCTTCGGGTTTCGTATATAGGACCCCTACCAGTTTTCATTTGCTCACCCCATGCAGACGTCTGCTCCTGTTATATATACTTTGAGACTTCATATTACTGCTTCAATAGAAATCGGAATAGGAAATTGTCTGTCAAAACTTTTAGTAAAGAATTATTTATTGCTGGCAGTCTGAAATGATAACTCTCTGGTTTATGACGTAGGCCTATACTTTTTATCACAAAAACTGTCATTTTCACCAAACAGAAGATAATCCATATTTCGCAAGGGTTTACTTCTCCTACATGAACTTGTTATATACTCTCAGCTGTTGAAAGGAAAGATGAAGGAAAGGATCAAACGGATCATAAGGGGGCGGTGCCAGAAAGTTTTGTTAGGGCGCAAGAGAGGCAGCCCTACCATTTTAGGTGTATGAATGTTATGTCAATAACACAAAGCCCACAAATATTAACCATGCAATTGCCCCATTCATGGAGGGGCAAGTGAGAGCAAAACTCGTGTGGGCAGCAAATGCACCAACAGACCTACATAACGCTGGCAATAACGGCCACGCTAATGTGTTACAGGCCAGTATCGTGTTAATGTAGAGATGAAATACAATCCAACGTTTCTGATTGATCCTAATATTTACACAGTCACCGACAAGTCAATTAATTACCGGTGACGGAACTAGTATGTATCGGACTTACTGAATGACGGGTCAAGAAATTTTATTGAGACAAGATTCCTGTTTTAAAAACTCCTAGATATCACCATCTTCAACCTTAGAATTTGGAAGCTAAGAACGATTTGCTTTTTCTGTCATATTCCTTTATTACTCCATGTTGGTGTTTGAGTCTATTATCATTATGTCTAAGATTTTCTGTCTGAATTTTAACGTATTTTGTTTGTTTGATATGATCTTAACACACTAAATAACGAAACTTTGGTGTCGGAAATCAATGGAAAAATGATAAAGTAAAGAAAGACGATCAACTATATAGGTCTATACATCGTTATATAGAATTGGTTGGCCATCTGTAGTAGATGCTCATCATGTTTATATCGTAATATTGAGTTAGCTGGCCATCTTCAGTAGATGATCAACTTTAGGTCTCTATCGTTATATCAAGTTGGTTGGCCATCTCAGTAAATGATCAACTATCGATCTCTATCCTTATATCGATTTGTATGGCCATCTTCAGTAGATGATAAACTTTAAATCTATATCATAATATTGAGTTGGCTGGCTATCTTCAGTACATGATCAACCATATGTCTATATCGTCATATCGAGTTGGCTGGTCATCTTCAGTAGATGATCAACTATAAGTCTATATCATGATATTGAGTTTGCTGGCCATTTTCAGTAGATGATCAACTATAGGTCTATATCGTCATATCGAGTTGAATGGCTATCTTCAATAGATGATCAACTATAAGTCTATATCATAATATTAAGTTTGCTGGCCATTTTCAGTAGATGATCAACTATAGGTCTATATCGTCATATCAAGTTGGCTAGCCATCTTCAGTGGATGATGAACTATAGGTCTATATCATAATATCGAGCTGGCTGGCCATCTTCAATAGATGGTCAACCATAGGTGTATATTATAATATTGAGTTGGCTTGCCATCTTCAGTAGATGATTAACTGTAGATCAATATCGTAATATCGAGTTGATTGGCCATCTCTAGTAAATCATTAACTATAGGTCTATATCATTATTTGGATGTAGTTGATCAACCATATGACATGTTGTCATATCAAGTAGGCTGGCCATCTTCAGTAGATGATCAACAATTGGCTGACCATCTTCAGTAGATAATCAACTATAAGATTATATCATAATATTGAGTTGGTTGGCCAACTTTAGTAGATAATCAACCATCTGTCTATATCGTAATATCAGGTTGGCTGGCCATCTTTAGTAGGCCTATATAGGTTGCCATTAATGCTAGGAACGCCTGTGATCGCAGCCTTCAAATCTTTATCATGGAACGTAACAATGGAAGTAATAACATATATATATATATATATATATATATATATATATATATAATATATATATATATATATATATATATATATATATATATATATATATATATATATATATATATATATATATATATATATATATATATATATATATATATATATATATATATATATATATATATATATATATATATATATATATATATATATATATATATATATATATATATATATATATATATATATATATATATATCTCTTTATATACAATGGAAGTAATATATATATATATATATATATATATATATATATATATATATATATATATATATATATATATATATATATATATATATATGTTATTACTTCCATTGTTACATGTTCCATGATAAAGATATATATATATATATATATATATATATATATATATATATATATATATATATATATATATATATTTATATATATATATATATATATATATATATATATATATATATATATATATATATATATATATATATATATATATATATATATATATATATATATAGTGGTTTCATGGCGGATATATATATAACTGATATATTATATATATAATATATATATATATATATATAATATATATATATATATATATATATATATATATATATATATATATATATATATATATATATATATATATATATATATATATATATATATATATATATATATATATATATATATATATATATATATATATATATATATATATATATATATATATATATATATATATATATATATATATATATATATATATATATATATATATATATATATATATATATATATATATATATATATATATATATATATATATATATATATATATATATATATATATATATATATATATATATATATATATATATATATATATATATATATATATATATATATATATATATATATATATATATATATATATATATATATATATATATATATATATATATATATATATATATATATATATATATATATATATATATATATATATACATATTTATCAACAAGCAGGATCTGAGCTGCAACCAGTGGTTTCACCTTGGCGGATCGTCAGGCAACTGAAGCTAGGTAATTATTCAGAACAGGCCAGCGCTTCTTCTTAGTACGGTTGGGTGGTCTCATTTTACAATGGCGGCAAGAGAAAACTATTTCTGATCTTTTGAATCTTAGCGTTGCCGTGTAAACATAACAGATAGTTATTGATATGTATATGTTATATGTTCACGCAGCAACGTCTTATAAGATGTGACTTAAAAAGATGGAATCTCGTCACAAGAAAATTGCTTGACGCAGCACCAGTGCATCTGCTACATACCAACGACGTCACTTCCGCTCAGTGCCGGATTTCGACATGTGGAGGCCCATGGCAACTTCAGAAGTGAAGCCCCACACTACTTTGATAGCCGCCGTCCTGTGGGAGGGGTCTAAGGGGAGGGGTGCACCCCTTTGGAATAATTAAGGGTGCTTAGATGCAAAATGGTGCAGTATTTTGTAATTTTTGAAGTAAATTTATGTTCAAGAATTTTCATTTTGTAAGCTTGTTTGGCTGCCCAATTTTCAGTACAAATAAACAGTGGTTGCTACAACTCCTACCAATGCAAATTAACAGGTTGCTACCACATTTTTCCCTTACAATTTCTTTCATGAAATATATGGAGGCCCCTGGCTGTGGAGGCCCATGGGCTGAAACGTTGAATTATATTGCATAGCTTTCTCCATATTAATACGAGACATGGCCTTAAATATTATACTTCTGTATCGTACGGGGGTTCCACCTTAAACTTTAACATCAGTTTATCTTAAACAATGGACGAATGAGGTGGGTTTTTTAAAGTTTAATAATATGTTTTCTCTATTTCTTTTAGGTGTACAATCACAGGACAATGTATACTTTGTGTCGTTTTCAGTGGGATATTCCATTGTAACCGACATGCTTGGTTCATCGACTTTGTCCATACGAGCGAATGCCAGTACACATCAAGTGTCAGATATTATTGCAGGGCGCAACCTGTGGAGACTGGGTGTTTATGGAAGCACCCAAAAAAAGGGGGATGGGGAGAGAATAGCTGAGGTCCATCAGATTCTTAGTGAGAGGCAAGCTTCGCTGACTTTGCAGAGGAGAGGAATTTTGAGGTTTGACGCTGCTACAACGTGAGTTGCTTACTTTCACCAAGATCCACTTGATAACAAGAATGACCCATCCATAGGCCTACCATCCGGTTGGGTACGGGCGTACCGGATTAAGACTTTTTAGAGGCCCTTAACACCGAAAAGATTATATGTAATATGGTGCCGGCTAAAACAATACTGAATCGCAGAATAACTTGTTATCTTTCGAAATCAAACAAATCTAACGTGTATGCTGAAATTGAAATAACTTTTCAGATTTTCTGATTGCAAAATGATTACTGCCATGCTTTCTTTGACCGTTTGAAACAAAAATATTAAATATAAAATGTTTCTAAAATGGGTAAAAATATGTTTTTGCCGTACTACTGCGCTTAATCTGCCTAACGGGTCTAAAGCAGAATAGAACAACTTGTACATTCCGTTTCAAATTCCTCCCGCTTGATCCCTCTGGATGTGATGTCAATGAATTCCATCAGGGATGAAAATTTGGTCCCCCAAATTTACCTGCAGAAAGGATTTTGATATGGTTTTCAAGAAGAAAAAACGAGTTTACGGGGTCTGCAACGTTACGAACCATACATAAGCAGGGGCATCACTAAGGTCCGACGACTGAGGGGTGCTGACATTTCACCCAACAAAAAATCTATGATTGTCCTGACAGAACGTCTCAATTTCGTGATGCCATAACAAGAGACGTATGAAGTGGAATGGGAAAGGCCCCATCCCACCCACCCCTTCCCCGCCCCTCTTAGATGATTTCACTCGCCCAGTTACAAAATTTCCGCGCGGGAGGGTAAAATGGGAAAATTAACAAATTGAGCAGAAGTTTGGTCAAATAATTAGAAATAGTAGTGAAATTTCGCCAAAATTATCTGCAAATGAAGCAAATTTTCCGCAAATTGAAGCAAATTTTCTTAAATTTAAAGGAAATATCCCAAAAATTGAAGGAAAGTTAGATGTGAAAAAAAAAAAATATGCTCTAAAAATCATCTTTGAAAAAGAGAAGTAAAAAAAAGTACGTGAATTTTATAAGGTTATCAGATCATGAGATTAGGGTTTCAGTAAAATCATAAAAAGCCATCATTCATGAAAATTTACACAGCCCAAGGCCCAAGCTTAAGGTGTTTGGTCCAAAATTGAGGGTTTCTGGTGCAACCTGAAGCTTCAAGTTTCGGTCCAAAACCTACCAATAATTTAGTCAATACAAATACACAATTCCAACATCTTTGTTTTTAATGATTCATTTGATATTTCATTTACTTAAACTTATGGCTTTGATAAAAAAGAAATACATTGGAGCTACATCTCTTTTTAAGGGAGATAAGTCCCATAGAATACGCCACTGTTCTTATTCTTATACTTGTAATGGTTATACATACAGTGTTTTAATCTAACTGACGTCTTTATATCAAGCAAGTATGTTTGAAGAAACCAAAACAATTTGCGAATATGATGGAAACAATTTCACTACTGCGATTGGTTAAATTCAGATCACGAAAAACGAATCTACCCGACAGGCGACAGCCTGGATGGATCATCTCCCCGAAGAAACGTACTTTATAGTTATACCATGAATATGCTGAACTTCCCGAAAAGTGGGAGAATTTTCCCGACAAACGGCATAATTTTTTTCAACGAAAAATCATTTCTGGGGGTGGTTGCACCCCGCGTCTCGCATAAGCTGAAAAGGGAAAGTCACATATGCACCATAAAAACCTCCTGCAAAATATTTGCCACTTACTAGATCCCACAGGTTGTAATGTTATGAGCCTCATGTTGGTTCTAGGATGCGTGTACATCGGTATGTAATTTTGGGGCGGCTGCTAACCTTGGCCCATGGACTGATGGATACTACTAGGGTTTTTCGTATTCCAACCAACAAAAACATATCGTTGCACATGTCATTTTTCGCGATCCTTAAAACTACAAAAGCTATAGAATTCGTTGGCCACTCGTGAGGTTTCCCATGCAAGCACCCTCAACCCTCATGTTGTGGGTGTTCGCATGCCCACTTTGAAAGCTGTCAAATTTTGGATTTACGGAATATGCTGATTTGTGACGTCAAAAGTTCTTCACTATTTACCAATATTTAGATTTTAAACCTGGCCTCCGTTGCTGGGTTTCATTCCATGTACATGTAGTAACATTTTATCCAGCCTTGAAGATGTAGATCACCCACTCGGAATAATATTTTATCTGTTATTTATATAACTTTTGATTTAATCCGTGAAAAATATTACGTATGCATAATTTTCCTTATTCATGGCAGAATTGATAACCTGGATTTTACGTACCTGTGTGTTGAACTAGCAAGGGGTGACGAAGCCCAGCCCTCATTCAACTTCTTTGTTGGAAGTAAGGAAAAGACCCTACTCATGTGCCAGGAGCGGCGAAACACTCATTTGGCAGGTATTGCAAAGTATTTATTTGATTTGATTTATTGTTTCTGCACAATATTTACAAGTATGGAAATGAATATTTTACAAACAAAAATGAAGCAGAAAAACAAATATGAAATAGTTAAGGTATAGATACATTCAAACTATAAAGGAAAATGTGAATGAAAGTGCTCACAAAATTTCTTCTGAGCTTGACATGGTGAAGACTCGTATGAACTTCTTAATGTTGAAATGAAATATTAAACACAGCTATGTATGTATACACACATACATATTTACACCCCCATTTCCACTTATATTCAAAAATATATGCGCATGTTGAGGTATTCCTTCTGAAATTCGGCCCGCCCACCCTATCTTACCTCAAAACATTTACACCCTAGGAACCCCACCCTCAATTACAACCCTGGAACCCATCCCCACCCATACTTAACGAAAAACACGTGCATCCATGCCAAAACGAAGAATAATAAGTTAATTAACAATTGTTTTCTACTAAATACATTTTTATGTGATTTAGTAATTGAGATGGGGATTTAAAATCGTTAGGATTGAAAGGGAGGGAGTTCCAAACATTGATAGAACAATTTCTATTCAATTATGGTAACATATCTTTTGCAGGGATTAGGAGAGGTATATAATCAAAAAGACGATATAATGTGCGCATGTGCAGACTATTGCACTCAGCACAGGGCTGAGAGGAGCAGAATCCCCCACCAATAACTTCATGTGAAAGTGTTGAAATTTCATACATAAATGACTTCATTCAAGTTGAGACATTCTGCAAGTTATTCAACCATTCGCTTCCACATATTCTTGAACGCTCCGCCACCCCTGACAGTTATTTACTTGTATCGACTATTGTACATATATTTTCAGTTATTTGATTATCTTTTCCTTCTGTAAAATTTTAATATGGATGATTTATTACATCATGAGCTGTGACCAGCGGCATGGCCATGGGGTGGTTACCCCTCTTCTCTTTTTTCTATAAAAAAAAGTTCTTCAGATTCTTAATTTATGATTTAGTCTATACTATCTGACTATTGCTTAAGTAAATTTGGTTAATGCCATGTATGTACATAGTAATGTTAAACCTTCTCTTTAAATACATCCGCCGTGATTGTCAGGCTACTAAAAGGTATGTGAATATGATCCCTTTAATTTTCACCTCCTGTTTTTACCCCTCCCAACTTATTTTACCATGGCCACGCCGCTCGCTGTGACTCGTATAATGTTGTGAACATATATAACATTATTTTTTGGGAACGAAAACCACAAAAAAGCAAAAATTATATAGAAAATAATTAACCGTACGGAAAAAAGGTGCTTATGATGTTTATTTTTGCAATATATTTTATTGGTATTAACCTGCAAAAACTTAATGATCTGATTATTCTTCATTTCTAGTACCGCGCGTAAGACCGAACACTATTCAAACCACTTCTTTCGCCGTTAAATATAGCATACAACATTCAGGAGATATCTCGACAGCACATGTTACTATCAACACGACTGTCAGGGCGGCGCCAGTATCTGTGAATGTAGCCCCACAGGTAGAGGGAGACCCTTTGTGGCGGTTGGGATTTTTTGGCAGTAGATTCCGAAATGGTAGCGGAGAGCGACATAATTCCGTTGACCAACTTTTGGACGAAAATGACGTTTCCAAACCTTTTGCGAGTGGGAGCGACTTGGCTTTCAGTATTGAAAGAAGGTGGGTAAATTTTCATGACAAATTTAAGTGAAAAGATGTAATTCTCAAAAATATTTTTTATATTAGCCTTGTTTTTGGGGAAGGACAGATGAGTGGGTTGAAATCATTTGTAATTGCTTAAGTGGTAGCTTTGTCACGCAGGGGACAAACTTATGTTAATAGCTTTAGCCAGTCAAATTTTGAAGGGGTACGAGGGGTAAGTGAGGTTAGATTAATTCTTTAGGGAAAAAAATACACCTCCCCACCTTGCCGCTTCTTAATACAATTTCTGTTTTTTCTTTTACCATAAAAGACTGGATTTGTCCGGAATGATGGGGCCGGATGCTGAGTTCCCGTACATGTGTGCTGAATTTGGTCGAAACGAACAGGCTCAGACAGATTTTATTTTCAGGACAGATGGCAACCCTCCGCTTGTTCTTTGCCAACGGTTAGGTAGGTCTAATGTTCAAAAAATAATTTCCATAGGAAAACATAGGCGGCGGAAGCGGGGGGGGGGGCAGGGGCCCGGCCCCAATAATTTCAATGGGGGCGGATCCCCAATAATAATTTGTAATTTTTATATTTTTGGTGTTTTAATCACCCCCGAGATTTAATTCATATATTCTCTTTATATGATAGCCTAGATCATGCAGTCCACAATTACAATATTCTACAATTATACAAAACAAAAACTTCAAAGTTTTTGTAACACATTTTCTGTAAGGGACCCCCTGACTAGAATGGAAAATGTCCAGTTATATGGTCATAATTACTTACACATCTATTACGTTTGATCAATGACAACTCGCCTCCCTAGCCTGACTATAACATGATATAAACGGGTTCGTTTTTTTGTATAGAAGGGCACTCATTCCTGCACCTCGGATTTTTTTTAAATGGGAATGCGACGTTCTACATCAGGTTCCCCCCCCCCCCTCCCCATAGAAGGCTATAGAATTGTTAAACGGTCAGAATCGTTCTGGTACTTCAACAAGCTTTAAAATTCCAAGTGCTTTTTATATAATTAGATTTTAAAAGAGCACTTTCTCTAAAATAGGGTGTTCTTCAGACATGTAAGAAAAAACTTTGAAAATGTAAAATAATCTATTAGTAATATATTAACACTTTGTTCGATACTGTATTTATTTAATGAATTAAGACACCGAGAGATAGACGGGGAGGGGCGGGATACAGAACAGGTTCATTTTAAAAGTTTGACAAAATTTACACATGTTCATAGTAAATCATTGGAAGCTTATCAATCAATTTTCTTTTAGACTACACATATTTTTCAAAGAGTGACCATAGACAGTGGCGTAGCCAGAATTTTCATATTAGATAAGGAGGGGGCTGAATTGAACCGACACGATATTTAGTGTTGTAATTGAAGTGACTCAAGCGCTCGACTTGTCGGCGTGGGGTCCAGGGGCCCACTTAAGAGCCCTGGTGGGGTCCATTGGCGAAGCCCCAGTATAGTTCTCGCAAAATTGACATTTCAATGGCAAAAAAGTATGTCACAATGCATAGTAAGAAAGTGTATCATACAAGTCAAACTTCATGTCAAAGAGAGCTATAATACACCATATACAAAACACAAAATCATCAAAATGCATGTGGAAATATGTTTTATTGTTTATGTTTGTACATGGTTAGGTTTATCGTCACTTTTTGAAAAGTATGGGTTGTCTAAAAGAAGGTTTTCAATAATTTACTACAAACTTGTGTAAATGTTGTCAAACACTAAAAATGAGCCTATTATGTCATGTGCACTCCGATACCCACCTTCCCCTCTCTCTTCCCTCTTTCTGTGTCTTAGTTTATGTATTTAAATACATTATTTTGTCTCTCTTTGACATGAATTTTAATTTGTACAATACACTTCCTTCCTTTGTGTTGTAACGTATTTTTTTGTCCTTTAAATGTGAAAGGCTAAAAAAAAAAACCGTAACGCGTCACGTGGCAGTACTTTAAACATAAATAAGTTCCTTGCTTCTTCAAATTCAGATTGCGTCACATTTTTGTCCTATAATTCACTCATCTGGTTACAGTATCCGTTGATAGCAATGCGCTACGGCAATGCTTATACAGGATGAACATTGTGTGGTTGTAGGAATGCATGGTGTTGACAATGATGATGAGGATATGCATAGTGTTGTATGGCTAGTGATGATTGTTCTATTCTCAATCAGCCACTGTTGTATAATAATTTTTCTTACTTAATGAGAAAAGCGTATGCTTTATCTCACTGGAAAAATAATGACATTCATGTTAGCGATTTACTCAATAATGATGGCACCTTTCTTTCGTACGAAGACTTTATCAGATTATTTTTTGAGTTGTAGCTTTTCAGATTATTACGAGCTGATAAAATCACGCCACATCTTTGAAGAACAATTTTTTTACTTGTCTGCAAACAAAACTTCATAGCCCACTAAGACGACCATGTTTTATCCAGGCTACTATGCAGGTTAATAAATTTGGGATGAAGTTTTTTTACAATAATAATTATTCTATTGTTGGTGGGGAGGGGAGCGGGGGAAGGGGGCTGGTAGTTTGCTGTTCGCACAAGTTTTTTTTCTTTTCAATTGGTATTCCTTTTTCGTTCATGAAAACTTCCCATTACGACTTACTGATTGATTATTTTGTACTAGCTATATTCTCCATTTTTATTTTATTTTGATTATGCTTTTTGTAGGGTAAACTTTTGTAAAATACTTCGTTTGTGAAACAGGGAGATAAATAATGAAAATATAACAAAGATAATGACGATGATTATAATCATATGACGACAATGTGGCTATGGTGATGACGATGTTGATAATAATAATTAAGATGGTTGGTTGTGATCACGATGGTGTTGATAACTATGTCTCACGGGCCGGGAGAATGGGGCCTGTGGGCATGTTTTCCCACTTTTTCGCAAATAATAAGAAGGGTGACCTGCAATCAAGGAGCTTCTACAATTTTGTAACAATTAGGCCTGTTGCAAGAGATATGAACAAGAGATTATTTCCACTCAAACAAAGTCGTTTTAAACTTGAAACTGACAAAGACAACGTTATCACATGTATTTGTCTTTCCATGTTTCATAACAAAATACACATTTGTAGCAATATCATGTCAAAACTTTTATATTTTTTTTAGGTTTTGTGTGTGTGTGTGTGTGTGTGGAGGGGGTTAGTTAGAAAGGAACTAAAGAGACCAATTACCTGACTGCATTTTCTTCTTTAGATCAGTCGTTTCAATCGTCCGTGACCCCCCCCCCACACACACACACACATACTTGAAATACTGCTCCGTGGCCCATGTGTCCACAAATACAATTGTAATTTTGATTCAAAAAGACAATCATACTTCTTAACAAAAACAAATAATACATAAACGTATTTATCATAGTTTGACAATTTACACTGTTTGATTCGCAGATTGTCCGAGAGGCTTTGTACGATTCCGCGAATCTTGTTATTTCCTGGTCGAGGAATTAATGCAGCACAAACAAGCACGTGACCGCTGTCTTGAGCTTGGATCAGATCTTGCCTCCATTAAAGATGATGAAGAGAATACATACATCAAAGATATATCATCATCTCGCCGAGCCTGGATTGGAGGCTATCGGCCAGAAGGTAACCACTGACAATCACATGGGCAGAAAAGGGAGGGTACATTTATTAGAGATGATATGGGATAAGTGGCAGAGTAGCTCTCAATGCTATAGGCAAGATGCATAACCTTGCGCAAAGTTACACTCAGGGCCGTTATTCTTATCTGGAAAGTGGGGAGGGGGGACATGGCCTCTTATCCAAAAAGTGGGGTACAAGAGGCAAATTTTTCCCAAAATGTACTGAATATGTCAAATTCTATAGAAAAGTGTGGAGGGGAGGGGGGACATGTCCCCTTGTCCCACCCGGGAATTATGGCCCTGGTTACATTAATGGAGATGTGGTAACATATTACATATTAGTATGTCATAGTGTTTCTTCCCCTAAATCTATACCCTGTCTCAATTTATGAAAGAGCATCTGATTCTGTATCTATTTACAACTATAAACCCTCAACCATCTTGAAACTGAAATTAAACTATAAACATAGTTGCTATTGTAGTTTTATTTGGTTATAGACGAAACCTGCAAATAAGCATTTAAGCCAAAAGTATCAAGGTAATTTTCTCATCTGCTCATTTTTCCTTTTTAGACTCATCTCAGTTCTTGTGGCTTGATAAAAGTAACTGGATTTACTCAAACTGGCTGATAAGAGAACCAAATAGGATCATCATAATAGAAGCCTGCGCGGAGACTAACTTTGTCCGTGGTGGTATGTGGAACGATCATTGCTGCAAAGAATATAGAATAGCTATCTGCAAAATATGATATCAAGGACGACAAAGATACTACCACATAAATACCAAGATTTGAAACTGTTTTGTATAATATCTATGTGTTTTGCTTTAGTTTTTAAATTGTGATGTAACATTGATGCATGATCAATGATGCATGGGACGATGAAGTTAGTTTTGGGCAGAGGTTGGGCCTATAACCCACTCATTCCTCTACACATGTTGAGGGGTCCATCGAGAAGGGGTAATATAGGCAATTGCATTGAGCTGGGCGTCTGCAAGGGCCGCCTGTATGGCGTACAGTCCATGCCCGTGGAGGGGATTTGCCAAAGGATACGTCATTAAGTCTGAGCGAATGAACCAATTTTTTTTTCTAAAAAGAATTGATAGTTTGTTGGAACACACGAACAGGATTGACGAACCTGAAATATCAGGAAAACATCTGATTACATTCTACGGCAAATTAACGGTAGTTATCAGGCTGTCATACCTTTCAAATTCCTGACTATGGTCTTGAAGCCATACAAAAAACAAGAAAAGATCAATGTCTCGAAATCATTTGAAAGCCCACACATTGTATTACATGAACAGTGAAGGGCCATAATTTTCCTTCAGAGAGTGGGGGAACCCTTTTCTACAAAACTATGTTGGCCCATTTTCTTAAATCCATATATGTGAAAGTGTGTGTGTGTGTGTGTGGGGGAGGGGGGGTACCAGAGGCGTAGGAAGCAGAGCAGGGGGAAACTGCCTCCCTCAGAGGATTTCACTTCCCGGTTACGCTTTCTTCCCGGTTGGGAGCCTGGGAGATAAAATTGGAAAATGATCTTTTAAAATTTGATAAAATTGCAGAAAAGTTTTGATCAATTACCTATCATTCCAAAAATTCGGAAAACAGTTGTTTTATTACAGTAGGGGTACCACTGTACAGTAGGGGTACCACTGTACAGTAGGGGTACCACTGTACAGTAGAGGTACCACTGTACAGTAGGGGGTACCACTGTACAGTAGGGGTACCACTGTACAGTAGGGTACCACTGTACAGTAGGGGTACCACTACAGTAGGGGGGTACCACTGTACAGTAGGGGTACCACTGTACAGTAGGGGTACCACAGTAGGGGTACCACTGTACAGTAGGGTACCACTGTACAGTAGGGGTACCACTGTACAGTAGGGGTACCACTGTACAGTAGGGGTACCACTGTACAGTAGGGGTACCACTGTACAGTAGGGGTACCACTGTACAGTAGGGGTACCACTGTACAGTAGGGGTACCACTGTACAGTAGGGGTACCACTGTACAGTAGGGGTACCACTGTACAGTAGGGGTACCACTGTACAGTAGGGGTACCACTGTACAGTCTTGATACATTTCCAGGTTTGATCCGTGTTGCAGTTATCAAACTGTTAAACACACCAAAATATTTGGCACACGTACGCACCCAGGACCGCAGTCTGTGCACAGCTACGTGTTACTCAGATGTGCATGCCGATATGTTGGTATGACAAGAACTCAAATGATGTCAATTTTTACTCAGGAAACTTTTGGCAGGTTTGATAAAAACTTTGAAACAAGATTAGCAGATGGGAACTAAACATTGGAATATTCCCGTGAATTTTCATATGATGAATAAAATTCAATTTGTGTTTTTATTGGTCGAATGACGATGGTCAAACGTGCACTAATACTGAAAGGCCAATCAGAATCGTATTGGAATAAAATGTACGCTAACCACATTTTAATCATGATAGATGTCCCTTAAAGAAATAGATTGGTCTAAAAATCATCAAATCATGTTGATACATTTTTATTTAGGCCAATGGGGTTAACCCATATCTTGCTGCATCCAGTAGCATATCCAGCTTGAGTGACCCGAGGGGTGGGGCATAGGCAGGATTTGAGGGGTGAATTTTCCTCCCTCCACGTTTTTCCATATTCGTATTAGACTGTGGGCCAATGCTCAAAATTCTCTTCCTTTCTGAGTTTCGTAGTCCACCTCTTGGGGCAAGACAAAAAATACATCAATCTGTAGGGAATAACTTGCTTATTGATAAATTAAAAATTTCCACCAAAATTTCTTGCACGTTGAGGAGTAATTAACAAAACATTTAAATTTGATACAAGGGCTCCCTCTATTATTTAGAAACGGTCCTTTTGGCCATTCTGGATGCCCAAGACTGCAGCCAATTCCCTGATCTTCCGACTTAGTCCACAGTACCAAGTAATGACACTGATTAAAATGCAGTTATTGAGTAATTTTCTTTTAAATTACAAATATTGTTCTGAATATAGAAAGGAAACATCATTACGGTCAATGGGAAGATGAAGTATTTTAGTCATTTAAAAAAAAATCATTTTTAATCTGTTGAATATAAAAACCCTGTGTCTCTGTTATTGCTGTAAAAGAACAAGAGAACAATTCAGGAGTTTTGAAGACTTTAAACAGTATATGTTGAAGTTGTAGGAAACCATCCATGTTGTGTACATCTCCTTTATTCCCCAACCGCCACTTTTGGTGTTCAGTAAAACAAACAATTGACCAACATTGACCTTTAATGTCACTCATGCACGGTAAATATAAATATTGAGTGGATAAATTGTCAACTGGTTATCATGGACATTGACTTGGTTGTCGATGTTATGTCTGTCCGCACGTCGCACCTGTGTTCTCGTAAATATATAGCATTTGTACTATCATAAGTGGCTAATTCCCGTCATTGTAATTGTGTGTTCAACTCTCTCTCTCTCTTGTTTACAGAACCAATTAATCTCTGAACAATAAGTGCAGCTGGCATAAAACAAATGTGTTTTCATAACAAGGTGAAAAGTGGGGATATCTGCATGATTTTTAAGCAGATGTACACGACATGTCATTTTCGCAGGTATTTGTCTTTTCATGATTTTTGTTCCCTCCCCCGATTATGGAAGGTAATTTGATGCTGTGGGGAATCTGTGTATTAAAGGAAGTCTTGCTTGTTGCTCCTGAAAGTCATTCATCCTGTACATATACCTTTCTGTGCAAGAAGTGATGAGTTCCAGGAACAAATAACACAACTTTTTCACCTTCAAATTTAATGAACTGACCGATATCATCTGACCATTTTAAAGTTTTTAACTTTGTCAATTTGTGGGAGCAAGATGGAGAAGAGAATATTCTGAGGTTTGGCAAAGACAGTCTTAAAAGAGTCAGTCTTATCAGCATTTAAAGCAAAGAGTTAACATGTACTATTTACTTTATGCAATAATATAGACTAAATCATAAATCAAGAATCTGAGGGGACTTTTTTTATGGGAAGGGGGGTAACTACCCCCCTCATACCCCCGTGACCACACCACTGATGGCAGTGTATGATAACTAAAAGACTACATGAATATAAAACAACTTTATATCATTTATTAGAAACTTGTGTGCAACAAAAAGTTGAGAAGATTCATCTGAATGAGAAATTTCTGATATCGCTTTATTGTTTGATAGATATTGATTTATATTTGTTAACCAAAGTGGTATCCAACAAACTTCTCTTCCTGTTACCTCATTAAATGGAGTCATTCTAGCTAGTCTGATTTTCAAGTATATCAGAATGTTGCACATTTCTTTCGACAAAAGACAAATAATTTTCTGTTGGTATTTTTATATGCAGTATCAATTAAAATTGGATGTTTTGATGAGTAGGAATAACATGAAAATTGGTTTATTAAGAATGTTAAACAGATTATCTGATTTTAAACGAGCTCTGTACAAAATAACAGTTTGATACTTTTTTTCATAAGAAATGATTTTGATTAATTTCAATTTTTTTTTATTACCATAAAATGGAAAAAATTTATTCGAAAATTCTACTTTATGCAAATTGAGTTGATTCAATAATACCAGCCATTATCAGATGACCCTTACAACAATTCAAGGGGAAACTTTTGACAGAATATATAAGTAATACTTACATGGTTGTCATTTAGGCCTACTGTATGCAGAGGCATAGGAAGCAGTGGATTTCACCTTCACGTTTGCATGCTTTCTAAAATTGGGAAATTATTTACATGAAATTGAAAAATGTGTTACATTATTGAATATTTTGGTAAAATTTTCTGAAAATTGGCCAAAATTTCCTAAAAATTCCCGACAATTAGCCAAAATTTCACAAAAACTGGCCAAAATTTTCCTTTGATTTAAGGAAATATCCCGGAATTGAAGGGGATTTCACAATCAGCAGCAACTTTTGAAGGAAACTTAATTGACCAGTGCAATTTTCCCACTTGTCACTGGGAAAATTTAGATAAACTAAAACCCTGAGAGGTGACCCTTCTACATGCCCTATGTGGCATTGAGTCATACCTGCACAATGATATGATTACCTTATTGGAAGCTCAACAGGGAAAGGCACTGGTTTCCACCTCCTGCAGAATGGGCAATAATAATTTATTGCAAGATTCTTTTTATCTCATTTTTGCAGCTAATTTTGTCATTTGCAAACATTTTTTGTTTTGTTATTTTGATGATAGTAATATTCTTTTTCGGATTCATTTAATAAAAATGGAATGTAGTCTTTTGGACAAAAATCCTGAGAAGACAAATAATTGTAAAAATGATGATTTCCTTTAACTTCAACATATACTGTGTTTCAAGTCTGCTGCAAAAATCCTGAATTTTTCTCTTTTTTTTACCAGTAGTGGCCTATTCCTTATCTTAATCAAAACTTCTTCTTTTTACAACAATAACAGAGACTCAGGTTTTTATATTCAGCAGATATAAAATGATAAGACAAAGACTAGAATAGTTCGCCTTACCATTGGCCATAATGATCTGCTTCTTTCTATATTCAGGGACTATATTTTGTCATTTAAAAGAAATATTACTCAATAACTGCATTTTAATCAGTGTCATTACTTGGTACTGTGCACAGTGTGGCCCAAGTCACAAAATTAGTGAATTGGCAGCAGTCTTGGCATTTTTTTTGGCCAAAACAGTTTTTAAATTAACATTTTTGGTTAATTACTCCTTAACGTGCAAGAAATTTTGGGTGGAACTTTTTAGTTTAACAATAAGCAAATTATTCCACAAAGTTTGATGTATTTTTTGTGTTGCCCCAAAAGTGGTCTACGGAAGTGCAAAATAGAGACCTGCAGCCCACAGTATATCTTTTGTATTTTTGTTTTGTATTTTAGGGTGATTTTATTATTTGCCCCCCCCCCCCCCCCTTTCATTTTCGGTGGGCAAATCCCATTTATGGGACGAGGAATTTAATGTAAAGTGGTCTGATTTTGATGCAGATACATTAATATGTTAAGAGCTGTGCAAATAAGGGGTTTGAGGTGTCCCCACGGTGTGTACTTGTGAATAACGAACACAAATAATTCAAAGAATCCTGTAGATTGTTCATAAATCAATATCTTTTCTTAGGAGAAATGGTCCATCAATCATTCACAGTTAATGCACACATCACCTCAGGCATATGATACACAGCTATTTGTATCACCAGTTTGAAACTAAACTTCTCCCACTAAGACACCTAACACGGATGAGTGATTTCAATCACAAAAGTGCCTTGATTATTCAGCTCTGCTTTGTGTTATCTTATACACACAAATAGCCTGGGGCTACTTGGCTGTGGTGTGCATGTTGGCAGATAAACAATTATTGTTTGGAGTGGAAACACAACACACTGAACAGAAAGTCGGGTTGATAATTGTCATACCCGAGTTTTCAGGATTAACTCAGGTGTCGGGTGCGGGTAGACTTAAAGAGAAACTTTTCAGCATGTTTAGGCTTTACATCCCAATAAAACGGATGAAATGTTTGATTGTCTTTGTGTTTCCCTACAGAAAACATTTAAAGCACAAGTAAGGCATCAATATTGAAGCTGGCACACAACACTTATGTATTTAAGGGTGCATTCTGAGAAGCCCACTGAGTTGTTTTATAATGAATAAGTTTCCATGCTATATGGCCAGAGGCATAGGAAGCACGGGAGGATTGGGAGAATTTCCCGAAAATTGAAGGTTTCCTGAAATTGAAGGTTTCTTAAATTAGCAACAATGTTTGATGGAATTTTCTTCACTTGTAACCAGGTAATTTGGGGTCCTTTTCCCCCGAGAGGTAATGCTTCCTACACCCCTGACTGTGGCTGATCAAGTTTGAAATGCAGATTTTATGTGATGTGTGTCTATGAAAGGATGTATGTATGGCAAGTAGGTAACTTATTTTCTTCTACAAGAAATATAGCAGACAAAGAATATTTTTCATTGGAACATTTATTCCAATCATAAAAACTACCTTAATTTCATATAATGCTAATTCTACAGTAAAAAGACATGAATTTACAAAGATAATTTATATTTGATCTAAAAGGATTCTTATTCAGAATTGAATATTCATTTCTCTGTGCAGATTGATCTCATAAACACTCTATATATCATTTCATACTGATTTGGTGTATATCCTTTGGGCATTGGTGCATGAACCAATTAAACCATTTCTTTATATATGAAAACTTTCAATCTTAGCATATTTCAGTACCCCACGCACATTAAGCAAAATAATCAAAGCCAAGTTACATTTAAAAGCCAAACTGTAATTAAGTCAAGAAACTTACACAATTTTGAAAGGGATCGAAAGAAGGTAAATCAGCAAAATCAATATAAAAAAAGCCAAGAATATTTTTTGTGACCAAACAAGTGTTTAAAAGCCACGAGAAAAAAAAGCAAAATTTTAAGAAAAAGCCAAAAATAAATTTGCAGCCCAAAAAGTCAGTCTGGCTTCTAAAAAGCCTGGGCCAATATACCACCCCTTAAAGACCTGTATCATTGACATTCTGCAATCGTCAAATGAGACGATAGAATTGATTTCTCACCTTCTAATCAACAATCCAACAAAATCTCATCCCATACCCTAGTCCAATTTTGTCCCAGAACTCCTGACATTGAGGGAAGGCGAGGGGGAATGTGTCCCAGTCCCCAGTGACGATACAGGCACATAGCCAGGATTTTCCATGGGGGCGATTCCTCAGTAAAATTGACCAATTTAACTTGAATTATAATAGGGAGGTATATGAGATTTGGGGGTGGGGATTGTGAACACACCTGTCCCACTCCCCCTACCTCCGCTTCACTTGTTCCACTCTTCTATTACCAGCTCAGAGATCCATACTTACAAATTTAGCAGAAAATACTCTTTGAAAATAGACATTTTAAATAATGAAATAATACCATACAGAATGCATAACAGTACTCTTATAACATTACATAAAAATCATCACTCTTTTGTCTTTAAATTAACGTATGTTAAATCAACTTTATACTTCTACATATAGTATGTTCATATCTCTCTTTTTTACCGAACTTTTTTGATGAAAAGAAACAGTTTTCTTTTTCAATAGTGTCAGAAAAAATTGGCCAAAATGTGAGCAATCATTTTAAAAACAAAATATTATAGGCATGTAATATGGAATGATTTGTATTAAGTTGGACTCCTAAACCTTGAACCAATTGTTTAGGTAATGGAAATGTTTTTCATAGGTATTAATCATCTGACTTTTCATAACCCATCATTTGCCTGGAAGTTTTACCAATGTCAATAAAAGCTTTGAAAGGAATGTTTAAATGGAAAATCATCAAATAAGCATAAGAATTTTTTTATACAAAATGACGAGATAATATTGGATAAAAATCATCCTCTTTTGTCTTTAAATTAATGTATCTTAAATCAGGTTTTCTATTTCTACACATGATACTTTCATATTCCTCTTTCATCAATAAAAAAAAAAAAAAAAAAAAAAAAAAGCTCCTCTAGCAAAAACAAATTGGTCAAAATGCAGTCTGAGCCTGAAGGCCTGAAGGCGCAGGGGGAGGGGTGCGATTTTCAGGAAAGTAAAACTCAATTTCAGTGAGCAAGCCCACACATTAGGTGGATGATGGGGTTTTGAAAAAAAGTATTAGAAGTCGACTACCAAGTGCGGAACTCCAAGAACAAATTTATATCTTAAGTATGCATTTTGATAGACTTTCTCCTTTTAACCATTTCTTTGGGCAATGGAAATGTGATCCATAAGTGTGTTGTTTCCTTTGACTTTTCATGACGCATCATTTCTCTGTTGTCTGAAATACCAAAAAGCTGAGAAAGGAATGTTTACGATAAAAATGAAAAAATGAAAATAAACATTTTGAACAAACGAAAATAAACCACACAAAATGACAGTACTTTTCAAAAATTGGATAGAAATCATCACTCTTTTGTCATATATATTAATTTTATATTAATGTATATGAAATCAGTTCTGTGAGTTATACACACAATACTTTCGTATTCCTGTTCTTTCAACAGTTTTTCCCACCATGAGACAAAGCTACCCTCTCTATCCCCCGACATCAAAATCCTGGTGCCGCCACTTATTTTTCTGTAGTCTAAAATACCAATTGTGTCAACAACATAAAAAGTTTTGATTCAAAATAATGTTTAAATGGAAAATGATTAAACAGAAATGTTAAGTGGAATTTAACTCACAACATAACACTGCCTGTAAAAAATACATGTTGTAAAATAGAGGTTTTAAATGATTATTGAGTATAATGTACCTTAATTCAACAATGGAACAAAACAGAAATATGAAGAATGTGACAGAAGGATATACATGACCTAACAACCCAAAAATTTCTAAAAAATGTCCAAGCAATTAAAAACCACTCATTTCTGGTTCATAACACAATCAAAATATAATTGTAGCTCTCTGTAGAGTGCATACCTCTGCCCCAGTTCATTCCTTATCTCCAATATACAGTAATCTACCACAGAAATCCTAGGCCCACCAAGTTATCCTTAAAGAATATATTTCTAAATTTTGATTTGTATTTCCATTTGAATTCAAAACACTTCATGACCTACCTTCAAATTGATCTCTTCCAAGGTCGTACAGTTTCATTCAGGCTATTTTCATTGTTTGAGTTCCATTCAGGCAAGGTTCACATTTAATAATTTTCCTTTCATGCAAGAAACCAATTGTTTTGATTTTCTTTGATACCAGAAACCACTTGATTGTTTTTCTGTTTGGATTTCCTTTCATTGTTCAGTACATTCCATTGGAGAGTTTCAACTAAGTCTTAACAGATCTCATCCTAAGACATACCACCCCCCCTCCCCTCCCTCCCTACTCATTTGCACTCGTCCCATGTTCCACAATATGTCTCAAATTTGAATCACTTCTTCCTTAAGCAGTAAAAAAACCACCCACCAAATGTAATCAAACTCCATTCATCACTTCTTGATATATGTTGATGACAAACAAACGGGAAACAGACAAATGCAGGCAAAAACTTTAATATGGAATTAAACTCCGGTAAGACATTTTATGAATTGTAAAATAAAACTTTGCAGCAACTTGATGTAAAATTTAAAAAAAAATGCTATAATAGAAATATCTAACATTTAAAAATTGATCAATCATATCATATAAAAAAATGTCATAGGTGTGATTAAAAAGTGCATAGAATTTAAACAGCTCAATCCCAAACCAACTTGACTATTTTCTTAAGAAAGTATACCGTTTGTTTATCTTTGCCTAGAATAAAACTTACTAATATTAGACACTCTAACCAGCAATGCAAGCAGTACAGATTATACACAACTGAAATGAGGTTAAATTTGAATTTCATCATTTTCGTTGTTTATCATTTATTTTCCTTTAAAGTGATATACATACATATATTCTTTAAAGAATTTACATAATAAGGAATCATTTGGCACTAGAAACTTTCATGATTAATGAAAACAATTACAAAGAAATCTCTCCCACATATAATATTTTTGAGTAATTCTGAGCATTATTCCAATACACAAAATATCAAAATACTTGTTTTTTACTCTTTAAAACACAAACAAATTTAAAAAAAGGAAAATATCAAAATCTGTTTATTTTGATGTAAAATCCAAAAACATGATATGTATAGTTTTTGTATGCAACATAAAGGAAGAAATCAGAAGATCACTTCACTTCATATACATGATGCAGGTTAGTATGATTTTGTGGAATGCTGTACGACACTAATCTTTAAGCTAGTTGAACCATGGGCGTACAACACTAATCTTTAAGCTAGTTGAACCATGGGCGTACGACACTAATCTTTAAGCTAGTTGAACCATGGGCGTACGACACTAATTTTTAAGCTTGTTGAACCATGGGCGTACGACACTAATCTTTGGGCTTGTTGAACCATGGGTGCATGACACTAATCTTCAAGCTTGTTAAACCATGGGTGTATGACACTAATCTTTAAGCTTGTTGAACCATGGGCGTACAACACTAATCTTCAAGCTTGTTGAACCATGGGTGCACGACACTAATCTTTAAGCTTGTTGAACACTGGGCGTACGACACTAATCTTTGGGCTAGTTAAACCATGGGCGTACGACACTAATCTTTGGGCTAGTTGAACCATGGGCGTACGACACTAATCTTCAAGCTTGTTGAACCATGGGTGTACAACACTAATCTTTAAGCTAGTTGAACTATGGGCCTACGACGCTAATCTTTAAGCTAGTTGAACCATGGGTGTACGACACTAATTTTCAAGCTTGTTGAACCATGGGTGTACAACACTAATCTTTCAGCTTGTTGAACACTGGGCGTACGACACTAATCTTTAGGCTAGTTGAACCATGGGCGTACGACACTAATCTTTGGGCTAGTTGAACCATGGGCGTACGACACTAATCTTCAAGCTTGTTGAACCATGGGTGCACGACACTAATCTTTCGGCTAGTTGAACCATGGGCGTACGACACTAATCTTTGGGCTAGTTGAACCATGGGCGTACGACACTAATCTTCAAGCTTGTTGAACCATGGGTGTACAACACTAATCTTTAAGCTATTTGAACCATGGGTGTACGACACTAATCTTTAAGCTAGTTGAACCATGGGTGTACAACACTAATCTTTAAGCTAGTTGAACCATGGGCGTACGACACTAATCTTTAAGCTAGTTGAACTATGGGCCTACGACGCTAATCTTTAAGCTAGTTGAACCATGGGTGTACGACACTAATTTTCAAGCTTGTTGAACCATGGGTGTACAACACTAATCTTTCAGCTTTTGAACATGGGTGTCTGACACAAATCTTTAGGCTAGTTGAACCATGGGCGTACGACACTAATCTTTGGGCTTGTTGAACCATGGGTGTACAACACTAATCTTTCAGCTTGTTGAACACTGGGCGTACGACACTAATCTTTAGGCTAGTTGAACCATGGGTGTACGACACTAATCTTTGGGCTAGTTGAACCATGAACGGGCTTGTTGAACCATGGGTGCACGGCACTAATCTTTCAAGCTAGTTGAACCATGGGTGTACTAATCTTTGGGCTAGTTGAACCATCTTCAATCTTCAAGCTTGTTGAACCATGGGTGTACGACACTAATCTTTAAGCTATTTGAACCATGGATGTACGACACTAATCTTTAAGCTAGTTGAACCATGGGTGTACAACACTAATCTTCAAGCTAGTTGAACCATTGGCATACGACACTTATCTTCAAGCTAGTTGAATCATTATCATTTCAAAATATCAATATGACCCTAAACACCAAGCAAGGAGACAAATTTCTTTAAACTTTTCTCTGTTTTAGGACATGCTATTTTCATGGACCATAAACCTTACAAATTGAAAGCATTTTCCCATCTCTAGGCATTAGGATGCGATAACTATTCATAGCAAAATATTACAAGACAAAAAAACAGAAGTCATATGTAAATTACAGCTTATAAAAAACTCTCCTATAACAAAATTGACAAGGTCCCATTTTTGTACAGTCTTATATAATTGAATAATTTAGAACAGCTTACAATTTCTTGACAAAAATAATCATTTCTTCTTTGGGTCGAAGTACTTCATTAATTGGTTGTTCTATTAGTTATTTCTGGGTATAAAGAGCTTTTCTATACCAGCGAGGGGGAATTCCACACATAATGAAAACAAAGCAGCGGTTCCATACGAGATTAGGCTGACTCCTCCAAAGTAGAATGCCTGTAAGGATCAACAAAATCATAGGTCAGATGAAATTTCCTCTGAAAACCCACAGCTTCTCTAACGTGTGGTAACCTTACAAGTGTTCTGGGCTCCATCAGAAACAATGTTGCTGCTATTTTACAGGAACGTGATGATAAGTGTTTGACATTGGTAAAACATGGCATCACAAAACGATGAATGTTCACATTGGAACTGATATCATGCCTTGCACAGAGGTGTAGGAAGTGAGGGGCAGGGGTGTAAAGTGCCCCTCTTAAAGATTACCAAAAAGGTCCCCAAAATGAAGGAAATTTCTTGAAAATTAAGGAACATTTTCTGAAAATCGGAAATTGCAAAAAATAAGGGAAATTTCCCGAAAATTGAAGAAAATGTCCAAACAATGAAAGAATTTCTCTGAAAATTCAGGGGATGAATTTACCAGTGCATTCTTTCCCGCTTGTCACTGTGGAAAGTTTTAGGAATCTTGCCCCCCTCTGAGAGGTATTCCTTCCCATGTCACTAGCCTTTAAGCTCTCCAATTCACACTAAATTTTTCCCAAATATAATTTTCTACAGTACTTGTCACTAGATCTTGAATGAAACTACTTATCTACAAATAACTTGAATATTTTTGATTGACAAAGAAAACAAACATGCATAAACTTACTATTAATGTCAATGAAAGATAATACGATTGTCCCTGATTGGCTGAAAATATCAGAAGCATAATAGGATGCAACAGGTATGCTGTGTAGGTCAGGCGGCTAAAAGGCGCCCAAGCCTTGTACGACAAAATCGAATTGATCCAACCTACAAAAACAAAACAAATAATCACAATTGTCACGTCTTCATGATTTGTCGATGCATGTCAAATGTCTCCCAATTATCTTTTTGATATGACAAATTTCTGTTAGAGATCTAGTAACTGTAGCGTAATCACTTTATAATCTGTTGACGGTAGTCTTGAAATATATGTAGCTTTTAAACAATACTGATAAATCATCTCAAAACAAAATAAATTAATTTGATTATGTATCAATTCTTTAATGGTCAAGTAAGATTTTTAGTTTCTCAAGTTGAAACTTTTGTACAATTCAATGTACATACATAGCAAAACAGGTATACATTCATAATGTCAAAAGATGGTACAGTATGTCAGTAAGAAACATTGACATGAAAGTAAATTTATTTCATATCGACCATATCAATATGGCATCATACAAAACGTCATAACAATTGCAAATACATTCTCTCGTCAAACTTTTTACAAAATGCAAAACCAACACACCACCATAACCATAGTAAAAAGCAGCCAAAATACATGAAAAATAATTCCTAATATTGATCGACCCTTAAAAAACAAGATAAACGTAAAACCAAAATTTGTAGTGGTTCCGATGCATTCTTTCATTGTTGATTGATTTTCAAGTTTTATACTAAGTGGCATTGCATTTCATAAATATGCTAAATAACATATATTTAAGCCATACCCACTATGCACGTAAATAAAATCGTTGTGGTTACTCGCAGGGCAGCCCTGCGAATTGCTCGGATGTACAGAGTTATTCGCAGGGCAGTACGAAGTGAAACTCGGTGCTCAGTGACCTCATTTTTTGATGACGTACGCACGTACATGCAATTTAGAAACCATGCAATTTACATATTAAATGTGTCACCGCGACATGCATTGTGTGTATACGTGTGATAATGACTGCGGGGTATTAAGATATTACTCCGCGTGGTTCCTTTGAAGATCCCTTTGAGTAAGTCCAAATTCCCGTTAAGAACCCATGCCTTTAGAAATTTGGATCCCTTTGAGAAACCCTTTTGGTCGATCCCTTTGAGGTAGTCCAATTTTCCAACATGAAACATTTGACAATCCCTTTGAGAAACACATCAGGTCCCTTCAAGCCCCATTAAAAAAAACCTTTGGGTCTCTTTGAAAATCCCAAAGGGATCCTTTTAGTAGTTGCCAAAAGGTTTTTTCAGTTGGGGAGTTGGTCATGGACTTAAATGCCAAATCGTGGACTTGCAAGGCCACCAAGAACCTGAGGAATGTTTGGACTTTGGGCAAAGTCATGCTTTTGGCCTCAAATATCTGAAGAGCCAAAAAAACTAGAACTTTTGGAAGGACAGTATGCTCGATTATTCAAAGCTAGTATAGAGACTGGGCTTGTAGAGGGAAGTATATACAGAAATAGGGTAGCAGGGGCAGATGATTTTAAATTACTTGAGCTTTGAATGATGCACTTACATTTTCATTTGCACTACAAGCTTCAAAATATATGAGTTTTCCAAGATATTTTAAAACAAAAAAGCTCAAGGTTACATCACCCAGTGACTCAGAAAACATGTCAAACCTAGCAGCTTTTCTAACTACAAGCACCTCTTTTAGTTCTATCAATTTAATAACAAAGAAAGGAGAGGCCCTGACTTGCCAATATCAATAAAAGAATGACTTTCAACTCCCTTTCCAACCTGCACCCTCTCCTAGCCCCTACACATTCCCAGATCTGCATCCTGAATTGTAATATAACTTCCAATTTAAGAAAATAAGTGTGTCAAGCAAAGTCAAGCAACATGAAAAATGCACAATGACATTAAAGCAAAATTATGCAAAACAATATTGCTAAACATATGACAAACCAGACATTGGAAACAATATAAATCCCCTCACTGCTAATAATGCATATTCCAGACTGTCCCACATTCCATCTCAACCTGTCCCAAATGTCATCCCACATCTATACTCCATGCAATCTCACCTGAAAACCAGATACTGTATGTCATTCTACCACTTACATGGCCCACATGCCATCACAACTGAAATCCAGATAACATCCCACCACATGCCATTCCGCCTTGTCCCACATGTCGACCCACCCTGTTCCACATGCCAACCCACCCTGTTCCACATTCCAACCCATCCTGTTCTACATGCCAATCCACCATGACTAACATGCCAACACATCTTGACCAACATCCCACCACACTCTGCCCTACATACAATTCCTCCCTGTCCCACATGACCTCATCCTAATTCCTTCAGCTACTTTATCATCATGTCATCTTCTACCCCACATTCTGCTTATTGTTTACATTTCTCAAACCCATAATTTAACATTCTTTAGAAGTGAGTATACTTTTATTTGCTTCTTTATTCATAGCAAGACAAACAATTTGATTGCTATTCATGTCAGGGATGTCAATATCATAACAAAACTAGAAATGTGAAGTTAGTAAGTCATAAGCCATATATTTTTGATCTCAGGTCAAACATATTGCAGCAAATGCACACTATACCTCACCATTAAGTGTGAACAATGCTCTTCACATATACTGTATGATCATTTGTTTAAGCAAAATCATCATACCCACTTTAATTCAAGAGATACCACATATACAAATATTTTCATTGCTATGCAATTAAACTAATTATTATGCACACACAATCCCCCAATATTGCTTAACTGAACAGTACCAATGCACTCTACCACTGAAGCAAATAGTAAGTAATTAAGGTTAAAGGTTATCTAAGGTTAAATATTTTGTATGCAAGTCTATTGTTGTGCAAATAACCTACTTAATATGCACACTACACCTCACCATTGAGTGTAGACAATGCTCTTCACACATCTGATTATTTGTGTAAAACAAAATATCTACTCCCACTTTAATTTAAGAGATATCATAGATACACATATTTTCATTGCTATGCAAATAGGCTAATTAGTATGCACACACAACCCCAAATCATGCTCATTTGAACAGTACCCATGTCCTCTACCCCTGTAACAAGTACCAAGTTATTATCTAAGGTTAAATATTGTATGCAAGTCTATTGTTATACAAATAACCTAATTAATATGCACATTACACCTCACCATTAAGTAAAGACAATGGTCTTCACAAATACAATCATTTGTGTAAACAAAATCCCTACTCCTACTTTAATTTAAGAGATATCATAGATACAAATATTGTCATTGTTATGCAAATAAGCTAATTAGTGTGCACACACAACCCTCCAATCTTGCTCATTTGATCAGTACCCATGTCCTCTAACCCTATGCCAAATCGCATGAATGCACACCATTTATAAGTTATGGAAACTTTAACCATAATTTTACCAGACGCGGACACCGCCAGGGGTAGTACAATAGCTCTACTATTCTTCAAATAGTTGAGCTAAAAATATGGTCATCAAGCGTATATGGGCCCCAAATTCCTTTAGGCCTATGCATGTATTTTGGGGCCCAAAATTCTGAAAAGCCAACAAAAAAATGGTAATCAAGTGTCGCATATATGGGCCCAAATTCTTCCTGTGTGTGCCCCCTAAGCTCAGAGAGGGGAGGGTGCAACTTACTGACATTATTCTAAATTTGTCATATTTTCTGCTCAAAAGTTTCCATTTTTCTACTGAAAGCTCAACATTTCCTGGTCAATTTTTTTCTTCAAATTTCAGCTGTAACTTATTGACTTTCTGCTCATTGTCTGATTTTTCTTGTCAAAATTGTATGATTTAAAATTGCTAGCTGCATCTTGCAAGCCTGCCCTACGAATATAGTTGGCCCGACACAATCCACAGGCTTGCCCTGCGAATAAGAAGTATGTGCTATACAATTTGCAGGACCCTGCGAATAAGAAGCATGTGTGATACAATTCACAGGGCTGCCCTGCGAATAAGACGTAGGCTTGACACAATCCGCAGCGCTGCCCTGTAAATAAGAAGCACATGTGATAAAATTCGCAGGGCTGCCCTGCAAATAAGACATACGTGTAATACAATTTGCAGGGCTGCCCTGTGAATAAGACATACGTGTAATACAATTCACAGGGCTGCCTTCGAATAAGCCCCACCAAATACAATAGAACCTGTTAGCAACATTACAAGTCTGATGCAAAACATGTACACGGTTGCACGTAAATTTATCACTGTTTGAAGAATTTTACATAAAGGCACACCGTCATGGATCACTACCAAAACAATATTGTGGGTCATATATATGGACCATAACTCATCTGTGTACAACATGTGACATGTGTGTGTGATGTGTTTACAAGTTTTTTTGGAGCATTTTCACATGAAGGCATGCATATTAGTGATAGAACCTGTTGACTACATAAGCATGTACTGAACACAGTAACTGCCAAAAATCATGCATGTATAATGCAAACAGACATATGGTTGCTAAATATTTATCACTTTTTGAAGATTTTTTTTACATTAAGCCCCCCCTCCCAAAAACCATATTTAGCACTGTCCACTTTGTATATTAATGATATTCAACAATTGTATACCATAATTATGTATACGCTAGCTAAAAACATAAATATCAACTAAAACAGACATGTAATTGTTGAAATATGAGCATTTGAAGATTTTTACATTAAGCCCTGCCTACTAATATGCATGACATCACCACCAAAAACAATAGGTCACACCTACAGACCATTGGCAATCTGTGTACCACATATGACATGAATCCAGAGTATCGCTCTTGAGATATCATGTTTACAAACTTGCTGTCACAGACACACACATACACCCATACATACATACACATGCCACCATGACTGCATAAGTTCCTTATGCTATTTGCATGGGAACCAAAAATTGAAGCAACCAAAGAATGATTTTAAATCCAATTTACCACCATGGCTGTAACGACAAACAAACACGACCCATGACAGATATTCTTAACATTAAATATTACAAAAAAACATATTAACTTTAGTTGTAGATCAAATTATCAAAATATGCTAAATTTACGAAAAAAGATGAATGACTTTAAAACTTAACTCACCACCATGGCCGTAGTGACAAGCAAACACCATCCAAGACAGATACACAGACCACAGGAATCTTGAAAGCATCTGGTATAAGGCATTCTGGAATGGGCTCCATACAAAACCGTCCAACGTGGGATAAATAATGTAAACAACTAGAGTACCGAGGGCCCCTGATATACACCAGCCCACAAACACCACCGCCTGCAATATCAAAAGAAACAAGTCACATATTACATACTGAATGTTCAGCACTATTATGTAGTTTTTCATGTAGTAAGCCACACATGACCAATGAGTGTGTGTAGTACCGAGGGCTCCTGATACACACCAACCAGCAAACACCACAAGCTCAAATAACAAAATAAACACATTAATCATACATATGAATTACACACCGAATATTTATTTTTGGAAAAATCATCGCCTAATTTTTGTAAATTATATCTGCGGTAAGAGTGATGAAAACTATGTCGTTTATCTTACAGATATTAATTTCCAATCCATATAAAATTCCAAATTCTTATCAACAAAGCAAACGGATTAATTACAAAGTAACAATAAGTTGTAATAGTACAAAGATCCAACTCAAGAAAGGGTCATTTGCTCAAGACGCTGATTATAAACTTAGTTATATATATATATATACTTAGTTACATGCATGCTTAGTTATACATGCAAAATTGATAAGTGAAACAAAAATTAATTGATTAATGAATACAATAAATATAGAAAGAATTGCAAAACAATGACAATTCATCTGTAACATATGTTTCGTAGAAATGAGTCTGTAAATGTTGCTGCATGACAGAGGTTGCATTCTTAACATGATGAGGAAGAGAGCTACACATTCTACGAGCAATTGATTAAAAGGAGGAATCGCCGTATTTAATTAACAATTCAAGCAAGTGCTATCCTTTAAACTGCTGTGGCAGAGAATAAAAAAACCAAGGATATGGGTCTATCTGAAAATGGAGAACTATGTAATTGACCACATCACAATTTGCATATTTTCAAACAATTTTGACCGGGGGACATAAACAATCTAGCCCATGTTGTCTTTGCGGTGTTCGTAGCCCATTAATATTACCTCAGATGACATGATTAAGAATTATTTTCTGTCTTGTCTTATGTCACATGACTAACTTTTTTACCATTTTTGAAAGAAAAAATGACAAAAATTAGTGAGGAAAAATAAAAAAACAATTCTTACGGGATGAAGTTTCACATTAAAATTTCTATGCTTATGCATAAAATAACCCATCATCATTCCAACCAAGTATGGTATGATGCGGCAGTACGGTTTCACATACAAAATTTCATAGAAGTTGTTTGCTCCCAAAGCAGGGTTGAATCTGAAGAAAAAAAAATTGAAAAGGATTAGTTCAGTGGTCCAGCAAATTGATCTAATATCAAAAAGGACTTTTATAGAAATAAAATGGCGAAGAAACTGATTTCAATATCTTATTCCGTTAAAGGAGATATCAAAGTTCAAAGTTCTATCTTATCTATGTAGAAATGACTGGTGTAGTAAGTCTACAAAAGAAGGTTGTCGCCCTCATCCTCACATTCTTCACAATAAATGCATTTTAGAGGAAAATGATTGAACTTTTGTATATTTATATTATTTTTTTCTCAAAACTTTGTTATGTGGTAAATTATAATTACACTTACCAGATTGTGTTTTAATACTTTCCCAACATATACAATGGATTTTGAGCAAAATCACAGCAAAAAATATGATAAGACTAAATAAAGACTAATAAGATTTTTGAACGCTTTCGTCACCATTTTGTTTCTTTTTAGATATGTTTACTTCACCTCTGAACTAATCCTTTAAGAAATTAAAAATTCACAATTACATGGAAAATACTTTGTGGTCTTTATTTTGTTAGTTCGCAAATACTTTAAATAGAATTATCATGGAATATGTAGCTTCTTGCCAAAAAGATGAATTTAAGATCAGTTTAGGTCGTATCTATTAATAATATCACAATTATTTGCATTAGCACTGTGCCTGGAGATACTTGTACACAAGTAAGGACTCTGCGCATCACAGTACTGACCATAAATATGCCATGTCAGAATACTATGTAAGGTTCATGATGAACAAATGTACGGATCTATTACGGTTCTACCTCATACCAATTCTTGGTATATTAAATGTGATTATCATCTTAACAATCTTTGGAAAATAATTTCCATTTTAGCGAAATTATTTAAAATACCGTATTCAACGTATTAACCCTTTGGGGACTGCGGGCGGATATATCTGCACAGTGCAATTGCGCACTACAGACTGCAGGCGGATATATCTGCCCAGCGCAATTGCACACTACAGACTGTGGGCGGATATATCTACCCAGCGCAATTGCACACTACAGACTGTGGGCGGATATATCTGCCCAGTGCAATTGTGCACTACAGACTGCTGGCGGATATATCTGCCCAGTGCAATTGCGTACTACAGACTGCAGGCGGATATATCTGCCCAGCGCAATTGCACACTACAGACTGCAGGCGGATATATCTGCCCAGCGCAATTGCACACTACAGACTGTCGGCGGATATATCTGCCCAGTGCAATTGTGCACTACAGACTGCTGGCGGATTTATCTGCCTAGTGCAATTGCGCACTACAGACTGCAGGCGGATATATCTGCCCAGTGCAATTGCGCACTACAGACTGCAGGCGGATATATCTGCCCAGCGCAATTGCACACTACAGACTGCAGGCGGATAAATCTGCCCAGTGCAATTATGCACTACAGACTGCAGGCGGATATATCTGCCCAGTGCAATTGCGCACTACAGACTGCAGGCGGATATATCTGCCCAGCGCAATTGCACACTACAGACTGCAGGCGGATATATCTGCCCGGCGCAATTGCACACTACAGACTGTCAGCGGATATATCTGCCCAGTGCAATTGTGCACTACAGACTGCTGGCAGATTTATCTGCCTAGTGCAATTGCGCACTACAGACTGCAGGCGGATATATCTGCCCAGCGCAATTGCACAGAACAGACTGTGGGCGGATATATCTGCCCAGCGTTATTGCACACTACAGACTGTGGGCGGATATATCTGCCCAGCGCAATTGCGCACTACAGACTGCGAGGGATATATCCGCCCAGCACGATTGCGCACTACAGACTGCGGGCGGATATATCTGCCCAGTGCAATTGTGCACTACAGACTGCGGGCGGATATATCTGCCCAGCGCAATTGCGCACTACAGATTGCGGGCGGATATATCTGCCCAGCGCAATTGCACACTACAGACTGCGGGCGGATATATCTGCCCAGGGCAATTGCGCACTACAGACTGCGGGCGGATATATCCACCAATTTGAATTGTTGACTTTAAGCTATTACTGCACTACTCCTACACTTTCTACAGACATATAAACAAGCCGAATCGTTTAATGAACTGAGTGTGCGAACATTTATACCAAATTGCAAGGGGATTTATATTGAATTATTTTGAGAAATTTTAGAATTAAAAAAGGAAAATGTGAAGTGCTATGGAAGCATTGGCATCAATTTTTGTGGATCGAAATAATGATGATGAGGATTTTCAGGAAGATTCTGATTTGGAATTATCAGAAAGTGATAGCAGTTCAGTAAGTGAAACAAATGCTAACATTAGGCTTTGTTCTACATGTAACGATAGACACTTAGTTAAGAATTAGGCCTGGACGAGAACAACAGCCTGCCTGGAAGAATGGGTAGTGTTTTCATGAGCTAAGTAATGATATACATGTACAGTACTGTACATGCACATATACAGTACTATGTATCTTTGTGTAATTGAGTGCTAGTGGGTATCATGAAATGTATAATAACTGGATAATAACATCAACATATGAGAATAAAGGTACTCAAATGTTGAGTCATTGTAAAGAGAATTTTTTTCTGCATAATTTTTATACAGAAAGTTGGAAAATTATATAAACAACAAGTTTTTACAAACGGTTGAACAAAAATAGTAAAATTATAAAATATTGGTTGAATTTGCATAAATTTGCATTTTTAATTAAATTATCCTTACGATGGATATGAATTATTGATCCAAGTTATTTTATGTATCATTTGAAAGATCTGTTTGTTCTGAATAAACTTGATGTGGCAACAATTATTCATAAAGTACTTCCAACTTGCTATAATTTTATTTTCAAAATATAGTTTTCAAATTTCATTTTTTTCTCTAAAAGTGTTTAGTTCCCAACAAGAAAATTTGAAAATTGTATTCAGTCCTTAAAGGGATAAATAAGCTCCCCTGTTCTAATAAGCGCCCACCCAACATTTTTTGACTGATAACATAATTTACTTAAAGATTTAAATTAAGTTTTGTTACATTATTTGTTTATTTTGCATCAGACGCTCACAATATTTTTGTGGTTGTTTTGGGAGGTTAGTTTAGAACTAGTTCACACAATGCATTTCGAATAGCACACTGTACACAGCCGAGGAACATTTGTGCTTATTAGGAAACATTTTCGGGCCTAAGTAGTGGTGACAATTTATTTATTAGTCAAATACAGTATGCCAACATGCAGTTACATAGAACTGTGTCTATGATGTCACTTCCTGCAAAGTAAATTTTTTGTTAAATTCATTTTCCCCATATTTCACTTAAGAACTTGTGACTCGTACATCAGCTATATTGTTAAAAATATCTACTGGGAAATGTGAAAATACCCAAACGTGCCACATGAAATATCTTCTCCATACCTAATCTTGGTAAATAACATGTGATCAACATTTCAAAAATCTTTTGAAATTAATGAAAATAATTTATCAAAAGTCAAATTATTACATAGAACTGTATGTGATGTCACTTCCTGTGCACAAAATTTCTTTACACCTCATCATTTAGATTTCATTTCTCCATATTTCACTTGAGAAATTGTGATACCAACATCAGCTACACTATTAAAATTATTTCATGAAAAAGTTTTTGAAATTCTTTTCCATTTCAATGCATTTATTTATATAACACTTAAAGAAGATATCTCCACCATTAGACACAACTGATTCCCCTTCTTAGCTGTGCACAAAATGTCTTTATACCTTAATTTAAGATCAAATTCACAAATCTGTTAAATTCATTTTTTCCATGTTTCACTAGAGAGCTTGTGATACCTAGGTCAGCTACATTGTTAAACATTTATATATGAAATCATGAAAACATCTGAAAACAGAAAAGCTGTCCATTCTCTTACGCAAAGCCATTGCCACTTTATATCTCGTTTTAAGAAAGAGAAGATGCTTCTGAATTTTTCAAATAACATTTCGCTTGAACTTTGTCATATTTTCTTGAATAATGAAAATTGAAATCGACCTCAAAAATAAAAATGGAAAAAAGATACTACATTTTTTTTTGGGGTTTTGTTGTAATTTTAATAATGTTTAATAGATCACCAAACAATCCGAATTATGTTGCCTCAATGATAAGATTGAAAAGTGAGAAGACAAAAATACAAACAGACTCACAAGGAGTCAAACGGGTTTGCTGGTAGGTCATACACAACTGTTAAAGTCGCTGTCACGGCCATACTGGAGGCAATTATGGTCACGATCAGACTAAAGCCAATGATGGGGAAGCTGTTGAAGAAAAATAAGGGTATACTCTCAAGGTAAAATAAAATAAAAAAGAATATTGGTTTGTTCAAATAAATTCAGCCATATTGATGGATTACTATAAACAATAATCTGCAATACACATATAGATCCCACAAATAATGGCATAATTCTACTTATATTGCACATTGTATGTTTACCTACAAAAGCATATCCAATTCTATATGATAATTATATATATCAGTGTTTTGAATAATCATATTTGTATTTCTTTGTTTCATGTACAGCAAATTTGAATATACAGGTTTCAATTCCCGGCACAGTTTCTGTGTTGAGTCCTGGAGCAAGACACTTAAAAGATTAGTTCAGGGGTCAGTCAAGTCCATCTTATATTAAAGAGGACTTCAAAAGAAAGAAAATGATAAAGAAATCATTCAAAAATCTTATTCCTTTAAGGAGATATTTAAGTTTAAAGTTTGGTATAACTTTTGTAGAAACAACTGAAATCAGACTAGTTGTGATGTCACATACTCAGATTCCTGTAATTCTTTATAAATTCTATAATATTTTGCCCTGCGATTTTTGGGCTTTACAACCATTGGATATGTTATGAAAGTAGTAAACCAGAATCTAATAAGGGTATTATAATTTTCCACCTGAAGAAAGGTTGACGAAAAATAATTCAAAGAGTTAAATAAGTTTTCTTTAAAATACATTAACAATTTTTAAGAATGTGAAGATCAGGGTGCCAGCCTTCCATAGTAGACTTACTACACCAGCCATTTCTACACAGATCAGACAGAGCTTTAAATTTAAATATCTTCTTTAACGGAATAAGATTTTTGATTGTTTTCTTCACCATTTTGTTTCTTTTGAAGTCTTCTTTCATATACGATTGATTGCATGACCCCTGACCTCATCCTTTAAATACACTTGTTTCAGTACACTCAGCTGTAAAATGAGTGTTGGTGGGGAAGTAACCTGCGATGGATTGGTGCGACAGTCATTCATGCAAATTCGTTTGCATCAAGAAAATTGGGGACAAGCACTAGCCTTCATGACCCGCGAAAAAATTAAGACATATTTTCTACAAATCAATTACATCCATAACCAAAATGAAATGTTATGGTTTAAAATGCTCATGTGCAAAATGTAATAACTACATTTTACGAGTGAAAACAACATAACATGCATAGGAGTTCTAAGAATTGTTATTATCACTCGCGATTTAAATGTAGCAATTGCATCTTTGATATGCAAATTTATTCAAATTTTTATCAAGCATTTGTGTTGTTTGTATACACAATGAGGATGTAAATTCTGTGTCTAAGCAACTTTGTTTACTTACTCCATATACCTGTCTTATTCTTTTTCATCACTTATAAATGATTTTTTTTGTCTATATGTTGTCTATATGTTGTCTATATGTTGTCTATATATGTCTATATGTTGTCTATATGTTGTCTAATGTTGTTATATGTTGTCTATATGTTGTCTATAGTTGTCTATATATAATGTTCAATTAGTTCTAATGTCAGTATAAATTTTACAATGAAATTTTCTAACAAGAATTGGATAAGCAGATTATATACCAAAAAAAAAAAAGTCTTACTGGTACAGAGGCACAAGGATAAGAGGACTGATAACGAAAAACTGCATATCATTGGCTAAATACCACACCCAGTTGATGCACTGTAAGAAAATAGAAGATCAGGGTGAGGTCATCAATATTCAAAAGGACAAGAAATGACAGGACATTACATAACAGGTCACAATTGAAACCAGAAAACTAAAATGTTTAGTGGTTCCAATGCATCCTTTCATTGTTGGTTGATTTTCAAGTTTTATACTAACTGGCATTGCATATAATAAAATATAATAAATAACATTATTCATAAGCCATGCCCACCATGCATATCAATAAAGTGAACTTGACAACATTACAAGTATGATTAAAAGCATGCATACAGTTGCACATTTATCACTGTTTGAAGAATTTTACATAATGCCCCACCTACATGACATCACTACCAATACAATAGGTCACATACTAGTATATGGACCATATCTCACCTGTGTACAACATATGATATGTGTGCAATGTGTTTACAAGTTTTTAGTGCATTTTCACATTAAGGCATGCATATTAGTGATAGAATCTGTTGTCAACATAAGCATGTACTGTACACAGTAAAACCATATTTTGCACCACCCACTATTTATATTAATGATATTCAACAATTTTATACCATGAATATGTATACACTAGCTAACAACATTAATATACCAAGTATGAATCAAAACAGACAGTAATTAAAACATGAGCATTAGAAGATTTTAAGTTTAAGCCTCGCCTACTCATTGATATGCGTGACATCACCACCAAAACCAATACAGACCATGTCCTATCTGTGTACCACATATGACATGAATTCAGTTTATCATTCTTTAGATATCATGTTTAGATGCTCTTTTCAGCAAAATTATATTAAGTCCCGCCCACTAGACATGTTTATAAAATTCAATATTTTTATACAATGAGCATGTACATATCAGTTAACATTATAACTAGACCAAATATGAAACAAAACAGACATGTAGTTGTTAAAATATGACTATTTCAAGATTTTATATTAATCCCCACCCAATCATTAATATGCACAACATCATCACCAAAATTAATAGGGCACATCTGCGGACCATGGGATATCTGTGTACCAGATATGACATTAAACCAATGTACTGTTCTTGAGATATCGTGTTTACAAGCTAGGCATAACACACACACCCATACAACGCATGACAAGTGGACTGGATAGGTCCCTGATGCTGATAGCATCAAAACCAAAATCTATCAATAGTACACACAGAATGAATTGATAGTATAGCCCAAAGGAGACATCTGCCAATAGTACACATAGAATGAATTAATAGTATAGCATCGAAACCAAAATCTGCCAATAGTACATGCAGAATGAATTGATAGTATAGCCCAAAGGAGACATCTGCCAATAGTACACACAAAATAAATTGATAGTATAGCCCAAAGGAGACATCTGCCAATAGTACACACAGAATGAATTAATAGTATAGCATCGAAACCAAAATCTGCCAATAGTAAACGCAGAATAAATTGATAGTATAGCCCAAAGGAGACATCTGCCAATAGTACACACAAAATAAATTGATAGTATAGCTTAAAGCAGACATCTGCCAATAGTACACACAGAATGAATTAATAGTATAGCATCGAAACCAAAATCTGCCAATAGTAAAGCATAGAATAAATTGATAGTATAGCCCAAAGGAGACATCTGCCAATAGTACACACAAAATAAATTGATAGTATAGCTTAAAGCAGACATCTGCCAATAGTACACACAGAATGAATTGATAGTATAGCTTAAAGGAGACATCTGCCAATAGTACACACAGAATGAATTGATAGTATAGCCCAAAGGAGACATCTGCCAATAGTACACACAGAATGAATTGATAGTATGGCCCAAAGGAGACATCTGCCAATAGTACACGCAGAATGAATTGATAGTATGGCCCAAAGGAGACATCTGCCAATAGTACACGCAGAATGAATTGAGAGTATGGCCCAAAGGAGACATCTGCCAATAGTACACACAGAATGAATTGAGAGTATGGCCCAAAGGAGACATCTGCCAATAGTACACACAGAATGAATTGATAGTATGGCCCAAAGGAGACATCTGCCAATAGTACATGCAGAATGAATTGATAGTATGGCCCAAAGGAGACATCTGCCAATAGTACACGCAGAATGAATTGAGAGTATGGCCCAAAGGAGACATCTGCCAATAGTACATGCAGAATGAATTGATAGTATGGCCCAAAGGAGACATCTGCCAATAGTACACGCAGAATGAATTGATAGTATGGCCCAAAGGAGACATCTGCCAATAGTACACGCAGAATGAATTGATAGTATAGCTTAAAGCAGACATCTGCCAATAGTACACACAGAATGAATTAATAGTATAGCATCGAAACCAAAATCTGCCAATAGTAAACGCAGAATAAATTGATAGTATAGCCCAAAGGAGACATCTGCCAATAGTACACACAAAATAAATTGATAGTATAGCTTAAAGCAGACATCTGCCAATAGTACACACAGAATGAATTGATAGTATAGCTTAAAGGAGACATCTGCCAATAGTACACACAGAATGAATTGATAGTATAGCCCAAAGGAGACATCTGCCAATAGTACACACAGAATGAATTGATAGTATGGCCCAAAGGAGACATCTGCCAATAGTACACATAGAATGAATTGATAGTATGGCCCAAAGGAGACATCTGCCAATAGTACACGAGAATGAATTGAGAGTATGGCCCAAAGGAGACATCTGCCAATAGTACACACAGAATGAATTGAGAGTATGGCCCAAAGGAGACATCTGCCAATAGTACACACAGAATGAATTGATAGTATGGCCCAAAGGAGACATCTGCCAATAGTACATGCAGAATGAATTGATAGTATGGCCCAAAGGAGACATCTGCCAATAGTACACAGAATGAATTGAGAGTATGGCCCAAAGGAGACATCTGCCAATAGTACATGCAGAATGAATTGATAGTATGGCTTAAAGGAGACATCTGCCAATAGTACACAGAATGAATTGATAGTATGGCCTTAAAGGAGACATCTGCCAATAGTACACGCATGAATGAATTGATAGTATAGCTTAAAAGGAGACATCAAACCAAAACTTGAAAGGTGGTATGTTATAAACAAGTCTACAGGCATCACAATGAAATACCCAATCAGCCAAGAGTTTTCACTTTTGGAAGAACATGCCCTAAATTTTGGATATAGCTTTTAACCCTTACACTACCAGCACTTTTTTTCAATTGCCTTTGGAGGCGGGGTCAAAAATGGGGCACCCAAAACAGTGATAAAATCGCTGCATGGTAGAGTAAGGGTTGAGTTTCTAAATTATAAGATTGATCAAACTTTGATGAATTTCAAAAAAACTTTATGATGTGTGAATGGGCAGACAACTTTCAGCCACTGAAAATGAAAGGAAAGTTTAGTCTTGCTAAAATTGGGGCATTGTGCATTGAATAATATTTTTATTTTTTTGGTCAGAATTTGCTGTACCCTTTCACCAAGTATGATAGACAATTGACAATTAAAATGTGATAGACTTACATATTAGGAAAATACTAAAATTTGTCTATAAAACATTACTAATTGCATCCAAATTTGGAAAGGAAAAGTAGTGCTGTGAACGATTAGAAAGTTTACTAAACATGTAATCGCAGACCTGCCAACCTTTAGGATCACCAAACTGTATTCTGGAACTTAAAAAGTTGTATTTTTGATAGAAAAAACTGTACTCTTTAAACAAAATGTACAAAAGAAAGGTTTACTTAGGCTGAAAAAAATTTACCACTGTACTTTCAGTTTTTCTTATTGTACAAATCTGAATCTGAATCGGTTAAGTCGGCAAAATCAATCCTTCAAGAGGACATGAACGCCAACCGAGCGTAAAAAGTATGAGTTAAAAAAAAAAAAAAAAAAAATATACATATATATAAAAATAAATAAATCGTATTCTGGTGCCAAAAAACGTACAATCGTATTCTCAACATTTTCCCGTATCAAATATGGCAAAATCGTACTAGTTGGCAGGTCTGTAATCGCCCAAATTTGCAAGGATTTAGCGATTAATCACGATTAGTACAAAAACTTTCCTTAAGCACAAAAAATTGCTTTAAAATCATGCTTAGTAAAAATAATCGCGCAACTAGTATGAGAAATGTATTGATTGACTCCCCCATGTACAGATAAACACTGGAATTCTGACTTCAAAATCATAAAAAGATTATTTTCACAGTATTAAAAATCTTTTTCAAAAACAATATTAATGGAAATTTGGATTAGAAATGACGGAACAGCTTCCTTCAATGTCATTTAGTTCCAATCTCGCGCGACTCCTTTGCTGTTTTTACAACATGCATCATACATAAAATATGCATTGCTGTATTAAATTTCAAAGTGTGCTACCACCCAGAAATCAAATTCTGATTCCTCTGCCATGATGGGCTGCTTCTCTGTGGAGCGTGCTGCAACTCAGCTCTAATAAAACCTTCTTCTCGTTTATTTCTGAAACTTTTTTCATTTTTGTACAGTTGATTTGACTCATCAGGTAATATTTATATGCGTATTTAGTGAGCACAACAATTTAAGCTGTTTTGGTAGTGTATTTTGGGGTTAGTTTTACAGCTTGTAAAACAGGATTTTGATCAAAAGAAATTGAAGCTAGTGTTTATTGTCACACTGTTTATTGTACATTCACGGTGCATATCACAAACTTTTCGGTGAAATCAAAGCAAGAAATATCCCCATTCAGCAGTGGTGATTGCTACTAATTTCTGCTTCTTGCATTCCAAGGATTATTCTAATTCTGTTAAAGATTTGTAAAAGTGATTGATTGCAATTTTGTGGGCCGTGTTTGTGTGTTGTTTTCATGGTATTGATTTTTAAAGGCAAGGTTGAACAACAAACATGTTTTATTGCATGTTGCTTTTTTGTAAATGTTG
The DNA here is from genome assembly GCA_020152595.1 of Chiridota heheva. Lineage (NCBI taxonomy): Eukaryota > Metazoa > Echinodermata > Holothuroidea > Apodida > Chiridotidae > Chiridota > Chiridota heheva. The sequence continues at coordinate 1,610,682 of JAIGNY010003170.1, forward strand.
ATTTCAAATGGGATCGTTCACAGCACTACCTGAAAGTATAAAGGTTGTTATACTGCCATTTCCTAATTACTAAACGAGTTAGTGTTTCTATTTCTTCATGCAAACTGAATATGGAAAAAATAAGAGAAAGTCGCTTGCAAATATTACGATAGATTTGATCAAGAAAAGCAAGACAGGACATGATCAGACACTACATTTCACAAAAAATGACTGCTTTTCTGGTCAAACTTTGATGTCATCTTTTTCACCAGGTAGCACAGAACTAATTACGTATTACTTCCCCAGCCCAAAATGAAACTCCCAAGAGAAAAAACTAATAAAATATATTTTAGGGGTTTCCATTTAATGGGACAGAAAGCTTAGAGTTAAAAATTTCTAGGGATGATAGAGAAGGAATAGGTCTTTTATACATATCCAAACTGGGCAAGTTCTGCTTCAGAAAAAGTTTCATGGGGAATTAATTTGCCATGGATCCGTACCAAAATTTGAGTCATTCGGTAAGGGTGCACAACACCTTCTCACTTTTGCTTTAAAAAATGGCCAAAACCTCTGTGGACCCCCATATAAAATTAGCGTCAGCCAAAAGATAGTAGATGGTTATTTTCAAAAAACATTACGAAAGTCCCCAAAATGTTGAAAACTTGACATTTTTATCATATGTTTGAATGGGGCAAATAATGATCTCTTTGTGCTCTCAGGCTTATTTATGATAGAGTATATGAAATGAGGGTTCCACTTACGTCTTGGCTCTGTTTTCTTTTAAAGGAATATTCCCATGGAATTTGATTTAAATATATTTGATAGAGGACAGTAAAAGAAACGAATTGGTGAAAACACCAATCTTATTCCTACAATAAGTTATTAAATTAAAAAAAAAATTCTTGTCTGCATAAAGATTGTTGGTCTGAGTGTAAGTCATCATTATGATGTCATCAAAGCACTTCCTGTACTATTCTTAATGGATTTCTTTGAAATCTATTTCATATTTTCTAATTGGGAACATTTTTTCTTCAAAAATTATGACGAATAGTGTAGAATAAAATTCCCAATTTGTTCTTGTAATTTATATATGAATTATGAAAAATTGGTAATTAATTTTCAAAGGAATACATAAAGATTAGTACAGCAAGTGCTATGATGACATCATAATGATGACTTAGACTCAGCTCTTAAGTCATTTTTATGTGGGTAAGAACAATGTTTCTAGTTCAATAACTTCTTCTAGGGATGAGATATCAACGTGATTTTTTTACCAACCTGTTTCTTAAATTTGTCTCCATTAGATACAGAGAAATGAAATTCCATGGAAATATTCCATCAAAGCAAAATCACCACTTTCTGAAAAATGAAATACTTACCCCCTCTTCAAACTTGGGATAAAAGTTGTTTATGTACAGGAGATTGGTCCACCAGTATTTGGGACAATTTGGACGATAGCTGTAGGACTGAGCGAACGGTCCTTCACCAAGATAAGGAATAATGTACATGTATAGTAGCATGGTCATAGCAATAGCTGGGGTTAACCTGGAATAGTTTGGAGGAAAATGGTATATAAATGTTACAGAAAGTTAAAATGCCAAAATGATCGATGGATCAAGACTGTCAAAACTTAATAAACAAATAGAAATTTATGCCGTTTAATTGCCTTCATTGAATTATGAGTAAATCAGTTTTCCTATTTTTAGGAGCATATTCAGTTTTCAAGCCCCCGCATCCCGACATTTTAGTGAACGGTAATTCGCACAACATTAATTACAGTATTTCATTGTGGGCAACGAAGGAGCCCTAATTCCTTAAGCACTCTATTCTCCCTTGATCAGGTAGTTTTAAAATGAACATATCTTGCAACATTGTGTTTTCATGTACCTTGAAATACTGAAATCCTATTTTTCTTTGAGTGTTTTAGATTTAATAACAAATTTATGATGAGTGAATAGGCAGACATCTTAAAATCTAAGTATACAGCATTTCTTTCCTCTTAAATTTAAAAAATTGTTGATCTTGTTTCAAAATATCAAAGAAATTGAAAATATGTTGTATTTGTTCAAAGCATATTAGTAGAGGAATAAAGAACAACAGATTTCCATAACAATGTAGAAAGACCTGCCATTGAAATAAAAAGTTGCATATCAAGAGCTAAAAATTCCTGTAAAATGGTTGATTTGTGACCAATTTTGAAGGAGCAAATATAATGTTAATATGCTTTTTGATAGATTTGAAACCAGTATGATTATGTTGTCTCTACCTTTCTATGAACCTTTAACGACTTAGTATTCTTACGGGTAGTATTAACTGGATTCAACTGGCTTATAAATTCTATCAAAATCTATTAAAAGAAAACAAGCTCATCGTTTAATCGGGATTAACTTACCTCCAGTAGCGGTGAAAGTAAAACCACCCCCATGGAATCTTCCCGTTTGTTTTAGCCATTCTGTTTAACGTCAGGTAGCATAAAAGAAGGCCACTGGAAAAAGAAAAAACAACAACTGCATGTGATAAATGAATTCATGGATGAAAGGAAGAGACAAAAGCTCAAGGACCTTGGAACTGTAGAGGGGCTACAGAGGCACACCCCCCTCCTCCATAAAGTCATGTCAGACTTACCCCAGAATAGGAGCATCTACCTCACACAAATAAACTTCAGTCAACTTGCTCCGGTCCACTCAGTTGTAAAATGGGTAATGGTGGGGAGTTAACCTGCAATGGACTAGTGTCCTATCCAGGGAGTCATGTGACCTCATCCGCTTCAACCAAAAAAACAGGGGACAAGCACCAGCCAGATGAGCCTCTATGGCTTGAGTTGGATTCTACACCTGGCCAACGGAGTCAGGAATAGGGGCATGTACGTGCTTCACATAAATCTGGTCTAAGAAACCTTAAGAAAAATCAATCAAATTAAGTTCCTATAAATAAAGAAAGATATTTCCCTTCCCACTCCCACACCAAAAATGTATATCCTTCTTGGATTAGAAGCACAAAAACTAGGGCATTATTTTTCAGGAAGGCTCCTGTTTACTTATCAAACACTGTGTCAAATGTGGTGCATTATTGCAGATGGAAAACACTTATGGATGTAAGTTTATGCTTACCTTAAAAAGAAGAAACTATCAACAGATAAGAAACCATTAACAATCATCATGAAACCATAGCGATTCAGCCATCCAAGACCGGTCAAAGGATTCACTGTTAAGAGACAAAACTGACAGATTAAGGGTCTGTGAGCAGGTAGATAAAGATACTAGCTACATACTTGTAATGTATCACCAACAATGAAAAGAGCAACAAATCTCATTGTAATTGGCTAAGAATAAGTTGGTTTATAGTTCAAAAGGTTTCTAAAGTCAATTTAATGCATCCCACAAAAATTAATGAAAACAATCAAACATATCAAAATGAGTAATTATACATTTTTTTAGATCTGGCAAACAGACGCCCGGCAAACAGACCCCCGACAAACAGACGCCCGACAAACAGACGCCCGGCAAACAGACGCCGGCAAACAGACGCCCGGAAAACAGACGCCCGGCAAACAGACGCCCGGCAAACAGACGCCCGGCAAACAGACGCCCGGCAAACAGACGCCCGGCAAACAGACGCCCGGCAAACAGACGCCCGGCAAACAGACGCCCGGCAAACAGACGCCCGGCAAACAGACGCCCGGCAAACAGACGCCCGGCAAACAGACGCCCGGCAAACAGACGCCCGGCAAACAGACGCCCGGCAAACAGACGCCCGGCAAACAAGACGCCCGGCAAACAGACGCCCGGCAAACAGACGCCCGGCAAACAGACGCCCGGCAAACAGCTATCGAATTAGCAAAATTGGTTTAAATAAGAATTACCTTTCATACTGAACAACTAATAAGTTTATGTTTAGAGCATCTGTACTTCTTTCCTGCATCACAGCACAGGTTCAGGAGACACACAATCAATCATTCTCTCTTTACCATTCTTTTTACAAAGACATTCTTTTAGAAGACACTTTTAAAGAAAGCAAAGAGTAGGCTTGGGCCGATAACGATACTCACATAAGTACCAGTACTAAAGTACCAGTACTTGTGAATACCGAAAGGTAAAAAAGATTGTTACTACTACCGGTACTGCCGAAAAGTACCGTTGGCAACTCTAAAATATAAATACTATTAACCCAAATCATGCTTTCAATACCTAAGTCACGTAAATCACATTATATTTATCTCGCAAGAGGCTTGTATTTAATCCATTCATTAAAACACCACTGATAAAAACACTCCGTAATTATTCCCAAAGCTGCTAACAATCTTACACACATAATCACACTATTACCAGTAATCCATATACGTACGTTGAAAGAAATTGGGATTCCCCACCTGCCGCTAGCACAGACCGTACCTGAGCACTGCTGGGGAGTTAATCTTCAATGGACTGGCATCCCATCTAGGGGCAGGTCATGTGTCTTATCTGCTTGCACCATGGGAAAAACACTGTAATGGCTCAAATGGATTTAAATTTTTCTTTTTTCAAAGAAAGCATCCCACAAAAAAAAAGCATAAACAGCAATACAAAAAACCCATTACTTGATTACTTTTAGAGATCTGATTAACAGATACTCAAGTAGCAGTAATGACATGGATAAGAATTGCCTTCAAATTTGTAAAACTAAAAAGCTAATGCATGCATGCATACTTCTTTCCAGTATCAAAGTAGGGGTTCAATAGAAACAAAATTAATCATTCTCGCATTACCATCCTTTCTAGAGAAACGTTCATTTGCCATGAAAAAATTGTACTGGTAAATTATGCTTCCATCAAACATTGCTGCCGATTTGGAATTCTCCTATTAGTAGAGTAAACCTTTTGAGATTTATCGTTTGCTGAGTTATTTCTTTAATCGATATACCATATTTGACGAATTAAGCATCCCTGCTCTAATAAGTGCCCGCCCAACATCTTTTGACTGATAATATAATTCATTAGATTAATTTGAAGAATTAAAATAAGTTTTGTTACATTAATTGCTTATTTTGGGTCTGATGTTCACAATGTTTTTGTTTTTTAGCTGTATAGAACCACTTCACACAATGCAGTTTTAATAGCACACTGTACGCGGCTCCAGAGTATAGCTGCTTTTAAAGAAGAAACTTTGGACCTAACAAGTGGTGCAATTACATTTTATAAGTGCCCAGGCGCTATGTCAAATATGATATAGGCTTATTAATAATCACATACTTTTCTTCTTCAACATTGCGATTTCTATTCCAGCTGGAACTATTACCTTTTTGAACAGAGACCTACATTATATTGTTTCCTTTTAAGCCAGAAGCCTATTGCTTTAACTTCTGTTCAAGACAAATTAAATTACTAAATTAATCCAGCATCGTAACAAGAAATGTCTCAATAACTTTCAAAAGTTTCCTCTCAAAACATTTTTGCCCTTCTTCTCACCTCTTTCCCCATGATTCCAAACAGATAACAAATTTAATGTTTATCTTTATTACGTGCATTAATTCATCAACTTTCATCCAGATTATTAATTTCAAACTTTCTGCTTTCCAACAGAGACTTTCACATGCTGACATGGGTACGAATTTTTATTGAAATAAACTTACTCAATGCTGGCAAAGTGAAAGAAACAACATGGCATAACATAACCCACTGCATACTAAGTACACGAATGCCATGCAGACATGGGATGCTTTCAGGTGCAACTCTGGTGGACAGAAGTTTAGGGAGATTCGATGGGAGAGAAAAGGACATGAAGAACCTTCTCACGGCAGATGCATCTGAAATAGATGGCAATCATTAAGATAAATAGATGTGGCTCTTCACCTTACCTCTACCAAAGAGCGTTTCCTGGGGAGGAGGGTTATTGTGCTTCATGTGACCATGAAAACAAGGGTTAAGAACAGTGACACCACAATGAAAAAGATATCCTTTTGCCACGAACAAGTAGTGAAGTTTAGATGGAGTGATGTTATTTGTGATAAATGATAACAACTAACAGGAAGTAAGTTTAAAGGTCAACCATTTCCATCATATATAATACAAGATGACAAGAAAATAGACATGACAAGTTAAGCGCTTCAAAATTCTTTTGTACTGAGAAGAAAATAAACCTCTAAAAGTTTTTTTCTTCCGTTTAACTCTTTTAAGTGGAAACAAAAAAACTTTAAAGCTTTATGGCCATCGGCAAAAGTTTTCTTTTGAACTAAATGATTTTCAATAAGAGCATTTTATTTAGAACAAAAAAAATTTAAATGAAAAAAAAAAAAAAATACAGCTTCTTTTCTAGGTATAGCTGGTCAATTCTTTAAAGGTTTTGAATTGATTTTGATTTTGACTGATTTTGTCGTAATTTGTGATGAATGTTGATTAGGGTCTAAGGCTAAGTTAAAAAAAAACACAATAAAATAAAAACAGTTGTTCTGTAAAATGGACATTTTAAAATATCGATAAGATTTGTTGTTATTTTTGTGAATTATATTTGACAATATTAACCACTAATATTGCCACTACATGACCCTTTTTCAAACTGGATGCCTACATTATCGGGAGACATCATTTTATACAGCACTTTCTCCCATGTTTCATTTCCCCTTTTTCTCTATCACAGGTGATGGAAATGCTTGGCCATTAAACTGACCATGTTAGACTCACCCAAAGCTTTGCTCGTTAATGGAAATATAAATACGTGTCCAAGAATTACCCACAACATGCTAATGACTCGCATGCCATGCAGACAGTCAATATTGTCTGCAGATGTGGGTCCCAAGAGTTTGGGGACGTTGTCGAGTAGAGAGAAACTTGAAATTATTTGTTTGATTGAGCTGTACGGTGAATCTGAGGATGAGACAATGGGTGTTTGTGAGTTAATGTAGACGGTTAGGGTCTAATATGAAGTGATGTTTTAAAAATGACATGCAAATATGTTATAAACACATTAGTTAACAGTAAATGGATGTGTAGAGATGTCATTAAATGAAATGCTTTCAAATCTTTAAATAACCGACAAAGTAAGAAAATGTTAATCAAAATCTGTTATAAAATTACCTTTCTCACGTTTTGACATTTTTAGGCATTAATATGGAAACAAATTTACACGTTTTTAATGGCCTAATCTTGACTTTTAGATTTAGTACTGTAACGTTAGAATTGTAACGTACGAATTAGCCTAGCCTAGTTGCACAAATTATTCTTAGTTGAGTATTAGTTTTTGGTATCGCGATATGTCACGAGAGGCATATTTCATGTAGTGGGAAAATAGATATCGTGATATCGAGATAATCGATATGTCATGACAGCACTAATGTATTTCTATTAAAAAACATGATATACCCCATGTCAGTAATTGAACAACAATGTAATTGTACCACCATGTGACCTTGGTATTTTTTATGTAAATTCTTTGTTTTTTAAACATCTATCATAATTCTTTGACGAATGTAGCAAATTATGACCAGAAGTGTTTTGATTCTTTACCATACCCCAAATCAAATTCTGGCAAGAATATACTTTCGCATTATTTTCAGTGACTTTGAGATTTAGGATTTAAATCAAAATAATAACATCAATAAGATTTTGATCTGTCCGCCCAGTCATACATCACACTATAAGCATACAAATTTGCATTGCTATTTTCAACAATTCAAACAATTCCTTTGAATTTTCATTTCACATATTTGATAGAGGACTACTAAAGAATCAAATTGGTGGATAAATCACGTTGATATTTTATTACATTTTGGAGTTATAGCATTTTAAACATTTCACCAGTGTAAAGTGACTGGTGCTAATTCGATATCATAAAGTACTTGCAGATCCAAGACAATCTTTATGTGTTTCTTTGAAAATTTATTGCCTTTTTCTAAATTATTGGAAACATTTGTTGTTCAATCACTGACATGGGGTATATCATGTTTTTTAATAGAAATACATTAGTGCTGTCATGACATATCGATTATCTCGATATCGCGATATCTATTTTCCCACTACATGAAATATGCCTCTCGTGACATATCGCGATACCAAAAACTAATACTCAACTAAGAATAATTTGAGCGACTAGGCTAGGCTAATTTGTACGTTACAATTCTAACGTTACAGTACTAAATCTAAAAGTCAAGTTTAGGCCATTAAAAACGTGTAAAAAAATCGTGAAACATAAAAACAACTAATTAACAATCATGCTGTCACCACACAGTGGCATGCGCAGATGTAAGTCGGCAAAAAGAAGAAAAAATTGGTCCAGAATGTGCCACTCAGATTTTCACTTCAAAGATTCATGGTCACGTTGGCTGAATTACCCAACAGGTGCATGATGGGTGAAGAACATAATAGTCACGCGATCATGTCGTCTCCTAGATCTGCAAATCATTTTTTCTTGCGTTCATACAATCATGCAGTAAATTGTAAGTCCATGATCATATAACCTTAGTGATATTAACAATTTGTGTTGTGAGTCAGTTTTCTTGAAAAGTATTGCAATATACGATATATCGCAATATGTTCTCCACGATAATCAATACGTAATAGAGCCATGTCGTGACAGCATTAAATACATTCAAATTTGCTTTTACAGGTATGACTTCACACTGTATACTGCACTGGTCAATGTTCAATACATAGGTAAAATCTTTGAAATGTAATAACACCTAAATGGAACAAGATACGAACATGATTGTGTCACCAATTTGTTTCTTTCACAGTCGCTGTATTGCACAAATGGAAACAAAAATTCCTGAGAACATTCCTTTAAATTAATATTCCTTTAACTTAATATTAATAGACCTTCAAGAATATGAATGAAATGTAAAAACATTAACTTGTTAGAGAGCTATGAAATGCAACAAATATATTTGTGAATGGATTACAAATATTATTATCAAATGCATAACAATTCTTTAATTTTTGAGGCTCGGTGGCTTTTTTACACAAATTGTGATCAAATTTGGTTTTACTTCCACAATGACCAATTTTGTTGCTTTCACAAAACATTGACTGTTTAAATTTGCATTCAAAAATGAAAGAAGTTATTTTCACCAAGTGACTGACATAAACAGCATCCAAAAATAAATCGATCAATTTACAAAAAGACTTTGTTAAGCTACAGTCTTTCACAGTCTCCAAGTATAATGCTGGGATACTTTTGTTTTGGAGCAACGTAGATTTGAAAAAAAGGGGAAATGTGACAAAAGTTATGTCCAAAATTGTGTAAGTTTGTAAAATTTAAGATTTGTCTAGCTTAAAAGTAGAAAATGACATTATAAACTCCCTTTCCTATATCAATTTGGTACCAAATTCATAAATGCTTGAAACTAGCACTTTGAAGCAGTTAACAGGTGAGAGCATTGTATTTTGAAAATATATGTGATAGAAAATAATTTGTTGGTAAGTTACAAAGTTTTGTATCAAAATGCAATAAAAATCCACAAACTACTGCGCAACAGCAACGTTAGAAATGTTGCTTTGGTCGCAACACTCTTGACCATAGAAATTTGTTGCCCACATTCCCCTTCACTACAAACTAGACTGAATGGAGGAATGTCATTTACAATAGTGCTTGTAAGAGGCTGTTGTAAGACGATTGTTATGCTCTTCAAAGGTGGCATACAAATGTTACCATATATTTGAATATCTTTTACATCCTTTTTATTAAATAAATGATAAAAAACACAAACAGAAATATTGTTTTATATAACTATTAGCGTAAAAAATATGGTCAAATTAAAGTAGAAGAAGCCTATTTTAAAGTTACACAAATTCTACTCTCACATTTAGAACTATGTGAATTTATATGGCTGGTGAACCTTAAAGGATTAGTTCAGTGTTCAAGCATGACTACCTTATATGAAAGAAGACTTCAAAAGAAACAAAATGGTGAAGAAAGCATTCAAAAATCTTATTCTGTTAAGGAGATATTTCAGTTTAAAGTTTGGTATCATTTTGTAGAAACGACTGAATTCAGACTAGTAGTGATGTCACAGCCTCAGATTTCTCAAAGTCTGTATGTATTTTAAAGAAAGTTTATTTAATTTTGGCACTACTTAATTTATTTTTACTTAAACTTTCTTCAGGTGGTATATTATAAATATCCTTCCTAGATTCAGTTTTACTACTTTTTTGACATATCCTATTGTCTTAAAGCCACAAAATCGCAGAACAAAATATGATAGAATACATAAAGACTGAGGAATCTGAGGCTATGACATCATAACTAGTCTGATTTTAGTCGTTTCTACACAAATGATACCAAATATTTAAACTTACATATCTCCTTAATGAAATAAGATTTTTGAATGCTTTCTTCACCATTTTGTTTCTTTTAAAGTCCTCTTTTATATAAAATAAACATGCTTGACCCCTGAACTAGTCCTTTAAGTATTATTTTATCATTTCATAAATAACAATTGGATATTAACTGGCATACATGCCTTAAAAACCAGACATTTGAATAATTTTTTAATTCAATGTTAAGCACAAGTTTCCAAATAATTATTATAATATTTTGCTGTGAAATAATTTTGGCAAAATTTCCAAATATGCTGTAAGACATACATTCCACAAAATCTTTACTGCAACAGTGAAATAGAGCATTGACTCAACTACAGCATTTCATGTCTTTACCATAGACAAAACTGTTAGAAAGTGTTCCTCACCAAAAAACCACATATTTGGAATAAATATTTAACCACTTATGCTAGTGCATTCTACTATATCTATCTACAAAAGCCATTAACCCTTACTCAACCAGGGCTTTGAAAAAAAATGAGAGCCCAATTATCGTAACTTTTTTTTCATGTGCATTTTTGACAACTTTTCTTTCATTTCCTTTCAATACAAGTTTGGTTGGAATGGAAGCTAACATAATTATCTTTTGAGTAATGAAAGCCAAATTAGAAAATATTGGACAAAAATATGCAAAAATAAACAATTTTTGGCTAAATTTGGTCAACAAATGGCCAATCTTTGCATAAGTTTAACTTCTTGTCAATATTGAAAACAGAGATTTGTGTTACATATTTAGATTCTTTATAATATTTCCTTTCCAATGATGCTAATCTAGAATTTTTAGAAAGAAAGCAAACATGGAAAAACACCAAAACTGATTATAGTCAAATGACCCCGAAAACTGCAGCAGAAAAATGATAACGCAATAGTCACGGTGAGACTTGAAACTGGTGCGCTTGCGTGCTGGCTCATTCATATCCACTACTACACCACATGATCATTTTAAGTGCTGTGGTGAAATTTAATTATTATGGGAAAGGGTCCAAATAGAGGGGGTATGCCTGTACTTATATATCAAGTGAAAGAAAATTGCAAGTACTTTTGAACGGCAGTTCAACGAAGCATGTGCAATGTTCGGTTTTGGTACACAACTTTTTTAGGAAAACAAACGGGTCAAAAATCACAGAAATTCATGAATTTTTGAAGAAATTTCTCCAGAACAAAAGACTGCAGGTAGGGATTTTTAAAAATAGATCAGAAATTTAAAAAAATATCATGTCTTAGAATTTGGGTGTTTGATATTGAAGCAAAAATGGGATCTTGAAGTTATTGTAAGATTTAAAAGTAAAAAAAAACATTTTTTGCCAATTTATTAGCAATTTTTGAGTTTTACTCATTTTCAAGCTACTTTTTCTCAAATTTCTGTAATATGACCCCTACAAAAAAGTTACATTTTGTAAAAGAACTACTTTCAAATGATACCAAGATTATTACTCCTTATAGGACTTTGGTAAAGTCCCGATTTTACTTTTAGAAAAAGGTGGTTTGAAAACGGCAATAATATCGCGTGGTAGAGTAAGGGTTAAACTAATTGTGGGTGATATTCATACAAGGCATGACAATTATTTTGAATAAATACGCAATGGCCTACCTTTTGAAATAGTATTAATACTACCTTGTCCCGAAGTTCCGCTGCGTATATGAACACTATTGGCTGAGGAGCCGATAAGGTGAGCCGTATCAGGTACTGCGTACTCCTCAGGCTCTACCAGCACAGGAGGCGCTGTTACAGGAATCGTATCAGCGTCAGACTTTGAGCTATCGTACCAAGCTTGATACAAGGAACACGCAACCACGGTAAAGAAAATAAGGCTGAACAATGACCTACGGAAAAAGAAACAATATTCTTGAGGGTTGATTTTGGCAAAACAATTTGATTTTGGAATAATAACCATTTACATGGTAGTATCAGGTGAATCAATTCATAAGATAGCATATGAAAATAAATAACAGACTGACTAGTCACACCAACTAGTGGTAATTTTCTACAATAGCTGCAGCCCTTGTGAAATATTTTCTTTCATTGCTTATTAAAATGAGTAGTAAATCATGAGTATGGAAGTTTTGGAGTTGGTAAGTTTGCTGATCAAGGTTCCAAGTTTGTTTGTTTGTTTGATGGGGGCTTAACGGCACCAAAACAATGAGGGTCAAATTGTGCCTGAGAGGTTAGATCATTCTAGAGGTAGGAAGGAAAGAAAACAGGGGGAGGTTGAGAGGAATACAAGAACTAAAAGTCAAAAAGCTTGAGGCTTAACAGCACCATGACAGCAAAGGTCAAATTGTGCCCGAAAGGTTATATTATATTAAGATCTTAAAGGTCTATCTTAGGTCTATCTTAAATCTATCTTAGGTCTATCTTAGGTTTATCTTAGGTCTATCTTAGGTCTATCTTAGGTCAACCTTAGGTCCATCTTAGGTCTATCTTAGGTCTATCTTAGGTCTATCTAAGGTCTATCTTAGGTCTATCTTAGGTCTATCTTAAGTCTATCTTAGATCCATCTTAGGTCTATCTTAGGTCTATCTTAGGTCTATTTTAGGTCTATTTTAGGTCTATTTTAGGTCTATCTTAGGTCTATCTTAAGTCCATCTTAGGTCTATTTAAGGTCTATCTTAGGTCTATATTAGGTCTATTTTAGGTATATCTTAGGTCTATATTGGTTGAAACAGTATTTAAATATGAGTATTTTAGTCTTCAAATTTTGAAAATAGCATTTTTAGTATTTGTGTCATGGCTAATTAAAGTTGGGTCTGTTTTGGATGTATGTGACATGTGTGATGTTTGACTGGGTGAAGCTCAAAATCTGTATACAATTCTCTAAATCTAAATCCATCACTGAAAATGATGGAAAAGTCATTTCCTTTTAAAATTTTATTTTGGGAATGGAAAGGCTCCCAAAACCTTTGGCAAGATTTTCTGGACCACTTCAAAGAATTATGATAAACATTTAAAACACAAAAGATTTACAAAAGAAAATAGCAGGTTGCCCTGTAACACATCACAACATATGCATGAAAGTTTACAGAAACCGAATTTGTTGGTGTTCTTCCCATGCTCAGTTTTCTTCAAGTTTAAATTAAGTTATTCATGATTCTCATAAATGAGTATCTTTCCCAGGTAAATATGGATTAAGGGGTAAAACCAACCTTAAAACAATTATTTGGAATCAGAATCAAAAGGAATAAGACATCAACATGTTTCTTACCAATTTATTTCTTTAATTATCCTCTATCATATCAATGAAAATGAATATTCATGAGAATATTGCTTCAATAAAGAATATCATAATAGATTTATTCAAAATTTCTAGCTTATAAGAAATTATTTATCCTTTGCATGGGTCTATGGAATTATTTATCCTTTGCATGGGTCTATGAAATTATTTATCCTTTGCATGGGTCTATATAATTATTTATCCTTTGCATGGGTCTATGAAATTATTTATCCTTTTGCATGGGTCTATGAAATCATTTACCCTTTGCATGGGTCTACTGAGATTATCTATCCTTTGCATGGGTCTCGAAATTATTTATCCTTTGCATGGGTCTATATAATTATTTATCCTTTGCATGGGTCTATGAAATTATTTATCCTTTTGCATGGGTCTATGAAATCATTTACCCTTTGCATGGGTCTACGAGATTATCTATCCTTTGCATGGGTCTACGAAATTATTTATCCTTTGCATGGGTCTATGAAATTATTTATCCTTTGCATGGGTCTATGAAATTATTATTCCTTTGCATGGGTCTATGAAATTATTTATCCTTTGCATGGGTCTACAAAATTATTTATCGTTTGCATGGGTCTATGAAATTATTTATCCTTTGCATGGGTCTATGAAAGTTTTATAAACATTATATAAGTAATACAAATGCTTCATTTCAAAGCATATTCGATAACAAATTTCAAGAAAGAATTATGAAGAAATATATTTTTGTGTGCTACATAGGAGCAAATGATGTTATCATTGGTGGTATTTACAACACAAAATGGCAGCGTCCATGTCACAATTTTTGACCTTATGCCTCGTTTAAAGGTCTGATGACATGTAGCCATTCTGGCATTTGTGAAACAACAATTAATTCTGAGCAAAATGCCTTTTAAATCTCAGAAATAACTTGTTTTTGAGTATGTTCAATCAAAGTTTCAAGCTTTTAGAATTAATGGGAACTTTGTGATGTCATCAGATGAACACAGCTCAAAGCCCTAAAGTAATTCTTAAAATTGTGTCCTTCAGTTTTAACCAGTTAAAAGGTTTAATATTTATTTGCTGATTAAGTGTTGCTTAAGGGTATGATCAAGTTATAAAATACACAAACGGAATCAGCAAAAACAAAGGATTTACATAACTAATTCAAGAGGTTTTCATCTGACTACATTACAAATCATTACACAATAAGGCAATTGATCCTCCAAGTTGCCTCTAGATAGCACCAGACCTTTAACCTTTACTCTACCATGGGTCGAGTAAGGGTTAATCAACTTGTCACGGGTTAATCAACCCGCAACGAGTGTGCCAACTCAAAAATGTATGCAGCATGGTCACGGTGGGCAAGGTCACTGAGGCGGAACAAGCCCAACTCTGCTGCTCGAAGACAGAGGACCCTTCAATAATCAGCCTGTGCTAATAACCCTTACTCTATCATGCGGCAATATTATCGCCGTTTTGGGTGCCCCATCTTTGACCCCGCCTCCCAAGTGCGTTAAAAAAATAGTGCTGGTAGCGTAAGGGTTAACCCTTACTCTACCAGAGCATTTGAGATTAGAAGTGTTATTTTAGGGAGCTTCTTGGAAAGGGGGCTTTTTCACAAATTTATTTTCATTTTCTACTGTAACAAGTTTATGTTATATAAAAGCTAAGACACATCGGTTTGCATAATTTTTTGGTCAAATATGCAAATTCATGCAAATGAGATTATTAATTCAGATTATTATATGTCCTAAAACTGCTGTCTTTGTGATATTCTACTCTCTTGTAGCTAATTACAAAAACAATATTGGTAAAATTTATGAGTTGTTGAAAGAAGGACCTTTGATTTGATACTACTTGATTTTTTTTGGGCAAGAAAAAAACTCATACTGTATATCAATTTTAAATGTTTTGATCTTTTTGATCTAAAACTTGACCTCTTAATTTTACCAATGATCTATCTAATAGGATTTGACATTATACTTTTCCATAAACATGCAATGCTCCTTTCTATGATGCACAAAGCTCATATAATATAAAAAGGAAAGGCTTACACCATTATCTTAATAAAAATGTTATGCAAATTAGCTAATTTACCTCATTTACTATGCACGAACATTAAATTTTCAGTTTATGACCCAATTTCAGCCATTGGAAGCTTAGAAAACACTTTTATTTATTCAGATTATGCTGAATGTCTTTTTGAAACTTACTTCTGTTAATTCCATTAGGAATTCTCGGTGAAAAGGTACTCAAAAATGGTTCAGAGCATCAGTAATCATGTCGAGGTTGCCAAACTTGGTATCCTTCACTGATAGTTGGTACCGCATATGAAATGTCAGTCAACAAATTTGTCCAAATACAGGAAAATACTTATGAAAAATACAATTTAAACTGTTTCCAAGGAAGTACAGGAAGGGGAGGGGGGTTCTGGCCTTTTTTATATTGGGAGGGGGACAAGGGGTAATGCCATCCCCATCAAATATGGCTCCATCCAGGATCCAAATTGCTTCAAAGAAAAGGATTTCCCCTTAAATGGGACTGCTTGGCCCCCACCATAGGTCTCTTGCCCCCAACACAGGTCTCTTGCTCCCCACATGGGTCTCTTGCTCCCAACATGGGTCTCTTTCCCCCAACATGGGTCTCTTTCCCCCAACATGGGTCTCTTTCCTCCAACATGGGACACTTTCAACTTAAAATGTTTCTCCTACTTTACTGCGCCACAACCTCACAACATAGAATTGAGATTTCGCGAAATAGGTATATGGGCACTAAAATCTTTGCAATTAAACTATTCGCACCCATATAAGATTTTAGTAAGGTCCCAATTTTATTTTTAGAAAAAGGTAGTTTGAAAATGGTGATATTATCGCCGCGTGGTAGAGTTAGGGTTAAGACAATGAATAGCCATGCACAATAATAAACAGGCTTACACTGTCCCAAAGAATCCAGCATCAAGAGGCTTGTGCGGCTTCTCCGTGCATGTAGGATTGTACTGACTTTCATTCAATACTAGATATTTCTCCAAACCAGGTATCATACCTGTAGAAATGGAAAAAGTAAAAGAAAAAACAATTCTTACAAAAAGGTGAAATTACAGGAAATTCCACAGAGAAATCAATTTATTAGAGGGCCCTAATTTTGAGGGCACTGTTTTGTTTCCCATTATCACAGATCACAACTTGCACATGAGGATTATTTTTAGCTATTCAACTAAAAGACACTTAGGATTTTGTTGCTGTTTACGGAGAGCTATTCAAATGATGATATTTGCATATTCAATTATTCCATAATTTCCTGAATAATTGAAAAGTGTTTAATTCTCAACTGATTTTGATGAGATTATAGTGAATTTGAAAATTTGAATACATTCTGAAACAATTTTAAAATCTAATGTTGCTTTAGGTGTCATTTGTCTGTTAAAATAGACACCAAACTATTAAGGGACTGAAAAACCCTAACTCCTCTCCACTCTGAATCCAATCTCTCCCCCTGACTCTTCTCTCTCCCTTCAACTCTCATCTAAATCCTGATGACCCTTGATTCCCCTCTTCTCCTGTCATATTAACAATTTAAAAGATATTTTAAAATATATATATAACATCTCACTCTCAAATTGATCGAATCCATTCACGATGTCCTTTGAACTGCATTTCTTCGGAGCACAGATGCCTATAGTAAGGGTCATCTTTAAAGAGATAAGAAATAAGACACAAAATGTAAAATAATGAAATATATATCAATAAAATGGTACAGCTGATCAACATAATCATAAGAAGCAAGACCACATTGACCACCATAGTTTGCTTTTAAATTTGTAGCTACCAAATTGTAATGAAAATCAGCTCAAATTTGAGTTGAGCAATCTTTTTGGAGGGCCATGCACCTATGTTTATGTAAAGACTAACGTGTGGTTTGTTGATGTTTAACGGCACTGCGACAGTCAAAGTCAAATGTGCCAAGAGGGTATTAAAAATTTAAGGTGCAAGAGTTAGGACAGAGATGGTTGGGAGAGGGAGAGGGGGTAGGAAGGAAAGACAAAATAAAAATTAAAGATGCAAATAAAGGGGGAAAAAAAGAAAAAGGATAGGCAGGTGAGATAGAAAATGGGTGAGTGTGGGTAAGGATTAGATCAGGTGGAATAAGTTGCTATTGCGGAGAAAGGTGATGGTGTTGGAGGAGGAATTGTTGTTGATGAGGTCAGAAATAGTGGTGGAGGGTGTCACAGGTTTTCCATATTTGGAATTCCTCACTTCAGATAGAAGTATTCACTTACTAAGTAAAGGCCATGGTGTGGTAGTCTTGAAATTCCTGTTTTCTATTGTATTATTAGGTTTATACAAGTTGATGCATCCTGGTATTTCTGGTCAGTGGCTCAAGTTTACCTGTTGAGTAAGATGTTGGGAGGGGCAGTTAGTAACTGAGTGTTTGTAGGAGCAAGTTAGCTCCATTGATAGATAACTGTAACTCCACTGGACAGTTGGATCTTATCGCTTGGAATCAGCCAGCATTGTTATGGTTAACCACCATCTGACCATACAGTATATAATTGTTTGTAAGGATGCAGATTTCCACTCCGTAAGTTAATTTGGTAGTTCTTTAAAATTAGGCTTGTGGATGCATGAAACGTACTAAAATTAGGCGTATGTCAAATATTGTTAGGCAAAAATGATCTTAAAGATGCAAAGTATATTTGTTTGGAGTTTGATAGATTGCTGATATTTCCGACTGGAAATCAAACTAGTTGTTTCATATTAGAGATGTAAATGAATTAATTTATAGAGAAGCTTTATTGAAATGAAGCTATTTATGGAAATGAAAGGATGGGAGTTATGTTATGTGGAATATTGAAATTATTATTTGAATTTATGAGGAAAATTGTGAAAAGATACTTAAGTCTGTAGGCATGAATTATTATGATTTTATTAGGATTGTGGCCATTAAGTAGGAAAGTGTCACAGTTTTATGAAATGTGTTATTATAAAAGACAAGGAATGTCGTCCGAGATCATTACAGGATATGATAATGCTGTGTGTAAATTGGCCTGTAGTAAAGCAATTGGTGAGCACGCGCATATCAGAAAATTAACGCTTTTGAGCTGCTGCTTGGAAAATCATAATTATCATATCTGTACTTTGGTGATATCGGACTCAAAAACCTGTAGAACATAAATTATCAAAAGGTTTCCCTTCATTTGTATTCGAATTAGATGGCCTATAACTTAGACGAGTGACCTATACAAGGACGTCCGGTATTCATGTATTGTTGACCAAGTTGAAGCTAGGAAAAAAGGCATGTACAAAAGAACAAAATGCTTAAACTGTGAAACAAAAACAAATAAAACAAGACAATGTAGTACATCAAGAAGTACTAAAATGATGTGTCGTGTGTAAAACTCCACCCGGGAAGTACTGTATTCTAACTTCTTGGTTGTGACAGAGGGGAAGAGGAATGATCTCGAGTTGAGGTATATAGGACATGTTAAGAGGATATGCTTGAGAGTTTGGTATTGCATGTAAGGCAGAGAGGTTTGGGAGAGCCTGATAGGAGGTAGGAGTGGGTGAGAAAGGAGTGACCAAGAGGTATGCGGGTGATGACGACGTCCTCTCTACAATTGTGACTGTGTAAAGAAGGCTTGATCCCTAATTTGGGATTGATAATTTGGAGTTTGTTACTGGTCTCAAGATCTTAGGAGTCTTGCCAAATTTTTTCTGAGGTACCTGGAAACGTTAAGGCAAAACGTTAAGTGCAGAATAGGAATTAATCTTGTTGGCTGCTCTGTTGGCCCTTTCATTCCCAGGAATACTGACGTGGCTGGAGATCCAGAATAAGATCATTTTCTTCCCAGAGAGAGAGAGAGTAAATTTTGTTTAAGATTTGTAAGATAAGTGGATTAGATCAGAGCATGTTAAATATGCCTGTGAGAACTAACTTTGAGTCGGAGAAGATGACAAAGCAGGAGAAGAAGGAAAGTTCTGTGAACTTTAAAGCTAAGAGGATAGCCTTTGTCTCAGCAGGATAGATAGAGGATCCATCTAATAATCCTGAAGAAAGGGTGATGCCGGGACAGGCATCGGTAACTGCAAGGGTCTGGAAGTACGAGGAAGATGAGAAAATAGCAAAATCATCGACATAGAGAGAGCACTTGATGTTAGGGGAGAGAACTTTGTTGGTGCTGTTGAATTTGAGGATGAAAAGAGTTGGGGAGAGGATGCTGCCCTGAGGGACACCCAGGTGCTGGGCATACCTTTGTGAGTAAGTGTTATCAAAATGCACCTGAAATAGCGAGAATGGAATTCTGGATGAAAATTGGAAGACCTCTGAGGCCAGAGGAATGTAGGTCCTTGAAAATACCATACCGCCAGGTGGTGTCAAATAGTTATTGGGAATTGTTCTGTCTTTGTTGGACTTAGGTATGGGGATGATGATGGCCTATCTTCAAATGATTTGGAGGACCACAGGTGGTCGTAAATCTTGAGTAAGATGTCGAGGGAAGTCCTGGGAAGGTTTTTGAGAAGATTATAGTGAATGCCGTCTGGGCCTTGGGAAGAGGAACCGGATTTCTTGAGGGCAGAGGAGAGCTGGGAGTAGGTGAGCGGAAGGTTTTAGGTTTCCCTTTTGCACCTTTGGCAATCTTCAAGAAAGCTGTGTCACCACAAAATATCAGATTTATGTTTAAGGTCCATGTTTGCAGTCAATAGTGCCTGAGAGGCTTTGACTAAAATCTAACAAAACTGAGGGTGCAAAAGTGTTTAAAAAGTTTCTTTGTTTGTCTGGTAATGTTTGACGGCACCCCAACAACCATGGTCAAAATGTACCTGAGAGAATATATTATGTCAAGAGTGCAGTAGGTATAAGGTTGGAGAAGTTAAGGATAAGATAGATTAGATATTGTTATTGTAGTAGGTACGGTGTAGGAAGGAAATTATTTTTTCTGTTGAGTTATTGCGGAAGAGCTCGGCAATGGAGTTGAAGGGATTGAGGGACGCTCTCAGGTGGGTGAAGAGTGGCAGTCAATGAGAATGTGTTTCCTGTAAGGGCCCTGTGACAATTATTGCATAGAGGTGGGGAGGAGTAGGTGAGGAGGTAGTCATTCAAATACAAGGCGCACTTGATGTTGGGGCCAAGATTATCAGTAATGTTGTTAATACTGAGATTAACAGGAGTTGGGGAGAGGATGCTCCCTTGAGAGAGAGAGGGAGAGAGAGGGGGTAAAAAGATTGAATAAAATCATCTGAGGGAGAAATTTGCTTAAATGGCTTGTGGAGCGAGTGAGCCCAGAATACAAAAACAGCGGGAACGAGAGATCATTATAGTGCTGCGTAAGAAGCTTACCATTTGGGATGGGAGTTTTTAATGAAGAAATTGGTATTGGCACTTTCAGCCTAACATGCAGAAGGAACAACTTCTACTGTATATGGAACTAAACATTACACTGACATTCACTATAAGGCTGTCTGACTACCAGCTGACAACTTACCGTAGCATTGGTATATGGTGATAGTATTGTTACTAACAAAGGGGCAATGCAGTATCTGTAATCAGTCAGATTCATACACTCATCATAGTGTCCAAGCCAGACAGTGTTACCGACCAGAAACCCAGATTGTGGTTTTCCGAATGAATCTAAAGCTGCAAAGATAAATAGGAATGATTAATCTATACAAATTGCAATCAATGAACTGTAAAATTTAATTGGAGTGTGTGTGTTTGTATGGGTGGGTGTGTGGGTGGGTGTAATATCTCATGCCCTCATGCCATGTTCACTATAGTTGAAATACTTTTACAAATTTGAAATCATTTTTATATATTCAAATATACATAAATGACTTGCATTAATTATAGTACAATGTTTTTCACTTTCAAAATATGCATCCTTGGCCAGTCAATTTATCCTTTGAAAAAGGTAATAGTCTGAATATTCACATGAAACATCAAAAAAATTTCAAGTTAAACTAGTTTTCCAGATCAACACTTGCAGAAGTTAAAAATCTGCACAGGTAGAGAGGAGGCAACTTCGCTTAACAATACTGAAACAAATCCTGAAAATAGCAAAATTTCTATTATAATTGGTTAAAAATTGCTGATTTTACAGCTCTATGAACTTTTAAGTGCTAATATGCAAATTTATGATGTACTGCGTGAACAGGCTGGTTGACAAGTCTTAACCTCACTCATTGTGTTATCGTCATTTTTGAGAAGTTAAAATTGGACATTCCGATCTTTTGGACCTCTCCAGATTATCAGTTCATAACAACCTATAGTGCAGGTGGTATAGAAGTATGTTTTTTGATTTTTTATGTTTTGCACATGGAAAGGTCATTCTCCCCCCCCCCCACCCCCTCCCCCTCCTCCTTTGCTTCCAGTTCATGCCTATGTGATCTTACAAGCTTGCGGTGGTTTCAGTTCTTACCCTGTCAAAGATTCTGAGCGTGTTTTTCTAGCTTATTGCTCGCTCGCAACACGCTAGTCACACACTATGTTTTTCTTTAAGGCATAAGGCCATGTATTCCTTTAATCTTTTAATAATGCTCTACTGATGCAAAATTCCCTTTGTTTTTAGTAAGCTCTCAATCTCTACTGCGTTTTTCATAAAGCTATGAAACTTGTTTTGTTTCATATGAGCTTAAAACTTCCTTCCTTAATCATTGAGGTTATGTTTTAGCACTTTATGCAGTGGCTTAGTTCTCTTCTGGAATCTCTTGACTTTTCATTTCCTGTTGTGGAGTATTGTGGCATATGCATCATCTGCATAGTTAAACATAAAGGTGATTGTAGTATTTATTAATCATTATATTATCTTTATTGCCACTTGATAGTCGTAACTTTAGTCTTGATGGGCTGTGTAACTAGAAACAAATTCAGCTAGATTTTTTAGATATGGTTGAAAATTGTAAGTAGCATTTAATTTCATCGAATTGATGTGAAATTGGATGTTTTAGAGTTTTTTTCTTCTTCATTTTTCATACTTAATGAGCCAGATTTAAGATAATAAAGTAATTAGTAGAGATGTGCAGTGGTTAAGGAGTCATGCTCATATGCAAAAGGTGCTGGGTTTTGATTCCTGCTGGGAGGGCTGCATTCTGTCCTTGAGCAACACACTTGACTCTACTCGCTTTAGTCCACTCAGCTGTTAAAAATAAGTACCAGCGCTGCTGGGGAGTTAATCTGTGATGGACTGGCATCCCGTAAGGGGGAGTCATGTACTCTCATCTGCTTACGCCAAGGAAACTGGGCATAAGCAGCGATCCTATGAGCCTAATGGCTCAGATGGATTTAACTTTTTTTTAAATTGTAGTAGTGTTGTTTAAGAAAAGAAACGAAAGAGTTATTATAGTGCCTAATGGCTCAGATGGATTTAACTTTTTTTTAAATTGTAGTAGTGTTGTTTAAGAAAAGAAACGAAAGAGTTATTATAGTTCATTGGGGTGTACATTGTGCCACAGAGGTCCACCAAAGTATATTACATATTTACCATTCTCCCTCCCTTTTGGTGTTGCCATGTACCGTGCACATGTTAAAGGAGTGTAAGACACATTCATCATTTAAGAAATAAATATTCACAAAAAATGGGCAAAAAGAAAAAATGCGTAATTGTCTTAAATCTACTAGTATGACATCTCATTGTACACTGTGAGGTCACTTTTCAACACACTGGTGAAAACTTTGCAATGCACTCCAAAATGGAATAAGATATTAACATGGTTTTACACCCAAATTGTTTTCTTTAACTAAAATGTAATTTCACAGGAATAGTTCTTTAAAAGCGGCCCAAATGAAAATTTGGGGTAAAACAGTTTTTTCTTACGTATTATATCATTTCCTATTTACCATGCCCCCAAGTACCATGTACTGTACAGTACATGTAAAGCAGTGTTAACAAATGATAGTTTGTGTATGAAGGTAGGAATTGAAAGTTGGCAACTATAGCTACTTCCTTGCCATCAGTCCACGAAATTCCCTTATTCAGAGACAAAATACGCTTCTTTTAATCCTAATTTAAATAGATTATTTCCCATTCTGTGAACTGAGCATGCATTGTTAGAAGTCTAGGTTAATTCACATGTTACATATGTTGTGAGCATCAAGTTGTAAACCTATATTTGACAGTAAACCTATATTTGACAGTAGACCTATATTTGACAGTAAACCTATATTTGACAGTAAACCTATATTTGACAGTAAACCTATATTTGACAGTAAACCTATATTTCACAGTAAACCTATATTTCACAGTAAACCTTTATTTGACAGTAAACCTATATTTGACAGTAAACCTATATTTGACTGTAAACCTATATTTCACAGTAAACCTATATTTCACAGTAAACCTATATTTGACAGTAAACCTATATTTCACAGTAAACCTATATTTCACAGTAAACCTATATTTGACAGTAAACTTATATTTGACAGTAAACCTATATTTGACTGTAAACCAAATTTGACAGTAAACCTATATTTACAGTAAACCTATATTTGACTGTAAACCAAATTTGACAGTAAACCTATATTTGACAGTAAACCTATATTTCACAGTAAACCTATATTTCACAGTAAACCTTTATTTGACAGTAAACCTATATTTGACAGTAAACCTATATTTGACTGTAAACCTATATTTGACTGTAAATCTATATTTGACTGTAAACCTATATTTGACAGTAAACCTATATTTGACAGTAAACCTATATTTCACAGTAAACCTATATTTCACAGTAAACCTATATTTGACAGTAAACCTATATTTGACAGTAAACCTATATTTGACAGTAAACCTATATTTGACAGTAAACCTATATTTGACAGTAAACCTATATTTGACAGTAAACCTATATTTGACAGTAAACTTATATTTTACAGTAAACATATATATTGTTATGGTGTGAAATGTCGCTATTAAAAGTTGTACTGAAGGTCATTAGCATGAGTAGTATTGTTTGCACAGGTCTGTTCCTGGATGAACATTAATTGTGGCTGAAGTTTTTTATCTCACAAAAAATTCCAAGGCATATACATGTAGGCCTATATTCTGTACAAGATGACTTTCTTCATTTCAAGGCAAATTCTTCATAAAGCCTCTTAGAATGTTGGCATTTTTTATGTATATTTAAAGAGTATAAAAATTCTTGATGCTCGACTTTGGACCATCCATCCATTACAAGACATCACCATGTCAATCTACAGAAGACAAAAGAAGCAATATTAAAGAAAAGGTATTGTTCTATGATTCAATTCAAAAGTGAACGCCGCCATGCTGGTAAAGTCACTTCTGGTTTTCATCTTATTGATTGCAGGAAATCTGTGATGTTTTCTATAACTCATGTAGGCCCCTGTGATCGATAACATCGCAGATTTCTCGCTATCAATAGGAACAAATTGAAACCGGAAGTGACGTTACCAGCACGGCGGTGTCACTTCTCAATTCATTTATGGGACGATATACCTTTTCTTTAAAGAGGGAATCTTGTCTAAAGAACATTGCTTGACCTTTACTAATAAATCTGATCATACTAGTAATGTCACCTCCGTAATGGTAATTAATTGGCTTGTCAGTGATTGTCTAAACATTTTGACCAATCAGAATCGTTTAATTGTATTGTATTTCTTATCTGCAAGGTATCCACGTTAACGTGATATCTGGCTTTTAAGAACTGACTAGATCAGGAACATAACAATAGGAAGTGACATCACACATTTATACGATAACTATTTAAAAACATTTTTCCCCCAATACTGAAAATCATTGCACACAGTATATGTTAAGTTTAGAGCAACGTATGACTTGAAATCTAGAGCAGTTGAGGAAATCCAATATTTTTCATAAACAGCAGAAAGATCTTTAAAATTACTTTTAGAAATTTCAAAGTACAGTATTTTTTTACCTCGAGAAAGGTACGTAAATTATTAAGAAAATCTATAAATTCAGTTTCTTTAATGAGATATTTCTAAATTTAATCTCTGCAATGGAAAGAAATCAAAATTAAGCATGAAAATGGTGCTAGAATGATTGAGATTGGGGTCCAAACTTTAATGGTAAGGGGCCAAGGGGGCACACTGAAGGGCTCTGTAATTTTAGCATTCCCCCAAGGCTTTTCATGATAAAATTAAGTTTCTAATGACTTGATCAAAAAAAAAAGATCTACAAAAGGCCATCACTACAGTAGCTGAAAAGTTTCAACCATTTGATCATTAATTCCTACTTCATTGTGTTTGCTGCATTGTGTGATTCACACAGAAGTGTCTGTCTGAAAGGTCATCCAAAACTGTCTGAGAAAAGCATACATTATTGACATTAAGCATGTAGATTTTGGGGGAAGGCTTCTGCATAACTTCAAACTTCAAAACCCAGCACCTTTTGCATATGAGCATGACTCCTTAACCACTGCACATCTCTACTAATTACTTTATTATCTTAAATCTGGCTCATTAAGTATGAAAAATGAAGAAGAAAAAAACTCTAAAACATCCAATTTCACATCAATTCGATGAAATTAAATGCTACTTACAATTTTCAACCATATCTAAAAAATCTAGCTGAATTTGTTTCTAGTTACACAGCCCATCAAGACTAAAGTTACGACTATCAAGTGGCAATAAAGATAATATAATGATTAATAAATACTACAATCACCTTTATGTTTAACTATGCAGATGATGCATATGCCACAATACTCCACAACAGGAAATGAAAAGTCAAGAGATTCCAGAAGAGAACTAAGCCACTGCATAAAGTGCTAAAACATAACCTCAATGATTAAGGAAGGAAGTTTTAAGCTCATATGAAACAAAAGAAGTTTCATAGCTTTATGAAAAACGCAGTAGAGATTGAGAGCTTACTAAAAACAAAGGGAATTTTGCATCAGTAGAGCATTATTAAAAGATTAAAGGAATACATGGCCTTATGCCTTAAAGAAAAACATAGTGTGTGACTAGCGTGTTGCGAGCGAGCAATAAGCTAGAAAAACACGCTCAGAATCTTTGACAGGGTAAGAACTGAAACCACCGCAAGCTTGTAAGATCACATAGGCATGAACTGGAAGCAAAGGAGGAGGGGGGGGGGGGGGGGAGAATGACCTTTCCATGTGCAAAACATAAAAAATCAAAAAACATACTTCTATACCACCTGCACTATAGGTTGTTATGAACTGATTATCTGGAGAGGTCCAATAGATCAGAATGTCCAGTTTTAATTTCTCAAAAATGACGATAACACAATGAGTGAGGTTAAGACTTGTCGACCATCTTGTTACCTACTTGTTCACAATGTGCGGAAGCACTCCACAATTATACATTTGGTAAACAAGGCTAAGATATAACACAGGTCTTACGATTATACACTGCATAACTCATGTTGTAATATTTCTTACAGGTGAGTATTAAAAAGGGTATGTTTTGAGTGAAAGGTCAAATTTCCAAACAAAAAATCGGCACTCTATCAACATATTTCCGATAGAATATAGATCATTAAATTTCCAGACAAAATCAATTCTATAAAATTGTCTTAAATGAAAAAAAAATATAAAAAAATAGGACTGTTGACATCTTACAATGACAACCTAAAAAGTAACGACAGAGCACTACATACTGTATCTCAAAAAATCTTGGTAGTGATGGGTAGGCTGAGCACATCCCAACATCTTAATATTTACACCAAGAAATACCCTAAAAACCTTCACATACCCCATCAATGCTATTGTTCACATTAAACCTCCCTTCCCCGTCACACTACTGTAAATCATTTTGCTACATATGCCTTTGCAAGATCATTTAAGGTCATGATGGGGAGGGTGAAGGATTAGGATAAGGAAAGAAAAAATTAGGATGGGAGGAAAGAAGGATTAGGAAGAGGAAGGAAGGTAATGGGCCATGATGGGGGTGGATAAAGGGTTAGAATATGGGAGGGATGGGGATTGGGAAGATCAAGATAGGGGATGAGGACAAACAGGAATATGAGAGAACAGGGATAGGTGAAGAATGCAGATTAGGACAAGAAATGGAGGTGGGGTCTAAAGAGAAAGGAAGAATAGGGATGGGAAAGGAAGAATGGTTATGGGCCATGATAAGGATAGGATGGAATATGCTAGAGGAAGGGTGGGGGTAGGGAAAACCATGGTAAGGAGAAGGGGGAAACAGGTTAGGGGTGGAGAATATCAGATGGGAATAGGGGAAGAATGGGGAAGAATGAGATGGGGAAGGATGAACAAGAACAGGATGGAGAGGATGGTGGATGAGGAAGAATAGGAATGGGGGAGGATGGGGATGAGGACGGGTGAGGGAAAGGGTAAGAATGGGAATAGAGATCACGATGCTTTAAGATTTAGTTTTGGTAGGATATGTAAATAAATCTTGGTGGATTCCAATTGGACACAAAGAAAGGGAGTAAGTTTTAAAGAATAGAACAGTAATAATGAAGGGATGGGGATAAAGCAGCACAGATGAGGAACATCTGTAGGAGGTTATATAATGTATAAGGGTGGAATGCACAGTACTAGTTATCATGAACAGAAATAAAGATAAACAAACAGATGTGTATCTTCTGATAGTATACCAAATACAAAAATGTTACTCTTAACAGCTTGACCAAAATCTCATTGTTAATTGGTTCACAAGTACTATTCACAAGCAGTGGCCACTAGAATAAATTGATTGGGGATATAAACAAAAATTGTATGTAGAAGTGTGTACCACCTATGGTGGTAGTGGTACTGCACATGCGAAGCATGAGCCACAATGGCGTGGGGTCTAGGGACCCACTTAAGAAACCCTGGTGGGGGCCAGGGGCAGAGCCCCTGTAAGCCTTGCATTGGTGGCAAAAAATTGCTAAAAAATGATGTCAAATACACACTAAAACGATTTTAAAATTTTTAGCATTGCCCTTGTGCCGGTGTAACAGGAAATTCTGTCCCACTAGAAATTCTGTCAGGCTGCACAGTATTTCCTAGAAAATTATGTCCCCCTGTATACTATGGTGGCTTATTGGGGCCATCGATATATTGTTTTCAATAGTATTTTTCAAGTTAAATTTTCCCATTTTTGGTTTGTTTTTCCCAATTTTCTTCTTCATTTTCCCCACGTTATTTTATAGTCCCAAACACGTCTCACATACAAGAACCAGTAAGTGGTACAGACCGTGGGAGCTTATGACATGTCAGCTGTCACAACCTCTATTGCTAATGCTCCTAGCCGTATAGCAACTTCAAAAGCCTTCTTTACATGAACTAATATTGTCTTGCCTTCTCCTACACTTCTAGTTCACTTTTGCACTTTTTTTCTCTGGCTTATACTTTTTTTTTATTCCTACTCCTTGCACGAAGGTGTTCAGTAATACTATAGTAGTAGTCCAAGTCAAAACAATACTCAGACAAATTAAATAAAATTTATCGATGGCTGTAATAAACCACAATAGAATTGAGGGGACCGAATTTAGTATTAAGTATTCATGGGTGTAGCCAATAGAGAGTGGGGGTCGACAGGGTTGTACATGCCCCAAAAAAAAAAAAAAAAAAAAAAAAAAAAAAAAAAAAAATTTGCAAAGTACATTGACATTCACAAAACAACTTATGAAGCATCAACTTTTTGGATTTGCCTACAAATTTTAGTTTCTTGTGCCTGATTAGCGCCCTACTGCAAATTATTGGTTCTTGGTGCTAAATAAATAAAAATGATTAATTGGTGGAGACTACTCACACCTTGACCTGTCCTTCCACTTCCAAGTAACCCTTTTTTTATGCCCCATTACTGATTACTAATCAGCTCCTGACTATGCTACTTAGGTTTATGACTTCAGTTGTTTACTGAAGGTCTATTATATATCATCTTAAAGCTGATCAAAGTTTAAGTTTTTCATGTGCCAAATGTGTGATGTATGAATGGGAAGAAAGATCAACAGTTGATGTATAATAATGCTGATGTATAGTAATAATGTTGATGTACAGCTGATGTATAGTAATTAATGTTGATGTACAGTTGATGTATAGTAATGCTGATGTATAGTTGATGTATAGTAATGTTAATGTACAGTTGATGTATAGTAATGTTGATTTACAATTGATGTATAGTATAGTTGATGTATAGTAATGTTAATGTACAGTTGATGTATAGTAATGTTGATGTACAGTTGATGTATAGTAATGTTGATGTATAGTAATGTTGATGTTAATGTAGTAAGAGTTGATGTATAGTAATGTTGATGTATAGTTGATGTATAGTAATGTTGATGTATAGTAATGTTGATGTTAATGTACAGTTGATGTATAGTAATGTTGATGTATAGTTGATGTATAGTAATGTTGATGTATAGTTGATGTAGTTGATGTATGTTGATGTTGATGTACATGTACAGTGTTGATGATAGTGTAGTAATTCTTTATCAATTATATTTCTTCCATACACTTCATGCCACCCTTATAAATAATTGTTTGTGTACTTAATAACCCTACCATAGCATCAAATACCACTAAAAGCGACTGCAAATTGACCTTTTTACAGAGTGGCAGCATCAGGATTTTCATGCCAGGGTATGGGGGGAAGGGGAGGGAGGGGGTAAGAGTGGGCAGCTTAGGTTTAGGTTCCAAGTCTCTATTTATGTGATAAGCCAAATGTATTGACAAGGCTGCACAGTACGAATAGTACAGGTACTTCTTGGTACTCAACTAACAACTTCACAGATTACAATTGACATTACAGTCCTAACAGAAAGTGGGTGTTCTGAACTGCAAAATATCCTGATTTTCACTGGTTTTTAAATAATTATTTTGGGATAAATTGAGGTAGTCAAGTATTCAGTGGGTGTCAAACATTGTTTTCAAGCAAACTTGCTCCTACATGTCATCAGTGCTTTAAGGAAAAGATGTTATGGAAGTCAATGTTACTTCAAAGTTTGGGTGGAGGTTTATATACATATATGCCTTCTACAATTCCAAGAATTTAAATCCTGTTAATAATTCCATTTTTTCATGGCTCCCACAAACGTTATTGTCTTACACAATATAATGTGACATATTAGAAAAAAAATTAATGTTAATGTTAATGTTCAAACTAAGCACAGAAAGTTAAGCATATGTTATTCCTACAAAACAACTTACAAAAAAATAGCCTTGTTGAATTATTTCTATGGTGATAAAATACACAATAATAATACATAGGTATGAATAATAAAACCAACGCACAACTTTCAAAAGGTAATGTGTACAGTGTATGCTTCAAGTTCAAGCATACTGTAAGTATACTCAAACAACTCCCAATTCTCTGTGTAGGACACTTGACTACAACCGCATAATGACATACTTTACATTGTATCATTTTCGTTAATCTGTTTGTTTGTTTGTTTGTTTGATAAAGGCTTAAGGGCACCACGGCAGCAAGGGTCAAATTGTGTATGAGAGGTTAGATCATTCCAGAGGTAGGATGAAAAGAAAATAGACGTCTGAGAAAAGTACAGGGACTGATAGCCAGGAAGCTGGGATCGAGAGAGGAAGTGAAGCGGTGTTGAAAAAGGCAAAAGTAGGTAAAGTGGGGACAGGAGAGGAGGACTACATACAGTTGTAGAGGGCGGCATGATGAAGGAAGAAGATCAATTTATCTGGAGGTTTTTCTGGAAGAGCTCGGTTATGGAGTAATGAGGGGTGAGAGAAGCTCTGGGAAGGTTGTACAGGGAGAAGGCAAGGAGGATGTGGTGGACTGTGAGGGGGAAATGGCAATTGTTGCAGAGGGGTGGGGGTAGCTAGTAAGGAGGTGGGAGTGAATGAGGTGGATGTGACCTATTCTAAAATGGGTAATGTGGACATTATCTATTCGGGAGAGATTGTGGATGGTGGGTTTGGTCGGAATGGTGGGCTGGATGTCGTGGAGTTCATTGTCAATTTGGGAGTCCCATGAGGTTTGCCAGCAGTCACGAACAAGGGAAGCGATAAGTGGTTTGATGTCAGAGAGGGTTTTGGGAAAGGGGGTAGGGTGGAGGTTGAGGGCAAGCTTAGTGGCTGAATCAGCTCTGTCATTGCCAGGGATGTCAACATGTCTGGGTATCCAGAAGAAAAGAATACTTTTCCTGCAGAGGGAGGGTGAAAGGAGTTTAAGAAGGAGAAAGTGGGACATGGGGTCATCCTACCTAATATTGAGTACAAAATTAAGGACAGAATGAGAAGGAGTCTGAGGAGATGCAAAGTGGCTGAGCAGGGAGTATATATAGTTGAGGGCGAGTCAAATATCCCATAGTTTTTAAGCCACAAAATCACAGGAAAAAATATCATAGAATACATAAAGACTTTGAGGAATCTGAGGCTATGACATCACTAGTCTGATTTCAGTCATTTCTACACAAATGATACCAAAATTAAAAAAACCAGAATATGATTTTTGAATGCTTTCTTTACTATTTTGTTTCTTTTGAAGTCCTTTTTATATAAGATAAGACTTGCTTGACCCCTGAGCTAATCCTTTAAGTTCCCATCAAATGTTCCTGCTAATTAGCAAATATCCTTCAATTTTCAGGAAATTTCTTATAATTTTTGGGAAATATCCATCAACTTGCTGAAAAGTTCCTCATAACATTCCTCAATTTGACCAAATTTTACAATATTTTTTTCAATGATATTATTCTAATAATTCTTAAATTTGGTCTCTCAACCAGGAGGACCTTGGCAAGCTACTGGGAAGGTAAAGTCCTCTCAAAGTGGTAGTTTGCCCCCCACTTCCTACACTGTGTAGGACATAAAAAGCATGTTAAAATTACCGTCCCGAGAAAAAGCATGTTAAAATTACCGTCCCGAGAAAAAGCATATGAAATTAAGCTTGCTGCATCTAATGCATGAAATGATTCAATCTTACCTAATAGTGTTTCATGGTATGTGCTGCTGGTGTTGTACAGCCGAAATATCTCCTGCTGACATTGCTCAGAAATGTTACCCGGTTGTGGATCAACAATCCCTCTTTGGTCTGGCTGCAGTTCTTTAAACAGGTGAGGTGTCATGGCATAGCCTCTTGAAATAACCACTGCACAAATTACAGCAAAGCAAGTCCCTATGTGGTGCATCGTGGCTGAACTTTATGTACTAAGCTGTAATGGTTGAAGAAATTTCTTCTGAACTTTAATCACATATCCTGTAATGTGAAAAAGAAACAATAAAGCCAATATCCTAGAAAATTAATAAACAATACAGTCAGAAGCAATGGATTTTCTATCGTCCTCACTCATAATGACAAGCATAGGGTACTTAGTGTAAGCAGAGAGCATGACGTCATTCGCCCTATACTACGTATAGGCCGAAGACCGAGAGTCGAAACTCCTATACCTCAGTGCGTGATACTTTTTGGTTCATCCTCCACCAATATTGGTTCCAAGTGAGGGCAGTAGACATGTCGATACATTGAAACTTAGAGTCATAAAAAAAAAAAAGGCAAACTGCAAATTTAACCTAAAAAATAAAAATTGAAATTCTTTACTTTCGAAAATTAATTATATTCATATTAGTTTTAATCATAACTTGTCTTTCAACCAAGATTAACGTTCATTTTATTTCTAGCAAGAACACAAAACCAACGATTTCTTTTTACAGTACATGCAGGACGACAATTCTTTAGTGCAGCGTTAGATTGTAGACAGGCATGTATCACACCTACTAACTTAGGCCTAACTGATAAGTATATTTTAAGCAAAATACTACGCAAACAACCTTTTTTATAAGGGATAAATGATTAAAATAGTAAATGTCTTGAACAATTTCGGTAAACCTGAAATAATGTGCTATCTTAATTGTGCCTTGAACAGTCAAGCTAACGCTGTAAGGTCCCCTACACCGAAATAAACTCTACCAGCTATCTTAATTGTGCCAGTTGTTGTTAATTATTGAAGGATCCTCTGTCTTCCAGTCAGAAAAGCCAGCTAATCGGGACCCGCTGGGCGCCCCACCGGGATCATGCTGCCTATATTTTCGGTGGGCCTGGAGTTGATTAACCGTTACTCTACCAGCACTATTTTAACTGATAATACGGCGTGGTAGAGTAAGGGTTAACTAACACGTAAACGCTGACAAATATGGGCAATAATTTCAGTTTTATTTAGGTACAAGAAGAAGTTGCTTATTATCAAATCTTATTTTATTCAAACATAGTATTTAGTGATTGATTGCTTTCAAAAAGCGTCGCCGGGGTAATCATAGGTCATTGTGTTGCCTAGCCAGGCTATAGTAACGTTAGTGTAACTTAGGCCTACATTGTGTGAAAACACTTGCAATTTGGTAGCATAACGTTAGGGCTATGTACATTACCATGGTATTGACTTGTAAATGTCTGTCATGATAAAAAGGCCATGCATGAGATGCAGCATTACAATTGTTAGCTAGGGTGGGTGGGCATGAGACCAATATAGGCCTAGGTCTAATTAGATTTATAGTTGGCTATCAACAAAACACCCATCAAACAAAGTCTAAACAGACTGAAGTTAACTGGCAGATAGCCTAGGTGTGTATAAAACAAAGTAAAAGTAAGCTAAGTGCCAACTTGTTAAAATAGGTAGAGATACAGTAAATCAAATTGCTCACTTATTACTTTTATTTCTATTTTAATAAACTATTAAGTTTTCAGTTTCATTCACATTTTTCTGTTCAACATCATTTACCAACAATTGCAGGCCCTAAATTCATAAAGTTTAAATTTAAGTTAAACAATATTTATAAAACTCTTTGGAATAGACTTATATGTTGTATTGCAGCCTGCATTTTTTATTCTATGTGTATTATTTATTAAAGATGCTTTCAATTTGTTTGCAAAAGTTTCTCAAGCTTTCAAGTTGGGAAGATAAAAAAGCTCTACTTGAAAATTTTGCTTAATGCAATTTCTCTTCTCATTGATAGGCAATCTTTAGTTCTCTTCTTATTTGTTTTTGCTTCGATATTTGATGAACAAATTATTACAGTGCAATAGTATTCCAACTTTTATGTTGTATGATTGTTAAAAATCATTGACTGTACTACAAAGTACAACAAATTTTTGCAATGTAAATTAATTTTATACCAGATATTAGTGAGCTGAATACCTGTATATCAATTTGTAGTACACAATACCCTGCCCAAAAGTTTTCTGACTCCAGGCACATGTATAATGATTTTTCTTGGCAGTGGAATGTACTATTATCAGGTTATGAGGATATGAAATGGTAATTTTAGTGTACCCTTTTATACATACAAATTTGTCTGTCTAAACAAAAAAAGACACAAACCTCAAGTAAAAATTCAACATCAAAACCAGCAGACCAGGCTTTTATTTGCAGTAAAACAGACATAAAAAATCACACTATTTTTAACTAAGCTTAACTCAGTTGAATATAGGCTACACTTTACAACCATGGGGATCTTTAGTTGTTAGACTGCATAGGAAGAACCTCAGATTTTGTTGATTTCTGTTTCTTTCTTAAAAACTCATATTGTGAAACAATAACATACTGTGGTATATCTATACCTACAGTACATCAACATCACTTCACAAAGTTTGCTGATTTCAGCTAAAGCTGTAGTGATATTGGAGGACTTATGGCAGTACATTCATCCACAGAAGATGTCTCATAAGAAAACTCAGGAATGTTTGTAAAGTTAAATACCAGTTGTTAAAAAGATCACAATTTTGTAACACTGTAGGTATAGGAGTTTCGACTCTCGGCTTCGGCCTGTATGTAGTATAGGGCGAATAATGTCACGCTTTTTGGTGTTAGGCTGAAAAAGAAAAACAATCAAATTTGTTTTTTATTTTAACCAAGTAATAAGTTCCCTTCGTCAGACATTGCAAGTCTAGTTATTCACCTTAACCCTTAAAGACCCAGGGATTCAAAACATGACAAATTTTCTTTGGAATTTTCCTTTCCGAATTAATTTTTAAAACTTTTCCTTTGTTTTCTACAGCTACAAGCTTAGTTTATATGAATAATATCGACAAAAATATGTACATTTTAGGTCAAATTAGGCCAATTTTTTTGAGCTATTTTTTTCTTCTTGTGAATAATAAAAAATGAGGACTTTTTTTACATATTTAGATTGTTTGTGGGATTTCCTTTCTATTGATACCAGTCTAATTACTAGCGGAAAAACTAAAGCCGCGTATTTGCATGGTGCGGGGATCGAATGCGGGTCATCCGCATGCTGTGCACAGAGATTTGCCACTAGACCAAAGTGACTATTACTGTGAAAGTAAGAGCTTTTTGATTACCTAAATTAAATGTGCTAGAGGGGGTACTTGCTCTTTTTGATATCAATTGAAAGTACATGGCTTGGCCTTTCTTACAACACATCTCGCATACAATAGGTGTATTGCGATCAGAACTTACAATTTTCAAAATTTTGGTCTCAAAAAGGCAAGATATTGATGGTAGGAGCAGTCAAAATTCAACTGGAATTGGATACTTTGATGTCTTTGACACTTGTTCACGACTTTTCAAGCAAATGCTAGAAAGTATGGCAAGGAAGCTTTTGAAAAATATAAGTTTTATTAAATTTTGTGCATTTTTTAAATTCTCTTTTTCAATCCATTTTTTTGTCAATTTCTTCAACATAATTCCCATCAAAAGGTTATATTTTTTGAAAGAACTATTAGAGCTCTTTCAAATGATACCAAGATCACTGCTGTGGGAAAAATTATTTCCCCAATCGAGCATGACATAATAAGTCTGGGTATTTAAGGCTTAACTGTTTTCTCCTTATGTCCAACATCTAAATAAAGTTCTACTTTTTTTTAAGTTGATTTTTGCTGCCCAATGCCTAACAGTACGTTATACCACAGAAACTAGAATTCTGTAAAGTGCATACCTTGCACCTTTGCAATCACAACATGCCTAATGATTTTGTAGAGTTCATTTGATCCTCATACCCAATACAATCTACATCGGAAGTCCTAGGCCCATCAAGTTTTATTCCTTAAACATCTCTATCTCGTTTTTGATCTGTATTGAACATTTGTAATCTGAACACTTTAGGATTATCTTCTGACTGATTTCTTCCAAGGCCACATCATTGTTTTCAGTTTTATTCAGGCTAAGCATTTATTGTTCGAGTTCCATTCAAGCAAGATTCACATTCTATCATTTTTCTTTCATGCCAAAAGCCAATTGTTTTGGTTCTCTTTGATACCAGAAACAAGTTGATTGTTTTTCTTAGAGTCCAGAATATGGATTGTTTGGGTTTCCTTTCAGGGCAAGAATTAATTGTTCAGCACATTCCACTGAAAGGTTTCAACTAAGTCTTGACAGGTCTCACCCTAAAATATACCATTTCTCTATTTGTGTGCTCTTCCCCTGTTCCAATATGTCCCAAATTTAAATCACTTCTTCCTTAAGCAATAATAAAACCACACACCAAATTCAAACAAAATCAAATAATCAGTTCTTGAGATATGTTGATGACAGACAAACAAACGCAGGCAAAAACAATAATCTCTGTCCAACTTTGTTGGCAGAGGTAAATATCATTAAATGATAGGAAAGGCATGAACTATTGAACCAATTAATATCAATGGTGGTGGAGGTGGGGGCTGGGGGGGGGGGAGCTTCAGTCCCCAACAATGTTAGGTGAACATGTGTTATCACAATATCCAACCTAATTAGTCCCCCACCCAATATTATCACACGTCACCTGACCTCATTATTCCCCAATATTTGTAACGCCCACCGTCCCTGAATATGCATGTTGTTCACTTGTGAACACAGAAGAGAGCTTCAATATACGTAGAGTAACCTAATTTCTATATTTTAGTTCTACAGCAAATCACACTTAATGTATTCATAAGTACAAGGGTATAGAATAAATTTTCTGAAATTAATATAATTAATTATATGGTATCTTGCACACTGATACAAGAGTTCATTTTGTGCCAGTGAGATTATATGGGCTAAGAAAACAAATTCAAAATGGATTAATTTTAATTTTTTTGAATTTTTCAGCCTACTATATTTGACATGCAAATTTGTCACCCATTCAAGACTGGAAAATCTACAGTACTATCTGTACACCAATGGGGGTATTAACTAGACTACATGGTAGGTGAGCTTCCAACCCATGCCAAAAC
This sequence comes from Chiridota heheva, assembly GCA_020152595.1. Classification (NCBI taxonomy): domain Eukaryota; kingdom Metazoa; phylum Echinodermata; class Holothuroidea; order Apodida; family Chiridotidae; genus Chiridota; species Chiridota heheva. The sequence continues at coordinate 1,648,185 of JAIGNY010003170.1, forward strand.
AGAGATAAGGAAAGGAGTTGAACCTGACAAAGATCTTCTTTGTGACATATCCTCGTTCACTTATCACAAAATAAACATTTCATGATCCCACTTTGAAGAATTACATATGATCCTGGATTGTCTGCAACAAGGAAAGTACCACTACTGAAACCTACTCTAATAAGTATTTAAAAAAAACAATTAAAAAAAGATTGAAGTAGTATTTTGTAAACTTAACAAATTTAAAAGGAGTTCAACCAAGAATCAAATGGTGCTTCTTCAGGTTGCAATCAAAACAGAAATATTTTTCAAATAACTGTAGTACATATACATGATCAAAATGGTTACTGTAAGCGGCCTACCATTTCTCTAACAAAGCATATCAAGAATATTTAAAAATGGGATAAATTATTTTGTATTAAATCATACAAATCGTACTTGCACCAGAGGTTGTGTTATAATTTTTTGTCTGGCGTATTTGGTTACGACAAGCCTTTGATTTTCAGAGTATTTTGTCAATTTGCTGTCATACATGTATGTACAGGGCACTGCGTAATGTACAGGGCACTGTGCGCTAGCGAAGCTTGCAAGTATATTGTTAACACACACACTTGTGTAGGCCTGTCTCACTAAAGTGAATGAAAATTAAGTTTAAAGTACCAAAATCATTCAATAATTGGACTATTATTATTATTATAAAAAGTATTAAGAAAAAGTTCATACCAAATCCTTGTATAATGTTGATTGTTGGATTATAAAATTTGGGTTAACAATCCAAAATAAATTAGAAAATACTTTTGTTTATCGTATCCAAATTTTCATGAGGTTTTAGTGAACTTTGACTAATTGTCAACGATAATATACTATTCAGATATCGAACACGCCTACTTCTTTACAGTATAGTAACTTCCAGTTTGTGATCACTTCACAGATACATAATCAACACAATACAGGAGGAAAGTAGAATCCTAGCTAATAATATCGTTGACAATTGACAGCCTGTATTCAAAACAACATAAAAACAGTGTACGTACATCATGTATAGGGCCTATGTACTAGCCTTTAGGTGTTTACATTAATGTACAGTACTTGTACGGGCATGTTGAATCATTCGGCCGTTAGTCTCATAGTTGTGTCATTTTTCTTTTATTTATGAGTGATTCAAAATCATTTTTGTGTGAAATAAAACTTTGAATCGCATCAGAGAGGTAAGATGTTCATTATTTTCATTTAAGTTAATGAAAAACTTTGGCGTAAAATTTATAATGCTATATGTAAATCCTACACGCAGGTACCCGTAAGAAATTTCAACCATAGCGTCATATACGACAAATTTGTTGTTAACGCGAACACTGATTTGCACCAAAAAATTAAAATATCTCTAATATTGCTACAAAATCTTATTTTCTATTCAAAATATCCAATATGAATTAAGATTTTCAAATATCCAAATTTATACTGTGTCAACAGATTTTCAAATATCCAACCTTATACTGTTCCTACAACCAACGTGTAGTATACAGAAATATTCCTTCACTGATCTGTGAGATATAGTATTGTACGGTTCTTAACTGTAAATCACAAAAGTCACACTACTGTATATACTGTATGCACATATATGTTAATGTATTCCCTAACAAAACTATACCACTTCAAAATGTATGAAAAAAGATTGATTAAATCATACAAATCGTATTTGCACCAAAAACAATCAAATATCTCTAACATTGCTACAAAATCTTACTTTCCATTCAAAATATCCAACATGAATTAAGATTTTCAAATATCCAACCTTATACTATGCCTACTGTACAACCAAAGTGTACAGAGATAATCCGTCACAGATCTACCAGATATAGTATTGTACGGTCCTTAACTGTAAATTACAAAAGTCACACTACTGTATATATGCACTTATATGTAAATGTATTCCCTAACAAAACTTTACCACTCATACACCAGCCTAAATGTATCAAACTTCTACACCATGAACTTGTTGAGTACTTCCTGTGGTTTCATAGACAGATCCTGAAATTCACTTTGGGTGTTTTTATTTGCAGATCATGATCACCAATGATATCCGGGTCGATGATTATAGAAAAAACAATGCCATGAGTTCACACTTGATTGCGAGCACACGATCAGACCAAATAGTATCTCCATGATCAGACCCTCTGCATGCGATCTGATCACAGGGCACGAGTGAACTTAAAATAAAAAAGTGGGTCCTTGAAAAGCCCGCGTAAAAAACCAGAACCAAAAAATGTTGTGGTTCCAATGCTATATTTTTTCATAAGCTGATTTGCAAAATTTGTATTGACTGTCACGTCATTGCATATCATAAAATATTTGTTCCAAGATATTTATTCATAAGCTACACCCATCATACAGATCAATACAAATGTTGACAACATTAGCATTTGCACAATAATTAACAACATTATCATGGCAAGTATGATGCAAAAACAGTGGCTCATTTATCCTATTTCAATAATTTTTCAGTAAGCCCCGCCTAATCATCAATATTCATGACATCGCTATCCCAACATTAAAACATATGTACAGACCATGTGTATGACATACTGTATGGCATAAATCCGATATACCATTCATGAGATACAGTATGGTGTTTACATCATTTAGCACTTTCACATTAAGCCATGCCTACCATGCATATTAATGACATCTGTTGATAAGATAAGCATGTACACAATAACCAACAATATTACCATGCCTAATATAATGAGGCACATCTGCAGACCATGAGCTACAGTATCTGTGTACTAAAGCTGTGAACGTTTAGGGATTTTAGTAAACGTGTACACGCCAAAAAAAGTGAGCGTGAATCGTGTACACGAGTTTAGTACCGTAATTTTCGGAAATACAACATAATTGCTCCAAAACTACGAGAAGTAAAAAAATCGTGCAACCAGTATGGCAAAAGTACTGACTGCATTACCCAAATAGACGCTGAGTTTTGCTTTCCAAATCGTAAAAACTTTACTTCTACAGTATAAATCATTATTTTTATGGAAAATATGCAAGGAAATTCAGTTTAGAAAAACAGATAACTTCCTTTCAATGTCATTTGAACTCAACATCGCGTAAGTTTTTGTCCTATTCGCTACAGCGAAGTTCTGTAAAAATCTTGCATACTGAGGCCTATGATATACCTCGCCATAAAACATTTCAAAACTACGCCACCACCACCAGGATGTTCTAAAATATCAGTCCTCTCGAAAAAATGGCCGCCATCTTTGCGAAGCATGCAGAATTTCAGCTCAATTAAAACCTTTTTCTGTTTATTTATTATGCAATAGTTTTTCCTTGCAAAATCTATTTGACTCATCAGGTAATATTTACATGTAAATGTACTGATTGTCACGATTCAAGTGTTTTTTGGTCGATGAAACGGGCCTTGATTGCGTGTGATTTAAAGCCTTTTGGCCTAACTTTAGGCCTATTGCTAGTTTCACTGTTTACTGCTGCACATTCGCGGTGCATTTTACAAGTTGACCTACTCATATTTTAGCGAAATCAAAGTGCATAATGCCCCCATTCATTGGTGATTACTGCGCATTTGTGATTCGCACATTTAAAAAGGATTATGCTAATCGGGTTTACAGTTTGTAAAAAATCATTGATTGGAATTTTGTCAACCGAATGTGTGTGTGATTTGAATCATGAATATTGATTTTTAACGGCAAGACACTAGGCCTATAATGTATGAAAAACGATTACTCGCAATGAAGTATTTAGTAAACGTTTACAAGATTTGCAAGCGTGTAGCGTGTACATGCTAAACGGTCACAGCTCTACTGTGTAACACACATGACATGAATCCGATTTATATTGAGATATCGTGTTTACAAGCTTTTTTCAGCAAAATCATATTAAGCCCCGCCCACTATGCATAATAATGAAATTTAACATTTTGACATCATGAACATGTACACATAAGCTAACATCATAAATATACCAAATATAATACAAAACAGACATGTGGTTATTAAAATATGAACATTTAAAGATATTTACATTTAGCCCCGCCTACAATAGGCCACATCTACGGACCATGGGCAATCTGTGTACCACATATGACATTAATTCAATGTATCGTTCTTGAGATATCGCGTTTACAAGCTGGACTCCACACACACACACATACAAACATACTGTACATACTGTACATACATACATACAATCATGACCGCATAGGTTCCTAATGCTATTGCATCGTTGATCATGATCCTTCCTTGCCGATGCTCCAGATCATGATCCTTCCTTTCCTATGCTCCAGATCATGATCCTTCCTTGCCTATGCTCCAGATCATGATCCTTCCTTTCCTATGCTCCAGATCATGATCCTTCCTTGCCTATGCTCCAGATCATGATCCTTCCTTGCCTATGCTCCAGATCATGATCCTTCCATGCCTATGCTCCAGATCATGATCCTTCCTTGCCTATGCTCCAGATCATGATCCTTCCTTGCCTATGCTCCAGATCATGCTCCTTCTTTTCTTATGTTCCAAATCATGATCCTTCCTTGCCTATGCTCCAGATCATGATCCTTCTTGCCTATGCTCAAGATCATGATTATTCCTTGCCTATGCTCCAGATCATAATCCTTCTTTGCTTATGAAATAAAATCATGATCCTTCCTTGCCTAGGATCAAGATCACCATCCTTTCTTGCCTAGGATCAAGATCATGATTATTCCTTGCCTAGGATCAAGATCATAATCTTTCCTTGCCAAGGATCAAGATCATGATCCTTCCTTGCCTAGGCTCCAGATCATGATCCTTCCTTGCCTAGGATCAAGATCATGATCCTTCCTTGCCTAGGATAAAGATCAAGTGACTGTGATCAGATCTAGTGAGCATTCTCACAGCAAAAAAAATGGTGGATCTCATCGCCTGCAGTCGTTCTGACAACAATTGAATACACAACACTTACCGACAGACACAAAAGTTACATGCATTTTCCTTTCAGTTGCCATGAAGCGACTGCCAGGTTTTGCTCAACACTTTGGGAATGATAAAATACATAGAAACAGACAAACAAACAAAAATGGTAACAACAAGTCGGGAGATGGCAAAGCAAACAAAACTGGGTGAACTGGTGAGTGAGGAGATGCCAAGGGGTGGGCAGAGGAGGGGAAGGCGGAGGAGCAAAGAGCGGCAGAGGGGAGGATAAGAAAAGGTGGGGAAGGGGGAGGGGGCAAAAGGGAACTAAGTCGGGAGGTCTACCCAGGTGGGGGAAGATAATGATTGAGAGGCGAAGGGTGCAGGGGGGTCCAGTGTGTAGGTCTAAGAGTTGGGTAAGATGGGGTTGTTTACGTTGGTTGTCTTCATTGAGGTGATTGTCCATGCAGTGAGTAAACCTGTCTTTGAAGAAGGGGGACATTGGCCCAGGAGTGCAATTGTTCTGGGTGACTAGAAAGTTTAACAATATGGTTGGGTGGGGCATTGAAGGTGGCAGGAAGGCTGTATTTGAACTGAGGGCAAACAAACATTTTGTGGAGTGTAAGGAAAAAATTATAGAAGATAGATTCAAGGAGACCTTACAGAGTTGTGCAAGAAGATGGCGGTCTTTGGAATGGAAGACTGTGATATGGGTGCGCCATGGGTGTAGGTGGAAATTGCTGGTGAATGTCAGCCCGAGGAAGATGGCTTTGAAAGAGTGGGGTCCTGAAATACCATGGATTTAAACCTTTGGAACCGGTCAGCATTTACAATCCAGCAATTATAAAAGGGGAGGGAGACAGTCTTGGTGGCGTTACTTTTGATTCTCCAGGTAGAGCACCAGTCGATGCTGTTGAGATAGGATTGGACTTTGGAGACTACTTGAGTGGGATGAAAGACACAAGCCCAAATAGCAATATTATTAGCAAACAGAAAGAGATGAAGATTACCCTGTGGAGTGGAAATGTTGTTGACAAATATGTTAAAAAGAATGGGACTTGAGGGTAGAACCCAAAGGGACCCCGGCACTGGGAGTATATGTAGCAGAGCGACACCCAAAGAATTCTGAGAATGCTTGTCTATTGAAGAGGAAGAAAGAGAGGAGGCATGTAAGGTGAGGGAAAAGAACAAGAGCGGGAGAAAGAAGCTTGTAGCGTAAGCCATTGTGCCAAACAGCATCAAAAGCCTTTTCTACGTCAAGAAAGAGAGCAAGAGAAGAAATGTTGCAGTAGATGTTGGAGAAGATATTCTCTGTGAAGTGGAGGAGGGGATCGATGGTGGACAGATTAGGTGGAAGCCGAACTGGTAAGGGTTGAAGAGATCATTACCTTCCATGTAGTCGGGTAGGCGCTTGGCAATGATCTTTTCAAAGATCTTCCCCAATGTTGAGAGTAATGTTTGTTTGTTTGTTTGTTTGATGAGGTCTTAACGGCACCACGACAACGAAGGTCAAATTGTGCCTGAGAGGTCAGATCATTTTAGAGGTAGTAAGGAAAGAGACCAGGGGAAGAATGAGAGAAATTCAAGAACAAAAGCCAGAAAGCTGTGATCGAGAGAGGAGGTGCATGGGTAAAACTAAAAACAGAGTAGAGAGGGGGTGGAAGAGGAGGATTAAATATGGTTGTAGAGGGATGCATGCTGAAGGAAGGAGACTATTTTATCTGGAGGATATTTTTGGAAGAACTCAGCAATTGAGTTGTGGGGAGCGAGAGAAGCTCTGGGAAGGTTGTACAGGGGCAAGCAAGGAGAACGTGTTGGATTGTAAGGATGCAGTGGCAATTGTTACAGAGGGGTTGGGGGAATCAATAAGGAGGTGGGAGTGAGTGAGGTGGGTGTGACCAATTCTAAGACGGGTAATATGAACGTTGTCGTCGAGAAAGGTTGTTGATGGTGGATTTGATCGGGATTGTGGGCTGGATAACATGGAGTTTGTTATCAATTTGGAAGTTCCATAAGGTTTGCCAGCGGAGACAACAAGAGAAGCGATAAGGTTTGATGTCAGAGGGTTTTGGGAAAAGGGAAGGGAGGAGGTTAAGGGCAAGCTTAGCGGCTGTATCAGCCCTGTCATTGCCAGGGATGCCAACATGGCTGGGTATCCAGAAGAAAAGAACACTTTTCCTGCAGAGGGTGGGAGAAAAGAGTTTCCGGAGGAGGAGGTGGCAGGTGAGGTTATCCCATTTAAGATTGAGTAATGAAGTAAGAACAGCCTTTGAGTCAGAGAAAATGGCAAAGTGACTAAGAGGAGAGTACTCAATAAAGTTGAGGGCGAGGAGAATGGCCTTAGCCTCGGCTGAAAAGATGGATGAGTGGTCAGGAAGTCTGCTACTGAGGGTGATGTCTTGGATGATGGCAGCAGCAGCTGTCTTGTTGCCTTCCTTGGAGCCATCAGTATAGATGGAGGTGTAATTTGAGAGTTGGTCTTTGATTTGGTTGTGGAGATTGATGAAGAGATTAGGGTGAGTTTGAGTTTTGTTATAAGTGGAGAGGTCTAGGTGGACAGAAGGAAGGGGGTGGCCCAAAGGCGGAAAAGTGGGCCAGGAATAGGTGCCGAGAGTGGCGGGGTTGATGCCAAGTTGAAAGAGGTCTGATTTAATGCGTAAGCTGAAGGGGCGATAGGGTTTTAGTCCTATCAAAGAGGAGGAGAAATTGGGGTACCTAATGAGGTTGTAAACAGGGTTCTGGGTGTTGGTGAGGACTCTAAAAGCATAGGAGAGGCTAAGCTTTTTACATCTAAGTAGAAAGGGGGTTCGTTGGCTTCAACATGAAGGCTAGTGATTGGGGAGGTCCTGTAGGCTCTAGACAAAGCCTGAGGGCTTCATTTTGGATGGTGTTAATGTGGTTGAGGTATGAGTTGTGAGCGACACAGTAAACAATATTGCCATAGTCAAGCTTGGCACGAATGGTGAGCCTGAAAATTTTGAGGAGAGCATAGCGGTTCGCTCCCCAAGTAGTGTTGGAGAGCAGTCGGAGGAGGTTGAGGGAGCTATTGCATTTTAGTTTCAGGTTGGTGATGTGTGGCTTGTAGGTGAGCTTGGGGTCTAGAGTTAGACCAAGGAACTTTGTGTTTTCAACTTTAGGGATGCGATTCCCATTGAGCACAAAGTTCGGGTTGGGGTGGAGGTTGTTGAAATGACAAAAGTGCATGCAGACTGTCTTGTCTTTGGAGAATCTAAAACCGTTATTGTTGCTCCAGACTTGCAGCTGATTGAGGCTGGTTTGAAGCCTATTTTCAACAATAGGAAAGCTAGGGAGGAGTAGAAGATGGTGAAGTCATCCACGAGAGGGTACGTTTGATGCTGGGGCCAAGGTCATTCCCGATGTCATTAATGCTCAGGTTGAAGAGAGTGGGGAGAGGATGCTGCCTTGGGGCGCCCTCTTCTTGGGGTACGGCTTGGAGAGGGTGTGGCCTACGTAACTTGGAACTGCCTGGGTGAGAGTAAGTTTTGAATAAAGATGGGGAGGTGGCCTCTGAGGCCAATGGTGTGAAGTTTCCTGGTAATGCCGTATTTCCAAGTAGTGTCGAAAGCTTTCTCGAGGTCAAAAAATATGGCAATGAGGTGTTCCTTTTTGCAAAGGATTCCCGGATAGCGGTGTCGGCGTAATTAACTGGTCTAGGTATTGCGGCGTTTGGAAGCCGCTTTGGTGAGAGAGAGAGGATTCTGTTGGTCTCGAGGAACCAGTTTAGTCTCTGATTAATGATCTTTTCCATAATTTTACAGAGACAGCAAGTAAGAGGCGATGGGTCGGTAGCTGGTGGGGTCGGTGCTATCCTTCCCGGTTTAAGGACGGGATGACAATAGCTGTCCTCCAGATAGGGGAAAGGAGTGTGAGGACCAAATGTGGTTGAAGATGGTGAGTAGGGTAGTGGTGGCTTTGATGGGGAGGTGTTTCAGAAACTGATAGGGGATGTTATCTGGGCCCTTGGAGGTGCAGCCAGCGTCGCTGATGGCTTGGTTTAATTCAGAAAGGGTGAGAGGGGAGTTGTAGCTTTGGAGTTGTCAGAGGGAAAAGTGATTCTCGGGCTTCATCGCAAGCTTTTTGATTTTGAAAGCATTGGAGTAGTTGGTCGAGGCCGAGATGTTGCTGAAAGAGGCGGCGAGGTGGTCAACGATGTCTTTTTGCGGTGAGAAGGTCTCCATTCCAAGGGAGATGGAAGATTTGCCTACTCTGCCGTGGGAAGCTGTTAACCATTCTCCAAATCTTCTTAGTGGGGTGTTGGTGGTGAGAGAAGAGATAAAGTTGTTCCAAGTGTTGGTTTTACTGTCCTTGATAGTGCGTCTGGCCTTGCACGGCTGATCGAAAGAGGTTAAGGTTATGGGTGGTCGGGTTAGTTTTAAAGTTCCTGAGGGCTCTTTTCCTGTTCTTGATGGCGGTTTTGCAGTCATCTGAGAACCAGGGTTGGGGGGATGATTTGGGGGTTTGGAGGTTTTGGGAATTGAGCAGGTGGCGATGTTGATAAGGATATTACTGAAGTTAGACATGGGATCCTCATCCTCGAGAAGATGGGGGAGAGGTGTGAGTCACAGAGGGTTTCAAAAAGGGACCAGTCAGCCTTGTCGAGGTTCCAGTTGGGGTGTGCTCAGTGGGGATTTGAAGATTGGAGTGTATAAGAAGAGGGTAATGATCACTACCACAGAGGTCAGCAGTGACTCTCCAACTAAAGTCAGGGAGGAGGTTAGGGGAACAGATAGACAGGTCAATACAGGTGAGAGAGCCTGTGGCAGGATGAAGGTAGGTCGGGGAGTAAGTGTTCAGTAAGGACAGGCTGTGCTGACGGAGAGCGTTTTGATGAACTTGCCTCTAGGGGTGGTGGTATTAGAGCCCCACAGAGGGTTGTGAGCGTTGAAGTCACCAAGAAGGATGAAGGGGTGGGAAGCTGAGAGATGAGGTTGTTAAGGCTGGTTGGTTGAATGTTGGTGTTGGGAGGAGATAGATATTGCAGAGAGTGAAAGTTTTGTGGAGGAGATAGAAATACAGATGGCCTGAAGGTCGGTGTGCACACGAACAGGGCTGTGTGGGATATCGTGTCTAACGAGAATGGAGACGCCACCACAGGCCCTGTCAGCATCCACTTGATGTTTGTGATAGCAAGCAAAGTTGTTAAGGGAGTAATGGTGGTGGTTTTCAAGAAAGTTTCTTGTAGGCAGAAGACGACCGGGTTGAAGGTGGAGGCCAGAAGGTCGATTTCTTCAGAATTGGCCTTAAGGCTCCTAATGTTCCATTGTATGATGTTGTGGGTGTTATTGTAATTGATTGTGGTGTATGCCATAAAGGAGGCGGGGGGTTATCTGGAGGAAGATCTGCTGGGTCTGAGTTCGCTTGTTTTTTCTTTGGATTTGTTTCTTTGGGAGCGATTGTTTTTGAAAATTGGACGAGAAGTATGATCGGTGTGTTCGTAATGTCGAACAATCCATACTCTCTTCAGTGTGGGTTTGGGAGGTGGGTTGTTTGTTGATTGGTTGTTTGTTGATAGGTTGTTTGTTGATTGGTTGTTTTTTGGTTGGTTGTTTGCTGGTTGATTTGTTGGTTTGTTGGTTGTTTGCTTGGCTGGTTTTAGCTTGATGTATGAAGGTATTAGTGGAGTTGGTGTAGGGGCGGTAGGGGCTTTAGAGTAGGGAGGGGGTTGAGGAGAGAAGTGGTGGTGGAGGTGGTGTGGGTATTGGGTGTGATTGGGTTGTTGGAAATGGTGATGGGCTTAGGACTAGGTAAGAAGAGCCAGGTGAGGTCAGTTTGGGCATGGGAGTTAGTTTTGTTGTGTTAGTTGTGTTTGGGGGGGGCGGAATTAGAGTTAGAGGAGACTACGTTTGAGTAGGAAGGCTTGGAGTTAAGGGAAGCGAGGAATTGTTTCCTGGCCTCAGGGTAGGTTATGTTGGGGTTAAGGGTTTTAAGTTTAGTTATTTGTTTTTCCTGAAGCCAGGTGGGACAGTCTTTCGAGAAGGAGGGATGGTTTGCTGGGTGTTTACCGTCACAATTTGTGCAGAGTGGGGGGTTGGTGCAGGAGGTGTTGTCATGGTCCGGGGCTCCGCAGTTACCACAGCGCGCTTGGCTGTGGCAGGAGTTTTTCCCGTGGCCATACCTCTGACAATTGTAGCAACGAAAGGGTTAGGAATATAAGGGGCGACCTGGATTCTCAGGTAGCGGCAATGATGTGGGAGGAGAGTTGGAGTTGCGAAGTGAGAAATATGGTGTTGGTGGGAGTTTTGGCTCCGTCTCTCTTTAGAACGACGACGGGCCGGTTACATGTTGGTTAGCTAGTTCTTCTTGGAGGTCATCGGTCATGTACGCAAGATCGCGGGTGCGTATGAGCGCCTTTGCTGGAGTTTAGGGAACGATGGGGGTGACTGTGATGTCGATACCAGAGTTGGATAGGGTTTTGGTGGAAAGGAGGGTGGTGGCTTGTGTGTCCCTGGTGCAGTGCACCAGGAGATCACCGGATCTAAGGGTAGAGACTTTGGGAGGGTACCGACAAGGCCAAAGAGGGCTTTATGGATGAGGAAAGGAGAAACTTTTAAAGCTTTCCTGCTTGTTGGTGGCATGGATTATAAGGATTTTTGGGATTGGGGTTGCAGAATGGTCAATGATGGTAGCAGGTGGAGTCACGGGGAGGGAGGGGGTCAAGGTCAAGGTCACTGCATAGGCGCTTTGTCATTATGAAAGAAAAAAACCAAGGGCCGAGAGACCGAGGCAGCTAGAAAAAAATCGCGGAACCACTATATGGGGACCGCTGTATTAGTAACGAAGGGCGTGAAAAGTCGGGACAGAACGAGGGAAAATATAATAGAAAAAAAGAAAAGAAACGATCTCACCGAGGATAAAAGCCCATCCACCGAAAAGAAAATCCGAAAATGAAGTTATAAAACAAAAAGGTGCAAATTGGAGAGAAATTGGAGCGAAAATAGTTTAGGAGAATAGGAGCAGTTGTCACGTCGCTCTCGTACACGTTTAAGGTGTAAAGTGATGGGACGGTACATTAGTTGTGAGGGCTGCTGGGGTCCTTTCCCGATTTGGGAAAGTAAATAACTTTGCCCATCTTCCAGCTGGAGGGATAGTAGCCCAGAGAGAGGGATACATTATAGAGTATGAGAACATGGGCAAGGGACTGCACATCAAAGTTAAGTATGACGTAGTGCTTGTACCCTAGTGAGAACACACACTTTATATCAATTTATCACCTCAAAGACAAATGACATTCCAACAGCTTGATCAAAATAAACCTTACAGTACTCCATCCAATTATCATAAGATTAAATAAAGACTACTATTCTAAAAAAACTAAGTATTGTATATGACCAAAAGTTAATTAAAGATCGGTTTAATGGACAAGTAGAGATTCTTTACCCAGATAAAAGAGTGAAGCATGCAGTGGCACTTTTCAATAGGCCACTACAGTCCTGATTTTGCTGATTGACCTTGCAATTAAACACACAATTAATTAACAATGAAAAACATACAAACACACTATTTTCAGCATATGTACCTACCATTTTCATTTTATGTTTTTCAAAAAAATGCACCTACCACTTGTTTTACATGTAACAGTTACAGTACAAGGTATTAGGAAAAAGAATGGGCCCTAATCAGAAATGATTCTGTAGCTTGTTCTTAGAAATCTAAAACAAAACATACAAGTTTTACTTGTCTTTATTAGGTTTACATCTTTACTATTTTGTAGAGTGAAAGTTTGCAGAGGACAAATACCGTATGCAATGTATTAAGCACCCCTACCTCTAATAAGCACCCATCCAACATTTTTTGAGTGATAACATAATTTATTTGATTAATTTGAAGACTTAAACAAATTTTGTTACATTATTTGTTTATTTTGCATCTGACTCTCACAATGTTTTTGTAGTGGTTATTGTGGGGCTAGTATAGAACCAGTTCATACAATGCAGTTTGAATAGCACAATGTACAATGCCTAGAGCATAGGCGCTTACTAGGAAGAAGCTTTGGGACTAAAAAGTGCGCCATTCTATTTTCGTAAGCACCTGGCGCTTATTACGTGACATACAGTAATTTCCTTTCAGGTGATTTTAAGTTCATTTGTGGACTTAATTGGGCCATTGCAGCAGTGAAGCATAACCATCTTTACTCTTTATCAAGTTATCAAAACTAATCGCATAATCATATTGTTATTATTAATATTTGTCTAAAGCAAACATATATTTCCCCTAGTTTGTTAAAGCTCATCAATTTGTTTACCTACAGTATCTATATTTGATCGTTATTATTTAACTTTTTCTTTCTCGTTGTTCTATTGTGATTTAATCATTTAGTTTTGTCTTGCTATTGTTATTCTTTGTTGTAAAGAGCACACATCCAAAAGCTAGCTCAACAGCTTCTTCTGTGCTCTCCTAAGTCACTCTTATCTTATTATTTTATCCATTGCATATATGCATCCGTTTAGTTTAATGTTTACACTATAAGACTTAAAGGTGTATGGACAGGTAGATACAAAACTTCAGCTGATTTAAAGTCCACTAAAAACAAGAAGAAAGCAAAACATTTCATCTAAATTGGTTAAAAATTGACCATTTTACAGCTTTTTGAAGATTTTGTACAAATATGAGCAAATATTCAAATTTTTGTGTTACTCTTATGATGTATAAATGTGATAGTCTTCATTTTCTTCTGTAAATCCATTTTGTAACCCTCTGCCATTTCTGTTTATTAACAAAGGGAAGATAATTCTACTGAAGAAGATTTGACCTTTAACATATCCCCAACCAACCTCAAGCTGGGAAAGGCATTATAAACATTTTCAAGGTCTGAAATTAAGGTGGAAAATATAAAGAAAAACAAAAGCATTTTGATATGTTTTCCTGAAAAATCCAAGAAATTCCCATTACTGTGTATAAATTTATTCACATGACTGTACAAAGTGTTAAGTTTGTATGTTTTGTAGGATCAGCAAGTTATTTTTTTTTAAATATGTGATGCCTAGCTGAGGTGACAAAAATCAATATACCTCAAACAATACAATGTAAAGTCAGAAAATATAACATAACAAGATTATCGGGCTAAGAAGGGTTAGTCACCCCATAAAAAGACCAATCTAACATCACCACCATCACAAAAAAAAAAAAAGAAACAAAAGAAGAAAAAGAGTTAGTAAAGAATATATCAATGTTGACTTCAAAACCTCCCAAGACATCTACACTGGCTGATTACACCTACAAATTTTCTTTAATGGGACAAACCTATTTATATTCTCCAAAACTTTAGTTCGGAAAACATCCCATGCTTTAGAAGGATCTAAGTCATAGAGCAAAGAAATCGAATCGAATGACAAATAATCCTGAAGTGCAGCAAACTCAGCATTCTTAAAATCTCAAACCAGTTTATTAGCTGGAGAAGCCTTAGTGAAACAATACAGTTTAAAACTCATGAGGTCAATGATCAAGACTACACAACTTTCCTGAAGCAGTCAAGCCATTTCTGATTGTTCTCAGAACTAAAATTTGGTAATCGATACACAACACCAACAACCACTGAACTACTAACATCACCATTAACAATAAACTCACACCATAGACAATTTGATAAACCAAAAGAAAACTGAGCAGTCCTATCTATACAATTAAAACTATATTTAAATTTGTGAATTCTATAAACTGTCACCTCACAAACATAATGTGTTGCTTTCACTGTTCAAATCATTTATTAGAGAACTACAGAATATTTCACTAATGCGGAATTATTGAAGGGTCTACACAATCAGGCCCACTGGCTGATCCATATTTACCAATGTTTTCTTTCAAACAGACCTAACTTTAGGCCCATATGTGAACATTGGTGTTGCAGCATCTGTGTTTGGTCCCTGTGCTGTGCATTTATATATTTATGTTTTTAAGCTTCTTACCTTGTTTACCTTGTTTGTTTAAAATTAATTTGTTTTGAAATTTATGGAAAAGCAGAGAAAGAAAGAAATGAGAGATGATGATGCTCTTCACAGCAGTCTCCTTCAATTTGTTTCATTTAGGATTGCATGTTATCCATACCTCACTGAAGATTTTCACCATTAGATTCAAAATTCTAGTCAAATTGTACAACATTTTTTTCATCAATTTAAAGAGAGAATCTCGTCTCAATCAAATTTGTAAAATTGTGATGTTCTTATATTTCACATCACATCCGGTTGTGGATCGTTTCTAATCAAGTAAGTACTGTACGTATTGTATGTACAGTGTGCTGGTCACTTCTGCAGCAATTATTGATTGGTTGTCGATATTTGTGTATGACCAATCATAAATGTTGACTTTTGTTGTATATTAGGCCATTAGAATGAAAGTTTTAGTTAGATTTGCATCCATACATTTTTCAAATGGCATGAAGCTTTTTTTCATTTTTCATTATTTATTTCTAGTATGAAGCTTCTTCCACGATGTAATAATTTGCAATCTAAAGTCAAGAGAGGATGCATGCATCAGAGGTTTTGATGTGTGAAGATCAAAGCTGTTGGTGGCAACTGCATCCGGGTACTATGCGGGTACTATGCTGGTACTATGCAGGTACTATGTTAATAATGCGTAATTATACCCTTTTACAGCTGTAAAATAAAATCAAAAACATGCATTTAAATGAGCCTAATTCATGCATGTCTTCTGTAGTGCACTATACCTTCTTCAGCTTGTAAGTTTCAAAATGGCAAATGCCTGTTACATGTTGTAACAGACAACAGCTTTGTTCAGTTGTATGGTTTATTTTCTTTCAACACATCTTATAATCCTATTGATCATTTTTAACCATAAAACATTAATTTTTCATTCAATAAACTATTTCATATTTTCTAAAATTAGCTCTAACCGAGACATTTTTTGCAGATACAGTGTGTAGGGGGCATAAAAGTTTGTATTCCTAATATTATTCTTGCATGTTTTAGCTAATCCTCATGTGACATGTGGTAACAGTTTGAAGTTGACCAAAGAGTTCTCACGGATAGATATTCAGCATTTGAGCTTTTCACAAAGAGTTGTTAATGACAGGAATGGTTTGCCTGAGTGGGTAGTTAGCTCCAATTCTGTTCAAGATTTTGATAAAATTCTAGTATTAGCGGTAAATTTCTATAAGGGTTTTTGCTTTTTTAATTTTGGTTTTATTCCATTGTATTTTAACTATTTTCCTTTTTAGATTTAAGTCTTTTAAGTAGAAACTAAGCCAAAATTGTTTTAAAAAGAGGAATAATTCTTATGTTTTAGTTAGGTTTAGGCTTTACGATTAGGGTTTACGATTAGGTTTTAGGATTAAGGTTTAGGTTTTAGGATTAGTTTGACATTGTTGACATTGTTAAAATTCCTCCGCACCGTTTTTCAGCTTTTCTCTTTAGTACCGTTCAAAATGGCCAATAAAAATGTAAAATTTGTGAGCTCATGTAATTTATGAATTTTTTTAACAAAATTTGTGCCAAAAGGTACAGTATAAATTTGAAATAATTTTGGAATAATGGGCAGATAAAGAACAGTAAAATTGCTGAAGGTTTTTTTTTTTTACAATGACTAATAAGCATGATTTTCTTGAAGCTTAAAGAGGCAAAATCGTCATATGTGCACAATATTTAGAATTCTTTTCAAATTTTTTGATTGGTTGAAATTTTGCTGCGCGATTCATTGTCTTGTATTGCAAGGTATATAGTTATTTAAAATGCATTGAAGGTCACCACATGATATAGTCCAGATGCTTGCGGCGATCGCATGTAACAATTGTTTTCTTCAAATCATGCCGTGAGTTCAAGCTCCTGTAGAATCGTTTATTTTGACTTTTTGCTTTCATCATCTTTTCTTTTTTTTCTCAGTAATTTTCATTTGGTGACTATCATTGTAGTATTATAATACTAAAATTTTACTTTCGCTTTCTGACTAAAAAGCATTGAAAAAAACAAATAAGTTTCTCGTCACAATAACATAATGCGCTGTGTATGTAATTCTGCACACACAACGTACGGGTGGTACAAACAGTCAGAGGATCGGATCTTGCCTCCACAACCTGAAGTGACGTCAAAATAAAGTATCCCCCATTTTTACCGTATTTTACTGAGACGAGCCTTCCTCTTTTAAAATTTTTATTTCAAATATTATCAGATTGAAATAAAAACCCTATTTTTGCCCCAAAATTCCTAGATTGTTGACTCAAATTTATATTTTAAGATTTTTCAATTTTTTCTTTACAAATCCTAAAAGTTTTAAGAAAATCGGTCACCAATAAAGTATCAAAAATGTTAAAATCAATTACTACTGCTACACTAAGCTACAGAAATGTGGAATGGTAGTAGAGAAGTCTCAGAAAAATTATTAACAGTGCTATTTAATAATGGAAGAAAAGGTTCCTACAGTAAGACATGGAAGAAAAGCATAATTGTGGTAGTGCACAAGAAAGGTGATTTTACAAGATGTGACAGTTTGAGAGGGATTTCAGTATTACCAAATGTGAGCAATTTTTTTGGAAAGTTAATTATTGATAGAATTAAGGATGCTGTAGATGATACATTGAGAGTTGTACAAGCCAGTTTCAAAAGTGGGAGAGAAACAACAGAACATATATTCACATTAAGAAACATAATAGAGCAGAGCATAGAATGGAGGGCACCTGTGTCTAAACTTTGTTGATTTTACAAAGGCTTTTGACAGTGTTAACATAAATATTTTATGGAAAAGATATGGAATCCCACAAAAGTACATTAACATAATACAGGATTGATATGAAGAAAGTGTAAGCACAGTAGATTTTGATGGAAAATTATCAGACTGGTTCATTACCAACACAGGTGTCAGGCAAGGATGTGCAATGTCAGGAGTCCTCTTCATCCTAGCACTAGACTGGATTATGAGGGCAACCACAGACAAGCATAGACTTGGAATCAGATGGAACATGTACACAACATTAGAAGATCTATATTATGCTGATAATATTGCTTTAATTTCAAACACAAGGGAAAATCTAAAGAAGAAAACATCTTGACTTCATGAAATATGAACATACATTTTGTTGGGCTAAAATAAAGGAAAAGATGACAAAGACAGTGAGGATGAAGAAAAAAAAAACAGCGGAAGAGCAATAACTGTATCAGATAATGAGCTAGAAGATGTAGACAAGTTTATATATCTTGGCACAACATTGTCTAAAGATGGAGGCACCAAAGATGACATAAGAAGGAGAATCTCCTTAGCACTGACCACATTTAAGCAAGTTAGTAAAATATGGAGTTCAAACATATACAAAAGAAAAACAAAACTTAGAATTTTTCACAACAATATTAGTGTTACTTTATGGCTCTGAAACCTGGAAGTTCAACAAATCAGATGAAAATAAAGTAGACATAATTCAAAGGAAAATTGCCTAAGTAAAATCATGAAAATAAGATGGCCAATGAAGATCAGCAATGATGAATAATTTGTAAGAACACAAACAATACCAATTAGCAAGACAATTTATACAAGAAGATGGAGATGGATCTGGCATGTGCTAAGGAGAGAAAATGATTATTATGCAAAAATCACATTGTCGTGGGCCCGGAAGGGAAGCAGCAAAAGAGGAAGACCAAAAACAACTTGGAGAAGGAGTTGAGAAAGAGAGGAAGGAGCTTGGGTGGAATAGTTGGGGGAGGCGACAGAATTTGCAAGATACAGGAAGAAATGGAAAGAGCTACCACATGAAGCCTCAAAGAAGAGCAGTAAGAGGTAAGGTAATACTAGGATTTTTCCACAATTTTAAAGTCAAGCTTGATAAGTTCTTTACTAATGTTAATAGGCCTAAAGTTTCAACTCTGGGCGTCTTTGATTTAGCCTATTATTATTATTATTATTATCATTTTTTGTGAGGTGGTGGTGGTTTTAGTTTGGGCTTTTAATGGGGTGACTAACCCTTCTAATCCATCATTTTGTTATCTTATGTTACAAACATACTAAAATTTGATGCCAATAAATAGTGTATAAAGGCAATTTTCGCGTAACTGATACTATGCCTTGATTAAGTCAATTTTTCTTTCACAAATAACAAAAAATGAACCAAAAATAATACACAAATAATATTCAAAAAACTAACCAGTTAATCTTCAAAATATGAAAATGATGATTTCTTCTTTGGATTATAAAAAAACAAAAGTTCAGCTACATTTCTTCAGACACTGTTCAAATGCGCAATAACACTGCAGGCTACAGTAACAACTGAGTACAAGTACAAACAACGTGAACAAAGAGGAGGTAGCACGCATGACTGCATTATGCTTAAAATAGCAACAATAAAACAAACACTGCATATGAATTATCTACCTACTGCCACTGTGGTGTAGCGGCTGTCTACTTACTGTGGTGTAGTGGTTATTATACCAGTCCATGGACCACGAGGCCCTGGGTTCAAGCCTGATTTGGGTAGACACGCCAGTGTACCACAACTGGTTATCAAAGGCCGTGGACATTAATTTGGTTGTCGATGTTATGTTTGTCCGTACGTCGTACCTGTGTTCTCGTCCAGGTCGTATTAAGCGTTTCGTGATAGCATTGTTACTATCATTACCGAATACGCAGGTGACGACCCCGTCATTGTAATTGTGTGTTCACTCGTCGTCGTCGAAATCAGCTAAAAATTACATTTCTACCAGGTGTAGCGGTAATCAAAATTACATTTCTACCAACGGTTATCATACTTGTCCACAGACCACGAGGCCCTAGGTTCAAGCCTGGGTAAGATAGACACGCCAGTGCACCACAACTGGTTATCAAAGGCCGTGGACATTGACTTGGTTGTCGATGTTATGTATGTCTGTACGTCGTATCTGTGTTCTCGTTTGGGTCGTATTAAGCCTTCCGTGATAGCAAATGTGTTGTCTGCGATGGTGAAATCTCTGATTCTAAACAGGTTTTATCTGGTGTACCACAAGGTACTGTCTTGGGTCCATTACTTTTCCTCTTATATGTAAATGACATCCCTGATAATACAAACAGCACAGTTAGACTGTTTGCTGATGACTGCCTTGTGTACAGAACAATTGATAACCCCTCTGACCAACTAATCCTCCAAGATGATCTTAACAAACTTGAACAATGGTAAAACAAATGGCAAATGAATATCAACCCCTCTAAATGCTACATCTTGTCAATTTCCTCTAAGAAATGCTTCAAATCACCTGTTTATACCTTATGCAACCAGCCACTAAAATATGTCAACTCCCACCCATACCTAGGTGTTGAAATTGATAATAAACTTAGATGGGATAAACATATACATAACATAACCAAGAAAGTTAACTCTATGCTTTTCCTATTAAAACGTAACCTCTCAAACTGTCCCACCGACGTTAAATCCACTGCTTATAAAGCTCTAGTCAGGCCAGTACTTGAGTACGCATCTGCAGTCTGGGACCCTCATCACCAGTGCGATGTGGATAAACTTGAATCTATTCAAAGGAGAGCAGCCAGGTTCTGTATGGCAGACTACTCTTATAAATCTAGTGTAAAAAACATGCTTTATAAATTAGATTGGCCCCTGCTTAAAACAAGAAGATACAACACCCGGCTACATATGTTATATAAAATCAATAACAATCTTGTCGCCATCAATAAAGATGAACTTATCCCCACCGTCAGAACTAATACAAGAAATAATCATGACCTTAATTTCCAGGTTCCCTATGCTAAAAAGAATGTATATAAACACTCTTTCTTTCCTCACACACTAAAGGATTGGAATGTTTTACCGTCAGACATTGTACATGCACTAAGTCTCAATTGTTTCAAAGCTAAACTTACTAACACTTGTATTGCTAACTAGTTTTTTTAATTTATTTTTTTATGTTTTTTACTCATACTTTTTACGCTCGGTTGGCGTTTATGTCCTCTTGAAGGATTTTTGCCGACTTAAGCGATTCAGATTCAGATAGCATTGTTACTATCATAACCGATACGCAGGCGACGACCCCGTCATTTTAACTGTGTGTTCACTCGTCGTTGTCACTTCGTCACTCGTCGCAACATTTCTACAACTATTTCCAATTTTAAATTTTGGGATATGCATAGCTTTAATTAAAGTTTGTATCTATATGACGGTCTTGACATTCCTCTGTATATACATTTCTTGATACATAAATTCTTTGTTTTTCTTAATAATAGCTTTGGGGGAGATCTGAGCCCGTTCTGAGCTGTTAATTAACAAATTATTTTATCTCAGAACTCTGAGTCAGGGAAATTTTGAAACAAAGTACGAAGTGATAGAAAATATGTTATTACATTATTATGAGTGCGTTTTGAGCCTTCAAGTTATAACAAATGAGCACTTCTGTAGTTTTTTTCAAGATTGGGGAGGGGGTATGCCCATGCACAAGCAAGAAGTTTCCACACAAAAGTCCTTGGTATTTGCAGGTCTACAAGTCCACCTTGGTCGTAAGCCTATAATCGTGGAGCGAATTTTGTAAATAGCTCGGGATGATGATCAAAGAGGCCGAAGGAAAAAAAAAAAAACTGCAACAAATTTCATTCTAATTGAAAAATGGGAAGGGTAAGGCGACGCATAATTGTAGAGGTTCGTTGAAAAATTAAGATTAAAAATTTCCAAGCAATTAAAAGACAATTTTATGTGAGTATTTCTAAAACAATACCTGAGAGGCATCTCTCAAAAAAGGGGTAACTTTTAAGATCCAGAAAAGGGTACTTTTGTCAAAATGAAGAAAATAGATGGAGGCACGAGCCCCCTAGTAGTTTCCACACTTTCGCTTCAGGCACTCTGTCATCAACACTGCGCTAACAGTATAACATCCTGGGACCTTCCTCCAGTCCTCGTGGATAAGAATGACGTCCCTGATTCTAACCATAATTGACCCAATAAACATCCACACGAAGAGGACATTCTCCGGACTTCATTATCAATAGCTTTAATTAATGAAAGATGAAGAATTTACATTCAATTGTGGTACGGAAAATCGGCAGAAAATTACCAGCACAGTATGCACTGATGCAGATAACATTTTTCTTGGCTTTGAACGCTTTTGTGACCCTTAATATTTCATAGTTTTTGATCCCGAATACCGAAATATGTCCAATAATATTTTTCCCTACGTTTTTCAATTTTAAGGTAAAATTTTTTGTTCCAACTTATATGCATCTTGATTTTCAGCCATTTTGCATTTTTGGGCATTAAAAACAAGAAACATTCAGCGCATCTGGGAACTTCCACATTGTATTCTACCATGGCTTCGCCCCTAGACCCCATTCCGCCGAATTTTTATTTTCAGAGAAGTAGTATAGTCTGTTAGTAGATTTTATAGTTAGAATTTTCTTCTTTTCATTAATGAAAAATCTTCAGAGCTTCTTCGTACGCCGGTACGCTTGCGATACGTGCGCAATACTGTCTTCGGCTGCGCCTCCCCCCCCCTTCCCATACAAAATCTTTGGTGAAGCTTGTTTAAAAATCAATGTTTATTCATAGATTCATTGTGATTTTTCTTCTATAGGCTTTCAAGTTGGGCAAAAAGTCACTGCTCCTCCCTACCCCTCCCCTGAGTAAGATGGGCCCCGTACCCCTTCAGTCATATATCAGGCCCATCAAAAGATAAATGTATTAGACCTTCCTTTATATCTCTTGTTATAATGATGGGCCCCTCAATCATAACTCGAGCCCACTAAAAACTATAAGAAAGATGGCCTTAAAATAATAATAAAAAAATCAATACAAAAGAAAGAGATGGATGCAATGAATTTTAAAAGGAAATTTCACTGAGCGACCACAATCACACTTGAGCGATAGCAGACGCGAGGCACGAAGGAACATGTCAATTGTGCCACCTTCAAACCAAGGCCCTATGGGTGGGCAAACAGGGGCTCTCCCAAGGGCCACCTCAGGGCACACACAAGATTCCTCACGTAATTGATCATATGCGATTTTTTAGAATTTAGAGAAATATGAAGTTCATACAAGGTATTATAACTGTATAACAGCCTAAACTTCTTCTATACATGTATGTCTTTACATGTTGGTAACAAAGTGTCAACAGTCAGACAGTGGAAGTCATCTTGTATGCTAGACAAAACCAAGGTGAAAATCCTGGTCGCCTATTGCATCCGAATTTTGTTCACAGGGCGAGCAAAATTTCTCAATGTGCGACCAAATGGCTGCCCAGTTAGTATATTAAAATATTCACTGGATAGATGGGCCTTTCCTGGGGCCCGTCATGTTTATCAATTTTATTGTGACCTGTATATTGCCAAATTCTTGAAGTTTCGTCCCGATACCCACCAAAATAGAAATCTAAACTAACTTGGAAATATGCAAGTTATAAGCCTGACCAAATTCGTTGTCAAGATGACAGTGACAAATGATAATTAAACAAGGTGCATAAAATATTCACGTTTTCCCATTCAACATTTCAAACAGAACGAACCTGAAAAGTCAATCCAATTTTGACAGGAAATTCTATTTGTTGTTGGCATTTTTTAATAACCACTTCAGGTATGTTGTCACATACCTAAAAAAAAATAGAAGAAACTTTATTCATTAATTTCACAAACCAGAAAACGGACCTTTTCAAACTGAACTATTTCAGTATTTGCCAAAACTTTCCCATCTTAAGAATATCTGTCGGTTATGGTCTCTCCGAAATCTTACCCCTATTGGCAGAATTACTCTTATAAAAAGTCTTGGTATTTCGCAATTTGTGTTTCTTTTTTCCGTTCTTCCAAACTCACGCTTATTCCTGAAAGAGTTAGAAAAGGTTGTTTTTAATTTTGAGTGGGGCGGGAAGCCAGATAAGATTAAGTGTACTGTTTTGTGTCAATTAACGGGGGTCTCAAGATGATTAATATCGTCCATTTTTTTCATGCAATTAAAATCTCGCGGGGTATCTTACTGATTCTCAAAGAGCCTGGAATTTGTTTTCAACCTGACGCTTAAGAATTTTGGGGAATAGTTACTAGTTCGTTTTTACTGTAAGGCGAGTAACTTAAAACATATAGAGTAACGATTTTGTTTAAGATATTTGTACTGCTTGGAGCAGCCTTGTAGCATCTGTCGCAGTGTTTTTTTTAAAATGAGATCATTTGGAACAATATAGCTTTACACGTGTTACTAATGCCACTGTTTACTATAAAAACTTGTATCAGGCCGGAGTAAAGGTAGTTTTTTGACCAACTATGATTTTAAGCATAAGTTCAACATTCCAGTTCTACACTTCATTCAATATTTTGGTCTCATCTGTTTAATTACCAAGACGTGGAAATAACTAACAAATAACTAACCCACTTAACTAATGTTACTTCTTTATCACATCAGGAAGCAGTTTTGATTAATGTTATGAATTACCATAGAGTAACAAGAAAGGCTTATATTAACTTAGCAAAAGGAGAAAGGTGTGAAAATGTTTTAGCAAAGCGGAATTGGCAACAGTATTTTGATATTGAAGACAGTGATTGGCATATTACTTTTTGCAATTGTTTTTCCAGTGTCCAAACGACAAAAATTAAATATTTTGAATACAGATATCTAAATTTCAATTTAGGTTATAACTGTATTATGTAATCTGGCAGATGAGAATATTCCTCATCTGTTTTGGAAATGTCATCAAGCTATGCAGTGCTGGGATGCCATTTCTGGTCTCTTCCCCCATGATAATGAATTGACATTTAGGGATATTTGTTTCGGTTTAGTGGTAAGGATATGGAAGCTTATAATTGTATTATGTTCCATGCAAAATATTTCATATACTGATGCAAAATAAAAAAAAAGTTCAACCTATACCCTCTAATTTTATATGTAGGCTAAATTTCCTTATAAGTGTTGAGAAGCACATAGCTTTTAGAACCCAAGTTTCGTTTGTACTCTTTGAGCTTATCAAAATTGTAGCCATCAATAACTGATTTACACTTATTGCAAAAACTCAGATCCAAATTTACTTATACTATTATCAAATTTTGTACCTTTATATTCATATAGTTCTCTATGTTCTATGTCATGTTTTTGTTTCTTTTTATTGTTATTATGCATCTTGGTTATTTTATATAAAAAACGTTCAATGCTTTGTGTATCTTCATTTATGCATCTGCATCCTTCCATCTTGTATGTTTTCATTTATATGCATCATTGTTAGAATAGATTCGATAAAGTTTGCAAAACAAAAAAAACAAAAAAACCTGTGGTGAAACCATTACTCAAAATTAATTGTCTATTCACAAATTCATTGCAATTTTCCTTTCGTAATAGGATTTCGAGTCGGACAAAAACTCACCCCCCCTCCCAGTAAGATGATCCCAATGGAAAGGGGGTTTGAGCCTTGTTTAGCAGCCGAGTCAGCTGTCATTGCTAGGAAAAGCCACATGGCTAGGTATCCAGAAGAAAAGAGTGCTTTTCATGCAAAAGATAAGAGGGGTTGTGGGGTTTTTGCATTTAAGGTTCTGTAAAGAGTAACGCCAGATTTGGAAGTCTTATATATATGCTTCCAGGAAGAATCTGAGGGCTTTGTCGTTTTGAATGGTATTGATGTGATTAAGGTGTGAGTTCTGAGTCAGACAGTGGAAGGTGCAGTAGACAATACTGCGGACGTCTGTTTGGCACAAATGGTGTGACTGAAGAAATTCAGGGGGGTGCACTGGTCCGCTCCCCAAGGAGAGTTTGAGAGGATGCAAAGAAGGTTGAGGGATTTGTTGCAGCTCTGCTTGAATTTGGTTGTGTGCTGCTTGTATGTGAGCTTGGGATCTAGGGTTAAACCCAGGAATTTACAGTGAATTTTAAACATACTACTGGGTGACCATTTGGTCGCCCAGTGAGAAATTTTGGTCGCCCTGTGAACAAAATTTGGATGCACTGGGCGACCAGCATTTTCACCTTGGTTTTGTCTAGCATACAAGATGACTTCCACTGTCTGACAGTTGACACCTTGTTACCAACATGTATAGACATACAGTACATGTATAGAACAAGTTTAGGCTGTTATAATACCTTGTATGAACTTTATATTTCTCTAAATACTAAAAAATTGCAAATGATCAATTGCATGAGGATCCTTAATGTGGGCCCTGTGGTGGCTTTGGGAGAGCCCCTGTTTGCCCACCCATAAATACAGCCTTGGTTTAAAGGTGGTAAAAGTTACATGTTCTTTCGTGCCTCGCATCAGTTGCCCTAGGGTGATTGTCATCGCCCAGTGAAATTTCCTTTAAAAATTCACCGGGGTCTACGTACTGTCGTCGACAGTCGGAATACGATTGCCAATGAGTGTGACGTTGGGATTGTTCAATTGGCAAACAGTTTTGTTTTTGGCCGGAGAGCTTAAACCTGTTATCGTTGCACCAGCCTTTCAGCCGGTTTAGGCCAAGTTTGAGTCAATGAGCGCATACAGCTGGGGAGAGTATCCAAATAGAGGGCGCGCTTGATGTGGGGCTTTAATAAGAAGAACATCTGAATTGCGATAACTTCTACCCAGAAAAAGATATCAACATATATCTTTAACCAATTAGTTTCTTTAATTATCGTTTTTGATATAAATCCACAGGAAAATTCATTTGAATATTCCTTTAAGCTTGTGGAAAATATGTGAAAAGATTGTACATAGATCATGGACCAGGACCTCAAAATGCACCTGGGCCCTACCCTTTCATGCCTGAATTTGCTCAAAGTTACCAGTACCATCAAGAAGGGGTTAACTTAACCCAGGTGTGGGGTTCTAGGGGCCAGGGTCATAAGGGTCCATACAAATTAAGAGAAGAAATGTGCTTTTAAACAAGAGGGCCCAAAATTTTGGCAAATATCCATGTTTGACAATGGCTAAACAAATGTAAAATTGGAACAGATATAGGTGACATTTTTTTTTTTGGCTCTTCAGATTTGTCTGATATGGGGACCCGGATTTTAGTCCCTCCCCCACCTCCAGTTACGAATTCTTTGAGGGTTTCAGATGTATTGAATTTCTGCATCATCATATCAACCATTTTGCAATTTTCTAAAAGAATGATGATCTACATTATTTTTTTTCTTCTTCTGTTTTCCGAACCATGATGAAAAAGTATTAAAAATATGATTAAAGAGGACTAGTTCAGTGGTCAAGCATGTCCATCTTATATGAAAGGGGACTTCAAAAGAAACAAAATGGAAGAGAAAGCATTCAAAAATCTTATTCCGTTAAGAAGATATTCAAGATTAAAGCTGTATCTTATCTGTGTAGAAATGACTGGTGTAGTAAGTCTACTATGGAAAGTTTGTGTCTTCATCCTCACATTCTTAGCACTTGTTAATGTATTTTTAAGAAAGTTTATTGAACTTTTCTGCTATTTAAATTTTATTCCTCAAACTTTCTTCAGGTGGAATATTATAAATACCCTTCCTAAATTCAGTTTTATTACTTTTTTGACATATCCCCTGGTTCTTAAGCCACAAAATCACAGGACAAAATACAGAATTCATTGACTGAGTCACTTTTGCACAAATGATACCAAACTTTAATCTTAGATATCTCCTTAGGGAATAAGATTTTTGAATGCTTTCTTCACCAATGTGCATCTTTTGAAGTCCTCTTTAATATAAGAAAGACATAAACTTTAATCTTAGATATCTCCTTAACGGGAAATAAGATTTTTGAATGCTTTCTTCACCAATGTGCGTCTTTTGAAGTCCTCTTCAATAAAAGATAGACAGGCTTGACCCCTGAAGTAATCCTTTAAGTGGGTAAAACAATTTACAGCCACTACTGTCAGTGAAAATTCCATGAACGTTGTCAGCCCAGAGTCAGATATGGAAAACCTCATAAGAGACAACAATATATTTTTCCTACAACAATCTTGGCTGCAGGCAGTGAAATTTTGGATGGATAGCTACAATAAAAACCTTTTTAAATTTGCTTTGAAAGTTGGAGCTCTCTGTCAAAAAGTGAGGGTGGCAAATCACAGGAATTTTGAAATAACACAGGTCTAATTTTTGCTTCTTGTGTCGTTGAAAGTATTCATAAGAAATAATTATGATTAATTTGAACATTCGTATCAAAGGTGTTTCGTACCAACATTTTCACAAAAAGTGTGTTCAGTTCTTTTAAGCCCTCATTCAATGGCTGAGGCCCTCGACTACAGAATTCAACAAATGAAATGCGCAAGATGTTCTTGTTTTCATACATGAAACTTTATTTGCGATACTATAACACTCATCTACATTTGCAAGATTAAAGCATATTTGAGTGATGATAAATTTCAGTGGCACAATCTTATGTAAATTTTTAAAATAAGATTAGATAATTTGGTGAAGCTACAGTAAGAAGATAAAATAATCAATGACTTGTATTTGTCTATTGCAATATGAAATATGAATATCCATTCACATTTGCAAAATTAAAAGCATATTTCAGTGGCAGTTTAGTTATGAATAATTAATGCAAGCCTTAACTGATCAAGGCATATTACACACATACACGCACTCACCCATAATCTGCAAGTCCACCTTATTTTTGGAACTGAGAACCACGGCTTGACAAATGAAGTACCCCATTTGTAGATAAATATGTACAAAAATAGAAATATAATCCATGGGCAAATCTGGATTAAAAGCAGGACCAGAAAGCCAAAGCCAATTTTTTCAAGGGCATTTTGCCCCACAGAGATCTGAAAAAAGTATTCTTAACTATGATTTCTACTTAAAATAAGCTTATATACACATCCGGACATCACAACATGAAACTCAACCATTCTACCGGACTCGTTCTATCTAAATCATTAGGCAGAATTTGTATTTTTATTATTATAGGAACTCATAATCTGCAGTGTACTATTCTCATTAACGTTATGTGTGTAACCATGTACTCATTTTGTATGTGAGTAAGAAACACATTAACATATATATCAAAAGGCATGGCAAAGGAAACATACAAAAAAATGAGCAGAATAACTGGATATCACCAGATATGTTTCACACATTCACTTGTTCTGTTTGAATAGGCTTATGTTATGAATCGTTCATATTCCCAATTGATTGTTCCATCTGTGTGTGTTTTTTTGAAGTTGATGACAAAATTATGGTTTCAGGTTAAAAAATAACACACTCATCTTAAATTTTCATTTAAGAGCATAGAAAGAAAATGACCGATGAATAATAAAATGGCCTTGGCCTTAAAATAAATTAAGTACTTACAGTACATTTTTAAGCACAAATGTAAAAGGGCAACAACAACAAAATAAAATTAAAACATATTTTTTCGTACAAATGAGAGCATTGCGGATTATCTGTAAAATAAGCATCAAATTCCATTATCACAGAAACCAGCCTTAAGCATTTGAATGGAATGTAATGTCAATGTGGCAACCTCAGAGTCAATTCCTCTTGGCTTCCTATAAGATAAATCTTCTTCTCCAAAGCTTTACTGAATATAATCTAGTCTGAAATATCTCAAATATATCAACCATAAAATAGCAACACAAATGAGCTGTGAATATATTAGATACAGTATATGAACAAAGAAAAAACATTATTAACTTTAAAACGAATTTGCCTGTTAAATAAAAAGTCTGCAATTAAGCGAATAAATTTAACCGGAGGGAGATCTTATTTAACTTATAAAGAAGACCATTATGCCATAATTTGTCGAAAGCCTTTTCGCATCGAAAAAGGCAGTAAACACAAAATGTTTTTTACAAAGGTTTAAAGCAATATGATGAGACAACTTGGCTATCTGGTCTCGGTACTGAATTTTGAACGGAAACCAGCTTGAAAATTATTAAAGAAATTTATATCGTTAAGATAGATGGTAAGCCTAGAACAGATGACCCTCTCGAGAAGTTTACTCAGTACTGAAGAAAGAGTAATAGGTCTGTAATTTTTCGGATCTGAGTGATCTTTTCCCGGCTTAGGTATAAGGATGACATGCCCAGATTTCCACTTTATAGGAAAAATACCAAAATTAAAACAAATACTGTAAAGTTGGCAAAGAAAAGATTTAAATTTTAAAGAACACTTTTTTAAACTTTGAATAGAGGTTTGAAAAATTCTTTTTCTGACAAAATTGTTAATATAATTAAAATGATGATCATCAAAGAAATTATCAGAGCGGCCCGTGGAGAGGACAGAGTCAAAATACATTCGAAAACACTTGCATCTCTCGAGTTCAGTAGAGTAGGTAGAGTTATTATAATGTAAAGGAGTAGAGTTATTTTTAGATTTAGATTTATTTAGAACATGAAAGACATACAGTATCTGATTCATTAATGATGAATATTTTTAATGTAAAGAAAAAATGCAGAAAAAAAGGATAAAGTTTAATTTCAAATTTCTGTATAAAATATTCAAAATCAGCCTGTTTTTAAATCCAAGCTGGTTGATAGGTTGTTTGGATTAACCACACTTTCAATCCGAGTCTAAAATGCAAGGAAGGAACATTAGGGAACCGATGGGTTTGTTTGTAAGAGAAAAGTTAAGTGTATTTCTATGGTGGGTAAATTGATTTATTCCAAGAGGTATAACCATAAGAAATACAACAAATATGTACATTTGGGATTAGGGGCCTATATGGTGTTGAAGTTTTGAGACTTCCCGAAGAAAATTTAATATTTGGGTATATGAAAAAAAAGAGTTTCCAAACTTCTTCAATAAAAGTACTGAAAAGTTTGGAAACTTTTTTTATATGGAAGTTCATGAGAGGACCACAAGTGGTACAAATATATGATTTAAAACAACAATAAAAGACAGGAATAAGCTTGATTTTTATAACAAACTTTGGTGGTAATAGCCCCAACAGAGAGCTACAGTATGCATAGCGCCTCTTCTAGTTAGAATGTCATTTTAAACTCTAAATATGTTTCAATACAAATATGATTTTCTTAATCTTTTATGTCATTATGTATTTTACATCAAAACTAATATCATGTGTGGCAGTGTAAATTAAAGGTAGTGTACATTGTCACATAAAAGAAGTCAATATCACCCGTGTACATATCCTAGCTCAAGAAATGTCAAGTGAGGACGAAACACCAAGAGAGAGAGAGAGAAATGAAAACAATATGGGCCTCTGCAGCAAATGACTTAAAGAGGGTATGCTGTAGCACTCTCTCTATGGAATACAATTATGAAAAATACCATTTTGGTGCCTCACTGACAATTTGACCTAATCAATAACAAAATCACACCTTTATTTCATTAGAAACATACTGATATTATCATAAAACTTTACCTTCTTATTAAATGCCAAAGTTTGACAGAGAAAAAATGGTTGATTTTGGCCCAAGATACAATGGCAGAGTAAAGATTTATGCAAATGAATAGTTGTGGAGGCTTATTGAAATTGCAATAAAAATTTTTATAAAAATTCCAGAAACTGAGAGAAGGGAAAAAGGGAAAAACCTGGAGCAAAAATCAGGTAACTTGAGGAAACTGAATAAAAATGGAGGAAACTTAAGGAAATCAGGAACTCTTGCTCAAACTAAAAGAAACTTTAAGAAAATGTCTCAAAAGTATGAAGAGAAATGTTTCACCAGTGTATAAAAAAATAAAAAAACTAGAATGAATAACACAAAGAAAGGGCATTTTTGATCAAAAAATTTAAAAAACAAAATATTACAATGTTCTGAACAGAAATAAATAGGAGATTATGTTTTGGCAACTAAACATTGATCAAGAATACATAATTTAATTGTGATACTATTTTCTAGTTCTTCTCAAAATGGCAAGATATTTTATAATCACACCATTTGAATTTATCTACATTGTTTTATGACACTTGACAGAACTACTTTAATGGTAAGACTTTGTGGCACAAAACATTTTAAAGCTTAAAAAGTGGGAAGAGGGAGGGGGAGGGGACTGAAAATAGCAGTACAAAAATATTTGAAATTACATGTAAACTTTCCGGTAAGCTGGTAAGTGTCCCAACAGTTTTATCCAAGATTGTCTGAGAAATTTCATTGAGAGTTTTGTAAATGTCAATGCAAAAAAATTTTATGTAGGGAAATCATGATATTTTTTTGAAAAGACAGACATTAAATTGTTTAGAGAATTGAGGACAATACAATAAAAGGCAATAACTTCTCGTGGACCAACCTGTCTTAAGTAGATGGGAAATATGTGCTTTGTTTGCAACCCATCTTTTCAGAATGTCTGAGAGCTTTATTCTTGACCACTGCATTGTTCTGCGCATTTTGGATCAAAAGGTAAATGATGGCAGTTAGGGGGTAGGGGGTAGGGATAAGGCGGTGAAGGGGAGAGAAGTGGCAAAAATGGAGACTGAAATAATAGCAGTTAGGTAAAGAGTATTTCAACAAAAAAATGATCAGAATTTAGCATGTAAACAAAAAGTAGTTTCGACATGCTCATATTGCTTTTCTAATCTTATTATTAAAAATATCGCACAAGAATAGATGGAAGCCAGGACTGGTGAAAAAGTAAGTTCAATGAAATTTAATGAAATAAAAGAAATATGACATGATTTTGTGAATAACAAAAACTGTTAAATTCCATGTTTAAATTAGACATGTGCCACTCTCTCACCTAACCTGACCGATTTACCAAATTTGTAGTCGGTAATTCTGTCTTTTATTTGAACAAAGTAAACGAATTTATACGTTTTCTGTGTTGAGGATATAATGACTAGAAATTTACAAAGTGAAAATAGTCGGATAAAGTCCATACACAAATTGAAAAGGAATTTCTTCTTACAATAAAAATGTTATCAAACGTTTTGCCAAAGATTAAGTACAGTGATCCTTTACTCGATTTTCATGGTAAAACGTTAGTTCAGTGAAATATTTCAGCTTTATATTAAATTCCAGGTGCCAAAATTCCACCTTGCCTCCCCCTAATCGACAGACCCAAACTTTCATAACAAAGTAAAACACTATCCACATACATTAAAAAGCCCATTAAATGTTCAGCTAAGAAACGCCTGTGTTTGTCACATATTTGTTCAGACGATCTTGGACAAAACTTGTTGGGAAACCCCCGTTCCCCCATTCAATGAGTGGAAAATATTGATAATTGCTTTCAATGTCTCTGTTTCCTAGTGAAATATTTTTACAACATTGAAGGGGGAGGGGGAGGGGAGGGGGCTGAAAATAGCTGTACATAAATATTGAAATAACATGTAAACTTTCCGGTAAACTTCCCAGCAGTTTGTCCAAGATTGTTTAAGAAATTTCGTTAAGTGAAAATATCGTAAATGTCAATGGAAAAATAATTTTATGCGCCAACGTGTAATTTCAATTTCAATCAGGTGTGACCAATTTTGGCCCCTAATATCACCCTTGGATCTGCCCTTGATAATACATGTACCATAGTGTTTACTACTAAAATATTACAGTATCATTAAATAGATGATATCATCAATTCATTAATGTTGGCATACGGTTTTTCTAGAAAAGGATTGTTTTAGAAAATAAAACCTGTCCGAAACATTTAATTCCAGATAAAAAAGTTCAATGTATATTAAAATATGATGGTTATGTAGTTGCATCTAGAACCATATTTTCCTAGTAGTGCAAAGTAAGTACACTATTCGAATACATGATTTATATATCATGAAATATACAAAATCATCATATATACAATACTTTGGCAGTAAATATGCAAACATTATGATTATTTAGATAACATTAACACTATATTTTCCTAATAATACAAATAGAAACTGGCATAAATTCATCACGGCAAATCTGACCCTGTTCTCTATAATGGGAAGAAATGACATTGCATGGCTCCCCTACAGCAAATCTAAAGCTAATTTTCATAGAATGCAAGTAAATAATGCCTTGTTGCTTCAGCACTTGTTCCTGCATCAAATACAATTGATCCCTTAAGTGCACACTACAAAAGAAATTCAAGCAAAAACTTTCAAATAATACATGGCAATCCTCTTCTTATATCTGCCGCTTTGGCATGAAAAGCTTCTCTATTCCTCCCATGGGAAACTCCACACTCAGTGATAAAAGGGCAGCAGCACCGTACGACACGAGACTCACTCCTCCGAAATAAAACATCTGAAAGAAAAAGCGTCACACTCAAAACGATTACACTCACAGAAAATAATCAAAGCACTGAAAGTACTGGCGAGGGATTTGCTTCATAATTATCCTTGGTGTAATTGGTTGTTCTACCGAGTAAGGAAGCAATTTGCCTTCAATGTGTGGGGGTAGCCAGGGGAGGGTCAACCGAATCACTTGAACCCCAATGGCTCCCCAAAAAGAAAAAAAAAAGATCTGTAAATCTATCTACAAGATCAAGACATTTTGCTAAAGGATCCAGTTTTTGAGACAGTGACCCTTATTTTTTCGTTCTTCCGGGACAAATTTGGCCACCGCACAGTTTAAAGACCGCTATTTTGACACAATTTTGGAAAACAATTTATACGCCATCAATATTTTTTGTTCTTCGACTCCCCAATCCAATCTTGCTAAATCACCTAAGAATTGGTGCATATGGATGGCATAGCAAGCAGTGCTATAGGCACAGATCTCAAAGAACATAGATCAGACATTCATAATCCTCCTTGCTCCTATCATACCATACATAATTGCAGATCAAGCATTGTGTGATATATAATTAAGACCTTTCCTTGCATGTACCACATATACTAAAACATTATCAAAAGTTCTGCCTACCGTATCAGCTTATCTGAAAAAAGTTTAAATGTTATTTTTTTGATCTCTTATCAACTTCAACTTAACAAGTTCACACTTCTTCAGACAAATAATCACCAATAGCTATTGGAAATACTTCAAAACAGAAACCAGATCAAACACTTGTGAAATATTATCTGTTTGAGAGGATGAAAAGGAAAAGGGTTAGAGTGAGTTTTGCAATTTTGAAAGAAACGGCTAAGAGGATTCAAACAAAATTTCAAACCCATCAGAAAGGTTTGTTTGTTTGTTTGATGAGTGCTTAATGGCACCACAACAACCAGGGTCAAATTGAGCCTGAGAGATAAGAACATTCTAGAGGTAGGAAGGAAAGAAAACACGGGGAGATTGAGAGAAATACAAGAACTAAAAGTCAGAAAGCTGGTATCGAGAGAGGAGGTGCATGGGTGAAAAAAACAAAGTAGAGAGAGGGGGTGGGAGAGGAGGACTAAATATGGTTGTAGAGGAAGCATGATGAAGGAAGGAGATAATTTCATCCAGAGGATATTTTTGGAAGAAGTCAGCAATTGACTTGTGGGGAGCGAGGGAAGCTCTGGGAAGGTTGTACAGGGGGCAAGCAAGGAGAACGTGATGGATTGTGAGGGTGCAATGACAATTGTTGCAGAGGGGTTGGGGGGAGCCAATAAGGAGGTGGGAGTGAGTGAGGTGGGTGTGACCAATTCTAAGACAGGTAATATGAACATTGTCGGTACGAGAGAGGTTGTTGATGGTGGCTTTGATCGGAATTGTGGGCTGGATGACATGGAGTTTGTTTTTAATTTGGGAGTTCCAGGAGGTTTGCCAGCGGTCACAAACAAGGGAAGCGATAAGCGGTTTGATGTCAGAGAGGGTTTTGAGAAAAGGGGTATAAGGTTGAGGGCAAGCTTAGCGGCTGCATCAGCCCTGTCATTGCCAGGGATGCCATCATGGCTGGGTATCCAGAAGAAAAGAATACTTTTCCTGCAGAGGGTGGGAGAAAGGAGTTTCCGGAGGAGGAGGTGGCATGTGAGGTTATCCCATTTAAGATTGAGTAAAGAAGAACAGCCTTTGAGTCAGAGAAAATGGCAAAGTGGCGGAGAGGAGAGTGCTCAATAAAATTGAGGCCGAGGAGAATGGCCTTAGCCTCGGCTGAAAAGATGGTTGAGTAGTCGGGAAGTCTGCTACTGAGGGTGATGTCTTAGATGACGGCAGCAGCAGTAGTCGGGAAGTCTGCTACTGAGGGTGATGTCTTAGATGACGGCAGCAGCAGCGGTCTTGTTGCCTTCCTTAGAACCATCAGAATAGATGGAGAGGCCCAGGTGGACAGAAGGGAGGGGGGTGGCCCAAGGAGGAAAAGTGGGCCAGGAGAAGGTGCCGAGAGTGGCGGGGTTGATGCTGAGATGGAAGAGGTCTGATTTAATGCGTAAGCTGAAGGGAGGTGATAGGGTTTTAGTCCTATCAAAGAGGGTGGAGAAATTGGGGTACCTAATGAGGTTGTAAACAGGGTTCTGGGTGTTGGTGAGGACTCTAAAAGCATAGGAGAGGCTAAGCTTTCTATATCTAAGTAGAAAAGGGGGTTCGTTGGCTTCAACATGAAGGCTGGTGATAGGGGGAGGTCCTGTAGGCACCTAGACAAAGCCTGAGGGCTTCATTTTGGATGGTATTGATGTGGTTGAGGTATGAGTGACATAGTAGACAATATTGCAATAGTCAAGCTTGGCACAAATGGTGAGCCTGAAAATTTTGAGGAGAGCATAGCGGTTCGCACCCCAAGTGGTGTTGGAGAGGACTTGGAGGATGTTGAGGGAGCTGTTGCATTTTAGTTTCAGGTTGGTGATGTGTTGCTTGTAGGTGAGCTTGGGGTCTAGAGTTAGACCCAGGAACTTTGTGTGTTCAACTTTAGGGATGCGATTGCCATTGAGCACAAATGAAGCTTGATTTAAGGCATCCGTACGGATGAGTGGTGGTAAAAAGGAAGACCCTCTCTCAAGAATAAAGAAGATCAACTGTGCTTCTCTTCCTCCATGCGCCAAAGCATTTCACAACCATATCAACAAGGCTCAGTATGTGGCAAAAATGTGGAAAGGGCTGGTCGGGCTGATCCAACTTGTAGAGACAGTCCCACAGATTACAGGTGGAAACTGACCCAAAAGGGCTTTTGAACCAGACTAGTAATCAGGAAGTTAAGTTCCCGAGTCTCTCACAGCTCTGCTCACTGGTAACATGGACAGCTCCACAGATGACTGGGGAGGAGTCAGATAGTTCTTGGAGTGACTCGGAGAGTGAAGATAGTGATACAGAAGAAATATAATCATCAGATCATGAAAAAAAAACACTCATATCATAAAGTTTTACTGTATGTAAATATGTGTTTTATTTTTTTAATAAAAAGGGATATTTGGTATTATTATCCGTGCTATATCTGTGTTAGTAAATAATACAGAATGGGTAGTGGTATGGTATATCACTATTTCATTTATTAAGTCAAGAGCTTCATAATTGGAGGTGTGCATTGTATGTAGGAATGCAAGGACAATGCCTATTGCAGAAAAAAGTGATAAAATGAGTTCTCACAGGTGAGATACCAAGTTATAAATATGAATTAGATGCACAGATTAAAAAGAAGTGATGACCTATACATTGGTTGTGCTTGTGATTGTTGTTATTGTACTCATTGACCATTAAACCATGGGTGTGTAGCAGTATGAAGTTTAAGTTTCTAGGTATTGAAGAAAATATATGTTATGGTAATGGCACCAGTAATTACGTGATTTTGGCGGATAAACAAATAATATTAAGTACTCATTATTTCACGCTGTCGCTGTGTATTCTTTGACCATGAAAACATGGATGTAGACACATTTATTGTAATCATATCAAGTATAGTTCTATAGATATTGAAGAATATATATTTTATGGTAATGGCATCAGCTATCACATGATTGTGGCCAATGAATAAATTATAGAGGAAACTACTCATTATTTCACGATGCCATGGTTACCATTGTATTCACTGACCATGAAAACATGGGTGTAGACACATTAATTGTAATCATATCAAGTATAGTTTTATAGATATTGAAAAATATATATTTTATGGTAATAGCATCAGCTATCACGTGATTGTGGCCAATAAATAAAATTATAAGAGGAAACTACTAATTATTTCACGATGTCATGGTTACCATTGTATTCACTGACCATGAAAACATGAGTGTAGCCACATTAATTGTAATCATATCAAGTATAGGTCTCCAGATATTGCTGAAATGGATTTGTGGTAATGACGTCATCAATCATGTGATTTTGGCCGGAACCCGCCAGCCCCGACCTGGCAGCATTGCATTTTTGTAGTGTGGGAGGATGGGGCTTTCAACCCATGAGGTCAGTTGTTTTGGCGCTTTTTACTTGAATAAAAGTTCTGGGCATCCGGTCTAAAATGAGACAAGAACTTCAAACTCAAAAATCTCTTGAACAGAATATTCAAGATGTTAACATAGTTTCCTCACCATTTTGTTTTTTTTAATTCCTCTTTCATATAACGCATACCTGCTTGACTGAAAGTGAAATAATTTATAGATATTACTACTGCGTGAAATAAATATTTTGTCATGTGAAACTGATCCTTACCATCAACGTCAAAGACAGATACAACGATGTGCCTTGATTGCCCAAAAAGATGGAAAGTATAATGGGATGTAGTAGATAAGCAGAGTATGTCAGTCGACCTAGCGGCGCCCAACAGCCATAGGATAGGAACGAGTTAACCCAACCTGTCAAAATCAAATATTTAATTTGTCTCATTTACAAACTAAAAATTAAGGAACTTTAATAAAAGTGTCTCTCTGGAAGCAGATTTAATTACAGAAAGTGCTTAAAAAGGGACATGAAGAAAAAGTACATAGTGATTCTGTTTTGGTCAATTGGGTGTTACAAGACAATGACATATTTTACCATTAAATTTATCAATCAATCAAACAACCAAGAATCTATTATTTCTTTAACAGTGAAAAAGGTTTAAACAACAAATAAACAGAAAACAACACAAATTTATCCCATTCCAAAGCATGTATTTTTTTATCCAGAAAACAAGTTAGATTACCAAAATAACAAATTTTTGATAAGGGAAAAGAAACTGCTATTACTCATCATACATACGAAAGATTTGTTATCTAAGGCATGAGAAATATGGGTACCCATGTTTCAGGAAAGACTAGTTCAAGATTGTGTGCCAATCCACAATTGGCTGCTGAATGTTATTAAATAATACATGCAACACACACATCAGATGGCATCAGCATTTCCTCATTATAGTGAGGTGGATACTATCTGGCAAAAGAGATGGGCCTTCTACGGAATGAGCCTCAAGATACATGGGGAGAGGGGGTATTGTCGAGGCCTTACAGCTAAATTTGGATGAAGAAGATTAAGTTAGCTGTACTGAAGTAGAAAAGTCATTCCGTGGCGAGTTATGATTTAACTGAAATCAAGATTGTTAATCGAAAATTTATCAAGCACTATCAGAAGTAGCCCACATACTAATTCCTGTGAGTATAATGATTTAAGGGAACAAATGAGACAACATAATTGATCATTTAATGTGATGCATTTCAAAATGACACAACCTACTGTACATTGCTATAAATTCAATCAAACACTAGCAAAGCATTCCAGTCCTGTCAAAATAATTTACAAATTGACCTCACAGGTCTTATGCAAGTTAAACAGAAATCGGTGAGGTAAAAGTTTTCACAATTATAACATCACACTTTACACTGCAAAGTCACTTTTCAACACACTAGTGACATCTTTAAATGTTATAACTCTTAATCAGAATAACACATCAAGAAGATTTTTTCACTAATTTGTTATTTTTTAATAGTTCTCTATCATATATATGATAAATGAAAATTTCTGGGACTATAAGCAAGCCTTCATTAGAACATTTGATACAAACCTCCATAGCCATAATGACAAGCGAAGACCACCCACGACAGAAATACAGCCCATCCCAACCGGGAAAACATCTCATAGATGGTGCTTTCAAAAGTGCTCCATGGTTCACTGTGGTAATTAGAATAAATCCCATATACTAGAGTGAAACCAAGCGCTCCTGCTAGAGTCCATCCTACAATCACAACGAGCTGTGAAAAAATGAATCAAAGTCTTAAAAATGATGCATACAGGGTATGATTCAATGCATACAGGGTATGGTTCAATGCATACAGGGTATGGTTCAATGCATACAGGGTATGGTTCAATGCATACAGGGTATGGTTCAATGCATACAGGGTATAATTCAATGCATACAGGGTATGGTTCAATGCATACAGGGTATGGTTCAATGCATACAGGGTATGGTTCAATGCATACAATGGTTCAATGCATACAGGGTATGGTTCAATGCATACAGGGTATGGTTCAATGCATACAGGGTATGGTTCAATGCATACAGGGTATGGTTCAATGCATACAGGGTATGGTTCAATGCATACAGGGTATGGATCAATGCATACAGGGTATGGTTCAATGCATACAGGGTATGGTTCAATGCATACAGGGTATGGTTCGATGCATACAGGGTATGGTTCGATGCATACAGGGAATGGTTTAAATGTTGCTTCAAGATCTTTGGACTAGTAGGAATTACTTGAGCTTAATTGGAAGGAAATAGGCTGTAAACCACGAAAACCAAAATGTTTCCTCTAAATTTCTAAATTGCTTAAAAATTGATCATTTTACAGTACTTTGAAACATTAAGGCCTTATTATAATAAATTATGCAAATATTATTGAAATTTTGCGACATCACAACAAGAAAACATATGAATTACCTTATGTTTACTTGTTTTTTGATCCTTCAATAACATAAGTTGAATGAAAGTAGTTGAAAATGATCAAAAGGTTTTGAATCTACACCAACATTTAGCAGGAGCGGCGAGTGAACACACGAGTGAACATTCTGTTATAATTACAATGCTATCATGAAACGCTTAATATGGCGAGAACACTAGTCGCGCGTGCGGACAGACAGGTTATGATAGTCAATGTCCAATTGATTGATTTATTGTAACTTTATTTTCACAAATCTCTTACTAAAAATACAATCGTTTTCAATATAGGCCAGTGTTAAGAAAATAATAATTCATGATTTACACACATTTGTAACAATTTGATATTTTACAAACTGTTAACCCGGCATAATCCTTTTTAAAGTGACGAATCACAAATGCTATCCAATGAATGGGAATATTATGCCATTTGATTTCGCCAAAATCTGAGTAATCTAACTCAGTAAAATGCACCCGAATGTGCAGCAGTAAACAGAAACTAACAGGCCTAACGGCCATAAGGCTTTAAATCCTATGCAATCAAGGCCCCCCGTTTCACAGACATAACGTGACAAACATGTAAATGTTACCTGATGAGTCAAATAAATTTTGCAAGAAAGAAAAATTATTGCATAATAGATAAACAGAAAAAGGTTTTAACAGAGCTGAAATTCTGCATTCGCAAAGATGGCGGCCATTTTTGAGAGGACTGATACCAGTTGTGGTGTGACTAGTTTTGAAATGCGAGGTATATCATAGACCTCAGTATGCCAGGATTTTGAATAGGGGGCGATCTTGAGTTTAAATGACATTGAAAGAAAGTTATCAGTTCTTTCTAAACTGAATTTCCATGCATACTTTCCATAAAAATGATGATTTATATAGACTTTTTAGATTTGGAAAGCAAAACGTCTACTGCATTTAGTACACCACACTGGTTGAGTAGACAGTTTTGGAGCAATTTTGGTGTATTTCCAAAAATTACGGTACTAAACTCGTGTACACAAAACAAGCTTTTTTTGGTGATTTCTAAGATCCCTAAGACTAACATTTAGGTCAGAAATTGATAAAAAAAGTTTAGACATTTAGCAGGAGAAAACAAGCTGGTGATTTAAGAGACTAACATTTAGAACAGAAATTGAAAGAATTTTAAAGATTTTGAGTTGCCTTCTCTTTCATACATCACAACTTTTGCATTCATTAAAATTCTTCCAACTTTGATGAGTCATAACTCAAAAGCTTTTGACATAATTGAAAGAGTATATTCTTCTGGTGAATATAAATCTCTACCTGTCCATAATGTTTAAT
The DNA here is from genome assembly GCA_020152595.1 of Chiridota heheva. Taxonomy (NCBI): domain Eukaryota; kingdom Metazoa; phylum Echinodermata; class Holothuroidea; order Apodida; family Chiridotidae; genus Chiridota; species Chiridota heheva. The sequence continues at coordinate 1,689,795 of JAIGNY010003170.1, forward strand.
AGGAGTCTGTCTATACAATCTTGTCTATCTGGTCAAGCTAGTCACATGATTGCTGATGAATATCAGCAATCATATACAATATATATTGTCTGAATACGCATGTTTGATAAAGTTTAGCTGCCAGTGATTTTTACACTTGCTGTAATGTTAAGAATATGGCCCGGAATATTTTAATAATTCATATGAAACTAAGAAATTAACATTTAAATTGGAAACAATGTTGATGTGTATGAAAATTCTTTTCGTATTGTTGGAAAGAGGATGGTTTGGCTTGGTTTGTTGATGTTTAATGGCAGTGCAACAGCCAGAGTCAAATGTGCCAAGAGGGTGTTAGAAAATAAGGTGCTTGAGTTAGGACAGAGAGGAAAGGGAGGTGGGATAGAGGGAGGGAGATGAATAAGGGAAAGAAGTTAAGGTAATAAAAGGAAGGTGAGGAAGGTAAGGCAGAGAAGGAAGGGAGAGGGAACTTTAGATCAGGTGGAATAAATTGCTGTTGCAGAGAAAGGTGATGAAGTTGGAGGTAGGTAGAATTGTTCTTGAAAAGATCGGAAATTGAGATGAGGGGAAGAGGTGTGATCTGGAGTTTAGGACTATGGGACAGGTTTATGAGGATATGCTTGATTGAAAATCAGTGTTGCATGTAGGGCAGAGAGGAGCAGGAGAGCCGGAAAGTAAGTGAATGTGGGTGAGCAGGAGAGCCGGAAAGTAAGTGAATGTGGGTGAGCAGGAGAGCCGGAAAGTAAGTGAATGTGGGTGAGCAGGAGAGTTGGAAAGTAGATGAATGTGGGTGAGAAAGGTGTGGCCGAGGTGGATGTGGGTGATAACAATGTCCTCTGTGCAGGGGGATGTTGGTCCCGACTTTGGATTTGATGGTGTGAAGTTTGCTACTGGTCTCGAGATTCCAGAAGAGAAGCGGAGGTCTGAGTGCAGGATAAGAAAAGGAGAGATGTGATTAGACAGAGTCGTTGTTGGTGGCTCTGTCAGCTCTCTCGTTGCTGAGAATGCTGACGTGACTGAAAATCCAGAAAAAGATCATTTTTTCACGAAAGAGCATAAAGTTTATTCAGGATTTGTAGGATGAGTGGGTTGGACCAGAGCATGTTGAGAATGCCAGTGAGAAGAGATTTAGAGTCAGAGAAGATGACAAAGCGGGGACAGAAGAAGAGTTCAACAAAGTTAAAGGCCTGGAGGATGACCTTTGCTTCAGCAGAGTAGATTGAGGTTCCATCAGGCAACCTTGAGGAGAGGGTGAGGCTGGAACAGGCAGTGGAGCCATCCGGTGAAGAGGAAAGAGAATTTGTGAAAATTGTCTCAACTCAGTAGTTGGCAGTATTTGGAGCTAAAGAAGGCTGGGTTGTGGAGGCTTTCATGAAGAAGGAAAGGCCAAGGAACACCTTGGGGGGATTGATAACCCAAGTGGGTGTGGGAGGGATAGTGTGCCTGGCAATCAAGACAATGTTGATGTTGGCTTTGTGAGGGTGAGAGTGCATCTGGATCCCGAAAGGTGGGGGGATATGTTTGTTGAGGTTGAAGAGGTTGGTTATGGAGGGAGAGCAAATAAAATGGAAGCAAGGGTTCCGTGGATCGGTGAGGATACGAAGAGTGAAGGAAGATGATGAGAATCATCATCCAGCCTACAGTATGATCAAACTTTCCAATCTAGAGGTTGTTGCAACTTCAAAGGCATTTAATATGATTACAACCTCTGCAGCCTATTCATTGCTCTTAACAAAACCAAAATATATATTTAAAGCAACTGACACCCCATGGGTGATTGGGAATACAAATTGTAACTATTGTTCCGCCATCTCTGCCCCTTAGTAGACCGACACATATAAATCATACATATAGTACATGCAGTGAGCCAAGTTACAGTACTGATCACTGAAGAAAAAGTTTATGTCCGTTAACCTTCATGCATATTCAAAAGGTACTTTCATATTCAACGACAATCACGTGACTAATTCGACCAAATTGATGAGATTGTAAATAGACAAGATCTGTTTAATAGACTAATTACATTTACAGGTAATTAAAACCAGTTAAATATATTGTTTGTTAGGTATATTGAAAACCATAAAAATAACAAACATTCCTGTCAAAATTGACCATTTTACATTCTACGGAATTTTTAGCCCTTACTCGATGAAGTGCATTAACTTGCGATTTAACCAACATTCTATAGAATTTTCAGCCCTTACCCGATGAAGTGCATTAACTTGAGATTTAACCACTCATGCCAAAAACAATAATAGGATATATATTAGAAAACTAACTCTAGATAAAAAAGCTGTTTGTTGCACCCAGTTAACCAGGACAATTAAAATGCTTAAAAACCAATTTATCAAAATGATCTGATAGATATACTCAATACCTTGCAAGAGAGGAGAAAATTTAAAAAAGGTCCAGTTTTCTTTTCAAAATACATCACCATCATTATCTTATGAATCTGACCCATTACAGGTCAAATTGCGGGAGGAATTGTGCACAATAAATCAAATCAATACCATCCATAGACATAAATAAAAGAAGGCTGAGCTCCCATTGGCTGTGAAGGTGAATGAATACACAGTCAAAGTTGATTCGCATGGTGGAAGAAAATGCAAATTTAGAGTGACCAACTTGCACTGTTTTCAGATATTTTATTAACTTGACACATTTATCATAATGCCTTGTGGATGAAAGATTTCTGTGACATTATGAAGTAAAAGTAGTTATGTTGATGCAACTTAACATTAGGTCAGGTCAATTTTGCTGTTTTTCATAGCTTATATCATAATATCGTCCTAGAATTATACTTTTATGCTAGGATGACATGGGTTTTACACAAAGTCTTAATATGACCAAGATTATAGGTAAATAATAATATACTGCATCCAATGAGCTAGTTTTTTCAATAAGTGAATTTTACAAATCCTTATCACACAGTGCAATGGGAATTTGAGTGCCTTCTGTGAAATACATAATGGATTCCCACCAAGTGCTTTCTTCCCTTTATATTCATACATCCTCAAAAAATACTTACTGGGTGAAGCCTGATTTTCAATGTTTTGTTCTTATTGATGAAGTACCCCATCATCATCCCTATGAGGTACGGAGAGATGCGGCAGTAAGGCTTTATATAGACCATATTTTCATAGTCCATTGAAGGTGGGCCAAATTGTCTAGAAAGAAATAAGGGCACAAAAAAACAATCTTAGTAAGTCATGACAAAAGTATTTAGATGTCTAGAGCATCAAGAATCAAATTTATGAAGAAAAATAAAATCATGCAGAACTGGTCATTTTTGCAAGTTTTTGAATTTTCAAGTCTGAAAGCGGGAATATTGTCTCAAAAAAAAGCTTGATCTGTCATCAACAAACCTGTTGCATATCATTAAATACACTTCTGCTAAAGTAATTAATTGGTTTGTCAGTATTGTGTCAATATTTTGACCAATCAGAAATGTTAGATCATCTTAAATTTTTATCTCCACTTTAACACAATATCTGGCTTTTAAAATGCACCCGCAATGATATAATAACAACCTATTAAATATTTCTTAGCCCCCATTACCACACAATTTATTAGTCAGGCAATGTCCGTCTAGTATAGTACCTTCGCACAGAGTAATTTTTGCAGGTTTTTTAATTTTCACATTTCAATATGTAATGTTGTGATGCCTATCTACCTACCATGAACCTTTAAAGAAGCAATTTCACAAATCTCAAATATGGTCCTAATCAAAATTTAACTGGAATAGATGAAATGAATATTTTTAATAACTGAAGTTTTGAAAAGAAATTGATATAATTAGGCAATGTTTTTGAGCTCTCTCTAAACATCAATAACAGATTTTGTATACTTCAGAACTCTTGTTCAGCATTCATCTGGAACCTAAAAATAATTTTTGAAATTCAAACTCTGCTCTGCTCAGAACAAAAAAATAATTCTTATTAGTCAAATTATACTGTCAGTGTCAATAGACCTTTAATGTCACAAACATGTGCTAAAGTCTTACCACATAAATTGGTCAAATGCTATAAACTTTATCAAATGCTATGAACTTTGTCAAATGCTATAAACTTGGTCAAATGCTATACACTTGGTCAAATGTTATACACTTGGTCAAATAACATAACATAGCAAGATTACGGGGCTTAGACCCCATAAAAAGGTTAGTCAAAATCCCCCAGAGTTAGTAAAAAAAATGTTGCCTAGAAATTGTGAACAGAATTGGTTTGTTTGTTTGAAGCTAACACCACCACCACAACAACAAGGTAGTAAGGAAAGAGACAAAATCAAGAACAAAAAGAAAGCTGTGATCGAGAGGAGGTGCATGGGTAAAAAAACTAAAAACAAAGTAGAGAGGGGTGGAAGAGGAGGATTAAATATGGTTGTAGAGGGATGCATGCTGAAAAAACTCATCAATGTTGACCGTGTTGGATTAGAAATTGTGGGGGAACAGAATTGGAGGTGGGTGTGACCTAACTGAACGTTGTCCATCGAGAAAGGTTGTTGATGGTGGATTTGATCGATTGTGGCTGGATAACAGTTTGTTATCAAACCATTCCACTCATTAACAACGGTTTGATGTCAGAGAGGGTTTTTTAAGGGCAAGCTTTAAGCTGTATCAGCCCTGTCATTAAAATGGCATCCAGAAGAAAAGAAATATCTATCGGAGGAGGAGGTGGCAGGTGAGATCTCTTTGAAGTCAACCTTTCAGAGAAAACTGTTACCACGTGTCACATGAGGATTATGCTGTAACATTCAAGAAATGAAAGATTAGGGTGAAGTCAAAGCATCACTAGTGGGCCAGATAGGGCGGGGTTGATTGAAAAAAACCTGAATCAATACCCGCTCAGGCAAACCATTCCACTTTTTTCAACTCTAAGCGTGATCAAACCAAGAAATAACAGGAAGTCCATCAACCTAGAACTTAAAATTCATATGTACTTTTCTCAAGATCAAACCTTCCCAATTTCATATGAGGAATAAGTCTAGTGGCTCTTCGCTGAACCTGCTCCAAAAAGAACTTATCCTTCTCATAAAAGAGACTCCAAGCCTGAATAGCATACTCAAGGTGAGGCCTGACTAACTGCTTATACAAATTAAGAACAACCTCTCTACCAAGAAAACAAAAATTTCTTCTAATCAAACTAAGCATCCTATTTGCCCTTGCAGCTACTAGAGCACACTGTTTAGAAAGCTTCAGATTGCTATTAATGACAAGACCTAGATCCCTTTCTTGATCAACACAACCAAGATTTAAATCCTTCATGCAGTAATCAAAAGCCAAATTGTTCTGACCAAAATGAATAACTTTGCATTTATCAACATTAAATGACATCTGCCATTTTTGGGACCAAAAACTTATCCAGATCAGTTTGCAAATTGAAGAATCCCTAGCATCATCAACAATCCTGTACAGCTTAGGGTCATCAGGAAATTTACAAATCCTGGAGCCAAGGGAAACATCAATATCCTTAATGAAGATTAAGAAAAGAATCGGACCCAATACAGCACCCCGAGGAACACCACTTGTAACCTTCTTCCATGGAGATACTTCACCATTAACAACAACTCTTTGTGACATGTCAGCTAACCAAGGATATATCCAACTGGCACACTTTCCCTCCACACCAAGTGCTCTTGTTTTCATCATGAGCCTGCCTAACGGAATCTTATCAAATGATTTTTGAAAATCTAAATACATAACATCCACATTATAACCAGAATCATCTAGTTTAGTAACATCTTCAATAAACTTCAATAAATTAGAAACACAAGACCTCTTAGGCAAGAACCCATACTGGGACAAATTCAACAAATCATTGACCAGTAAATGATCTAGTACAGCATTCTTAGCAATGGATTCCATGACCTTGCACGCAACACTAGTAAGACTCACTGGCCTATAGTTACAAGGCAAAAGACATCCACACTGGCCGATTACATTTTAGACTTTCTTTAATGCGACAAACTTATTTACACCCTCCAAAACTTTAGTTCGGAAAACATCCCATGTTTTAGAAGGATCTAATTCACTGAGCAAAGAAGTACAATCGAATGACAAATTATCCTGAAATGCAGGAAAGTCAGCATTTTTAAAATCTAAAACCAGTTGTGAAACAATACAGTTTAAAACTAATGAGGTCATGATCACTACACGTACCATACCTTACCGCTACTTAGCACATTTCTAACCATACTTTCTTCACTACTGAAACAAATCCAGACAATTTCTATCACGCGTGGAAAACATTACATGCTGGGTGAAAAAGCAGTCAGATACAGCTTCCGAAAATCTTTACCATGTGGACCACTAGTACAAAGATTCCAATCAATGTCTGGAAAATTAGAGTTCCCAAAAACAATGACCCTCCTAGAAGCATATTTCCTGAAGCAGTCAAGCAATTTCTGATTTTTCTCTGGACTAGATTTGGTGATCGATACACAACACCAACAACCACTGAACTACCAAGATCACCATCAACAATAAACTCACACCATAGGCAATTTGAAAAACCCCAAAAGAAAACTGAGAGGTCCTATCTGTACAATCAAAACTGTCTTTCACAAACAATAGAACACCGCCTCCTCCCACCATTGAGAGTACCTAATCTGTCTTGCCTGAAAACTGAGTAACCTGGAATATATATCTCTGAATCACTAATTTCACTATAAATCCAACTCTCAGTAATACTAATTATATCAGGTCTACTAATTGAAACTTCAACCACAAGCTCATCACGCTTATTAAAAATGCTACGGACATTTGAAAACATAACCTTAATTCTACCACTAGAACAATTCCTATCCCCAGAAATATACCTGACAGGTGGGTTTAAACTCTCACCCCCCGTGACTAGTTTAAAGGACTTAATTGCCCTATTGACACCCGGGCCCTAGCAAGAACACGAGCACCTTTCTTAGTTAAATGCAAATCATCTCTCATGAACCAATCAACCTGAGATTCAACTTTATGCCAGAAATTTACAAAACCGAATTCAGACGACAAATACTCTCTAGCCAACTATTGATCAACAACATCTTAACTATCATGAAGGAACTACCCATACGCGGCAACAAACCAACAAATAGAACCCTACATCCTGTGTCCTTCAACTTGAAAAACAAATCCATGAAACTGCGCCTAATAGAATCAATATTTTTCTTTAAAAGATCATTTGTACCAATTGAAACTACGATGGCATCTTCACACTTACATAAAGTCTCAACACGAGAACTAACATCATCAACCCTAGCCCTTGTAAGACACACCCTAATCCTTCTGCTACGATCTACTCTACAAAAGTCTGTGTCAATATAGAAATAAGTAAATCCCCTATCCATTACACCTTATCCCTAACAGAATCCACAGGCAATGTACCAGGTGAATCAAGAACCTCACAACCAGTGGTACCTGTACAATCATCAACTACAGACAACCCTACATCAGGCCTGTCAACAGAATCTGATCCAAGACATATCTACCTGAACAGAACCCCTATCAAATTCCTCACCCAAAGAACTGTTAACATCACATGTCTGACGACCCACATCTAAGCCACAAAACTCAGTGTGCACAGTAGCATCAACCTTTTCAACGATACAACAACATGTACAACCTGAAAGTCTCAACTTCAAAGCCTTCAACCTTGTACACTATGAACAAACAAATACAAAACTATCAACCAAAGCTTTTGATGTCACTTCGGACTCCTGGAAATCAATCCACATTTTACAGCTATCACAGCAAATCGAACTCTCCATGATCATACAATATAATTAACCAGAAGCAGAAAACCAAAAGCAGCAATAATAAAAACCTAAAGAAACACCTTAGCTTCAACACACAATATACTAGCCTACACTGAAGACATAAGCCTATACACTTTAAATTTAAAAAATAACAAAGCCTAACACAACAATACCAAAGCCTAGCTTACAACAACTGTAAGGCCTAGCCTTACAACAACATTAGCAAAGTGTGTAATAGGATAGAGTTAGTATACCACACAAACCAGCAACAAGCAAAATTTAACAATTGAGGAAACTAATGAAAACAACAAAATATGCAGGAAAAATGTAAGAAACAACAATATGGTAAAACTCAGCCTGAATAAAATCCAAAATCCAGATGAAAATATCCACAAATTGAGACAAGAATTGAAACACTTCTGTATACAGTCACTAATAACTATACACTTGGTCAAATGCTATAAACTTGGTCAATGCTATAAACTCTCAAGGTAAAATCTCTCCATACTTTCAAAATTTGGAAACAAATTGGTGCAAAACTTGGTGAAATGACAAAGTTTGATAATGGTGACATCTTGCCATTTCTATGAGAGAGTTTGTCATGATTTCTATTTCTGGGCTGGCAAAATTGGCTCACAAAACATCAAAAAACGAGAAACGAAAAAGTTTGATGATGGTGACGAGAAAGTTTAATGATGGTGACGTTTTATCATTCAGAAATCATTGGTACTAAAACTTAAATTTCCCTTAAATCCCGTCCCCCCAAAATTGCTCCATAGCTTCCTATGACAGAGTTGGTCATAATTGAATTCTGGCACAAGTTTGGGAAAATTGGTGCAACAGTTGGCAAAATGACAACATTTGATGGCAACGTTTTACCATTTCTATGACAGAGTCGGTCATAATTTATAATTCTGGCACAGGTTTGGCAAAATTAGTGCACAAGTTGGTGAAATGACAAAGTTTGATAATGGTGACATTTTGCCATTCAGAAATATATAGTACTAAAACTTAGATTTCTAAATCCCCTGCCCCAAAAAATTGCTCCAAAGCCTCGTCAATAGTAGTAGTCTAGTAAAGAAAATAAAAGGATCTACTGTTTTATAAAGAAGCTTACCGAAAATCAATACCGACTGGGAGGTTGTGTACTCCCATTAAAGTGCCAATAGTAACCAAGCTTCCAAGGATCAAAGTTGCTACGAGCCCAAAACCGACGTAACGGAACCTGAAAATAAGTGATACTAGGGTTTGAGTTTGGGTGTAATTTTCATTCTTTTCCCTAATAAGTAAAACTAATAGGGTCTGACTTAGTGTGTAATTTTCATTCCTTTCCCTAAAAAGTGATACTAGGATTTGAGTTTGGGTGTAATTTTCATTTTCAAAGGAATCAGAGGATTGGTTTGGTGGTCAAGCAAGTTCATCTTAAATGAAAAGGGACTTAAAAGAAACAAAATGGGGAAGAAACTCCTGCAATAGCTTATTGTTATTGCAAGATATTCAGGTTCAAAGTTCTCATTTGTGTAGCAATGATTAGTGTGGAAAGTCTACTTTAGAAGGTTGGCGCCCTCATCTTAGATCCTCACATTCTTCAAATGTCTTCTTAACATATTTAGAAAAAATTAGCTTAAAGTTTTTTACTAATTAAATTTTTTTCTTACTTACCTGACATATTCAATTGTATTGAACCCTTACTCTACCAGCTACTTGATCGACTAACAGCCGGAGCAATACTGGGAACCACGCTTGACCCGGCCAAAGAGGGGCTACTAGTAGTAGGCTCCTGCAGCCGTCGGTCTGGAGCTTCGACAAAACGCGGGCTACTAGCGCGAACGGTGGGAAGGCATAACCCACCAGATCGCGCCAATCGCTTGCGAATGCGTCGACCCGCCACGCTCGTGGATGGGGGGTCAGAGCGCAGAAAATTGGAAGCTTGTGGTTGTCCGGGGAAGCAAACAGGTCTATCTCCGGCAACCCATACCGCACCCAAATCAACTGGGCCACAGACGGGAGAAGAGACCATTCCGTCGGTGAGTCCGACAGACGGGACAGAAGGTCCGCTACTGTGTTCTCCTTCCCCGACAGGTGTACTGCCGGTATGAAGACCTTGTGGAGCCTGCACCACGTCAAGAGTTCCTTGGTCAATTGCCACAGGGGATCTGATCTCGTGCCGCCCTGGCGATTGATGTACGCCACCACTGTGGTGTTGTCTGTCCGAAGAAGGACACTCTTGCCGCGGATTAGCTCCACAAACTGGAGGGCTGCCCTGCCGACTGCTTCCAGTTCCAAGTTATTGATATGGCGCTCCAGCCATGGACCCGTCCAATACCCTGCTGCCATGTGGGTGCCTAAGTGGCCATCCCATCCCGAAAGGGAAGCGTCTGTAACCAAGGTAACGCTTTCCCTCGGGAGGTAAAAGGCATGCCCACTGTGAGGTGGGTAGGGATTTGCCACCATGCAATGGCCGCTGTGACATCCGCCCAGAGTGGTACTGGGACAGAGAGGTCGCACATTGACGGATCGAAGAAGCGGAGCAAATGGAACTAAAGGTCTCGCATGTGGAATCGGCACCATGGCACGATATCCACCAAACTGGCCAGGTAACCCAGAAACACTAGCCATGCATGCGCTGTGGACTGAGGTTGTTGCCTAAGCAGTCGGGCACCTTCGTGGACTGCTAAGATTCGTTCTGGAGTCGGACGAGCGATCCCGCTCGGGAAATCCAGAATCGCACCTAGGAATCGAGGAGATTGGGTCGGTACCAAGTTCGATTTCTTCTGGTTGATTATCCACCCGAAGGCTTCTGCCTCCTGAACTACCCTTTGTGTATCTCGGGAGGCTGTGTGATGATCCGGTGCCACTATGAGCCAATCGTCCAGATACATGTACACCTGTATGCCGAGTCGTCGCAGGTGTGCCCCGACACTCGGGTGACCGTGGTAAATACCCTTGGGGCCGTGGAGAGCCCGAAAGGTAGAGCCCAGAACTCGTACATCCGACCCGCTACCGCGAACGTCAGAAACTTTCTGTGGTTCGGGTGGACGGGGACGTGAAGGTAGGCGTCTGTCAGATCGACTGACGTCGCCCACCAACCTCGGTGTAGCATGGGTAGAATTGTATGAAGGGTCTCCATGCGGAAACGCGTGGGGCGTACGAAGCGATTCAGTCGTTTAGGTTTAATATGGGCCTCCACTTCCCGCCTTTCTTGGGGGCGAGAAAGAAGGTCGACATGAAGAAACCCGCCGGTAGGGCATAGAGTTCTGAGACCGCTCCCTTTACCAGGAGTTTCTCGAGCTCGTCCAGCAACAGTCGAGCGAGCTCGGTGTCCTCTGGCACAGGTGTCTCTCTGTACACACCCAGATTTAGTGGGGTGTCTGTGAACTCCACCTGATAACCCTCCTGAATCGATCGTAGGACCCACGCATCGGACAAAATCTTGGACCAGGCCATCCCGAACTGACCCAGGCGACCCCCTACCTGACCTGCTGGTAGAGAGCTCGCCAGGGGCGCGTCAAAAACGCTTCCTTGACCGGGGTTTCGCAGCGCGTTCCAAAGTGACCTGCCCCAGATTTTGTCCAGTAGGGACTTGCTCCTGCCCGGAGGACCACTGGGCCTACGTCTCCGGTTCCTGCCTCGTGCAGAGCAAGGAGAGCGGCCGCCCCTAGACGGGGGTTGAGAAGTGTTCGGCACAGGACGGGTCTTGCTCAACAGCTTTTGAGTCTTACGGAGGGCGTCCTGGCGCTGTGCCTTTTGGGACACTACGCTCCCAAAATGGCCCGCGAAAAGATCGGGGCCCTAATGGGGGAGTCTCCGTAGGTCGGCCAGAGTGGCGTCGCTAAGGCCCAGGAGAGGGAGTATATTTTCGCGCCTCTCGGCGTTTAGCCGGGCGGAAATTCGGGACAGCTGACCGACAGTCCCGTCGACCAGGCCTGAGATCCCTCGTAGCAGGGGTTCAATGCGCTCTGATAAGCCCTTGGAGGGCTCCACAGTGCGTCTTACGCATTCGGCCACCCAAAGCGCCAAGCCTTGAAACTTGATCCTCGTCTTGGCGGCATGATCAAGGGCATGGAGAGCCTTTTCGTGGTGCTGCTTGTTTGTTTGATGAGGTCTTAACGGCACCACGACAACGAAGGTCAAATTGTGCCTGAGAGGTCAGATCATTTTAGAGGTAGTAAGGAAAGAGACCAGGGGAAGAATGAGAGAAATTCAAGAACAAAAGCCAGAAAGCTGTGATCGAGAGAGGAGGTGCATGGGTAAAACTAAAAACAGAGTAGAGAGGGGATGGAAGAGGAGGATTAAATATGATTGTAGAGGGATGCATGCTGGAGGAAGGAGACTATTTTATCTGGAGGATTTTTTTTGGAAGAACTCAGCAATTGAGTTGTGGGGAGCGCAGAGAAGCTCTGGGAAGGTTGTACAGGGGGCAAGCAAGGAGAACGTGATGGATTGTAAGGATGCAGTGGCAATTGTTACAGAGGGGTTGGGGGGGAACCAATAAGGAGGTGGGAGTGAGTGAGGTGGGTGTGACCAATTCTAAGACGGGTAATATGAACATTGTCGATCACGAGAAAGGTTGTTAATGGTGGATTTAATCGGATTGTGGGCTGGATAACATAGAGTTTGTTATCAATTTGGAAGTTCCATAAGGTTTGCCAGCGGTCACGAACAAGAGAAGCGATAAGCGGTTTGATGTCAGAGAGGGTTTTGGGAAAAGGGGAAGGGAGGAGGTTAAGGGCAAGTTTAGCGGCTGTATCAGCCCTGTCATTGCCAGGGATGCCAACATGGCTGGGTATCCAGAAGAAAAGAACACTTTTCCTGCAGAGGGTGGGAGAAAAGAGTTTCCGGAGGAGGAGGTGGCAGGTGAGGTTATCCCATTTAAGATTGAGTAATGAAGTAAGAACAGCCTTTGAGTCAGAGAAAATGGCAAAGTGACTAAGAGGAGAGTACTCAATAAAGTTGAGGGCGAGGAGAATGGCCTTAGCCTCGGCTGAAAAGATGGATGAGTGGTCAGGAAGTCTGCTACTGAGGGTGATGTCTTGGATGATGGCAGCAGCAGCTGTCTTGTTGCCTTCCTTGGAGCCATCAGTATAGATGGAGGTGTAATTTGAGAGTTGGTCTTTGATTTGGTTGTGGAGATTGATGAAGAGATTAGGGTGAGTTTGAGATTTGTTATAAGTGGAGAGGTCAAGGTGGACAGAAGGAAGGGGTGGCCCAAGGCGGAAAAAGTGGGCCAGGAATAGGTGCCGAGAGTGGCGGGGTTGATGCCAAGTTGAAAGAGGTCTGATTTAATGCGTAAGCTGAAGGGGGGCGATAGGGTTTTAGTCCTATCAAAGAGGGAGGAGAAATTGGGGTACCTAATGAGGTTGTAAACAGGGTTCTGGGTGTTGGTGAGGACCCTAAAAGCATAGGAGAGGCTAAGCTTTTTACATCTAAGTAGAAAGGGGGTTCGTTGGCTTCAACATGAAGGCTAGTGATTGGGGAGGTCCTGTAGGCTCCTAGACAAAGCCTGAGGGCTTCATTTTGGATGGTGTTAATGTGGTTGAGGTATGAGTTGTGAGCGACACAGTAAACAATATTGCCATAGTCAAGCTTATGCATCGCGCAGCCTTGGACCGGGTCCTTCGCCCACCGTAACGCGTGACGCGCTGGAAGTTCGGCATTGAAGGAGGTCGAAGACTTCCTGCGGAATTGGGTGGGACCGGATACAGGACTGATAATCCGCCTCGCAAACATTGACTAGGCAGTCCAAGTTCTTGGGGTAGGACGTCCAATCTCGTGTTGGCGTCCTAGCCCATGCCTGGAAACGCGTCCCTATCGACGTTTCCAGGGGGAATCTACGAATCGGAGCTGTAGATTCTGTCGCAGGCCCCACTGGAACCAGCTGGCGAAGCTGATGGTGCGAGGACGCTTCCGTTGGTGTCCTGCCTCGAACATCAGACCCAGCTGGGAATGCATTGAGTTTAGGAGGTGAGCGATGTCACACTCGGCGGGCAGTGGGGCCGTGGTAGGGAGCAGAAGGAACAAGTCCCTTTCCGCCAGGAACCAGCCGGTTTCCTGACGGTTCTCCCAAGTGTGACATCCCTGCCAACGGGTCAGGAGCCGGAGCCACTGCAGGGAACACATTGGGTCCCTGGGGTGCGGGTCCTGGGACACAGGAGCGGCCAAGGGCACGTCCAGGTCCGAAAACTCTCTATCCGGCGGGTGGACTGACAGCATGTCATCGTCCGGCGAATGGGAGCAAGGCCGGCTCTCAATCACTGATGGTGATAGGAGCCGAGGGTCCAAGAAGTATGGGGTGGAGCTGACCACTGATTGAACAGTGTATGAACCCGTTCTTCCCATTGGGCTTCAAGTCGTGCGAAGCCCTGCTGCAGTAAAGCAGCAAAATCAGGGGCGCCCTCGGGCTGCCGGCCTGTGGGGGAACCATGCCCCTATCCTCGTGACCGGGAGCGGGACCTGCGTCGGTGTCAACAAGGTGACCTACTCCTGCCTCTTCCGCTTCCTTGGTACCTACCACGGGAGTGAGAGCGGGATCTCGAACGGCGGGACGGAGCCCGTCGAGAGCTTCGAGAGGAGCTCTTGGTCTATGACCGCGAGAGGCGCCCCCTGCGTCTGGACCGGCGCGAAGCGCTACGGACACTCCGTGACCTGCTCCGGGAAATGGGACTCGGAGGGGCGGAGTGACCGTGGCGACTCGCTGACCGACGCGGGCACACTCGCATGGTGGCTCGGTTGGTCTACAGCGGGTCCCCGGCCGTCACCGCCGACCCCGGGTGGGGGACGGAGGGAGACGGAGGGGGCGACAGGCGCTCACCGGGTGTGAGACTCGTTGACGGTGACGTGTCATGAGCTCTTTGGCTGCCAAGGCCTTGGCAGTCGCCGCTTGAAAATTGCTCAAGTCAGACCAACACTGTGCGTCCCACGCTCGACAGATGGAACATGTCTGGGCTCTGCTGCAGGGGCGGCATCGATAACAATCGCGGTGGCCGTCCCCGGGGAACAGTGCCATAAACTGCCGGCATTTAGAGCACTGTTTGGGCCGCGGGGGGCCATCACCGGCCGAGGCCGGGACCGGTTTTGACTTGTTAGACCCGCTCATGGGGAATGAAATCAGATCGCGACTGGGAATCTGTCGAAGCCGGCACTGGCTTGGCAGAGACTGAACCCGTACTGGGGTGAGCCAGTAACGGGGCCGTCCGTAAACGGGCTTGTAAAATCAACCTACCAGTATCCGTGGACGGATCGGCCCGCTCGCGGGGGATCCGGAGGGTGATAGCGGTCTAGCCGGAGCCGGGGTAACCAACCCGCTCACAGATTACTTTGACAGATTGAATCCCTATCACGGGAAGGTCCGGACCTTTACATATATAAATATAGACAGAATCGACACTCGCTCTTCGGTGTCAATCCCATCTGGGATGGGGGGGGGGGGGGTAAGAGACTGGTCGGAACGACAGGCGCCTGCCTGTCCAACCTTGGACAGGGGAGTCGGACCAACACAGATCCTTACTTGAGAAGTTTATAATTACTTCCCTTATAGGTCTCACGTTGGATTTATTCCACTTGAGGACGGAGTGGGGGAAATTTTTTTATAAGGAAGCTCGAAACAAGGAGGCCAGATAAAAAAAATTGTTATGCTGACAAAGTCAGAATTTTCCGAGAAAAATTGCCCTTATACGCCTCTCTAAGCGAGAGACTAATTATGGGCCTAGGAAAATATCCCACCCTTCGCACCTCGCTGGCTACGAGGAACGAAGGACTCCGAACTTTGAACTTGCAGATCTGTACGGAAAACAAAAAACTTGTTATCTTCCTACAGGCCTATCTCAAGCCAACTCCACTGCACCCTTGACTCTAACTCAGAAAAAAAAGCAGCGATCAACAATATATACAATCAATGTAACATGAGGCTGGCTATGTATAAATCCACCATCTTGCTTAATGCAAACTCAATAGGAAAGCTATCCTAACGTGAAAAGCGATGGGTGAAAAATCAAAAGGATAGGCTTATGATCTGTTAGACACTCTGAATCACGTAATTCATATAATAATACAAATAAACCTTTGAAAATAACCCAACCAAGGTTTCTACAAAGGATAGGGAAAAACCCAACAGGGAGAGGAGCCGGACTGGCCGGATCAAACCTCTCTCGGTTTCGCGAACGAAACGAAGGACCCGTTCCGAAGTGTCTATATGGTGTACTACTGTAGGGCCTACGACGATCAGATAATACCATACGTGTAAATATCTTTAAAAATACGAAGTAGGAACAATATTACCAAGAAGCTTCAGGCGTTTAAATTCCACAGTACTTGTGCTAAAAACGCACAAATCCGTGGCGGAATAATTATGAAAGAAAACACAATAATTTTTCGTAAACACTTTTCTAGGAAGCAACAACTAAACAGAGCATCTGTTCATAACAGTGCGCAAGAGAGATATGAGTTGTATAGGATGTGACGTGAGTGATAAGGTGGAGAAGGTATGGTAACTGCGGTTTTTAGTTGGTGTAAGGTGCGATAATAGAGCACATAACTGAGAGAGTGCATATTTATAGTATGACAGGTAAGCTATAATTTGAAGTTAAATAAAGAAATTGGGCTTCATTGGAAGAAAATGATGCTATAAACCAAAAATTGGACTTCATTGGAAGAAAATGATGCTATAAACCAAGAAATTGGGCTTCATTGGAATAAAATAATGCTATAAACCAAGAAATTAAGAAATTGGGTTTCATTTGGAAGAAAATGAGCTTCAATGGAAGAAAATGATGCTATAAACCAAGAAATCAAGAAATTGGGTTTCATTTGCAAGAAAATGATGCTATAAACCAAGAAAATGAGCTTCAATGGAATAAAATGATGCTATAAACCAAGAAATTAAGAAATTGGGTTCATTTGAAAAAATGATGCTATTAAACCAAGGAAAAAATGATGCTATAAACCAAGAAATTAGGTAATTGGGCTTCATTGCAAGAAAATGATGCTATTAAACCAAGAAATCAAGAAATTGGGCTTCATTGCAAGAAAATGATGCTATAAACCAAGAAAAAATGGAAGAAAATGGTGCTTTAAACCAAGAAAATGGGAAAGAAAATGATGCTATAAACCAAGAAATTGGGCTTCATTGGAAGAAAATGATGCTATAAACCAAGAAATTGGGCTTCATTGGAAGAAAATGATGCTATAAACAAAGAAATTGGGATTCATTGGAAGAAAATGATGCTATAAACAAAGAAAATGATGCTATAAACCAAAGAAAATAGCACAAAGTTGATTAAAATTAGTTATAAATTTACCATTTCACAGCATTTTCAATTTTAAGGTATTGTTATAATAAATTATGCAAATTTTCATTTCAATTTGTGACATCACATCCAATTAAGTCAAGTTGTTGCTACCATAAATCTCTAAGACTGTGAGGCTTTTACTTTTAAATACTTTAAACAAAGAGGAAAGTGGCATTTACCTGAATAGAGTAACAATTATAATAGGGCTGATGACGAAAAACTGCATATCATTAGCTAAATACCACACCCATCCAATACACTGTGTGAAAACAAGAAAGACATTTGTGGAGGTTTAACGGCACTGCGAAAGTCCGAGTCAAATGCGCCAAAAAGAAAGATATTTTTGAAATGACATATCTGAACAAAAAAGTAAGAAAATGACAACAAAACAATCATACTTGAGAATCAGTTGTGCTCCTAATCTGACTTTTACTTGTGTGCCTGTTGTCATAGATTTTGAATTCGCTTTACTGGCACTAGTGTCAAATTTTGTACTTGTTTCCTGTCTTTTACAATTTACATATTTGTAATTAAAAAGTGGTGTACTTATGCTACAAATATGACAAATATTCTGACAAATTAAGATCTGACTTGTAGCTAGAGTGCATTGTTGCCAGCATGAGTACATTGTTGCCAGCATGAGTACATTGTTGCCAGCATGAGTACATTGTTGTCAGCATGAGTACATTGTTGTCAGCATGAGTACATTGTTGCCAGCATGAGTACATTGTTGCCAGCATGAGTACATATGTTGCCAGCATGAGTACATTGTTGCCAGCATGAGTACATTGTTGCCAGCATGAGTACATTGTTGCCAGCATGAGTACATTGTTGCCAGCATGAGTACATTGTTGCCAGCATGAGTACATTGTTGCCAGAATGAGTACATTGTTGCCAGCATGAGTACATTGTTGCCAGCATGAGTACATTGTTGCCAGCATGAGTACATTGTTGCCAGCATGAGTACATTGTTGTCAGCATGAGTACATTGTTGCCAGCATGAGTACATTGTTGCCAGCATGAGTGAAATGTAGGTCCCTTTTCCGTATGTAGTCCGACAATGGCTAACTTCTCTAAACATAAAATGAAATGAAACTTACATCGAGTGCACTGTTGGCTGGGTAAAAGTTATTTATGTAGAGAAGATTAGTCCACCAATACTTAGGGCAGTTTGGACGATAGCTTAATGACTGCGCCACTGGTCCATCCCCGAGATAGGGTGTAATGAACATGTATATTAACGTGGTTGCCCCAAGAGCTGGTGTGAGCCTGTGGTACAAAGCAAAGAATACAGCTGTCAAATACAGCTGTCAGATACAACTGTCAAAATTTGCCATTTGGATCAAATATTTTGAGATTTTTTTAATAAGAGAAGAATGCTACAATTGGAATTAATTATTTCTGCTGCAATAACTTGGGGTATAGGTGCAAAGCCAGGCCTGTTTTACATATGTACTGGTCCATTCACTTCATTTAGCCAACCACATTTTCAAAACTTGTGGTACTGGTGGGCCAAATTGCATATCAAACATGAGGGTCTAATGAGCAAAATGAAAAGTTAATTATAGCAATTTTAGTATGATTCGGAGGGAAACATTTACTTTCAAGGGGAACTTCCAATTTGTTGTCATTATTTTTTTATTAAAATAAGAAAGTGGAAAATCAGTCTCCCCAGAAGCACCCACCCCTCTCACCCAACATTAACAACGCTTCTACTTTATGGATTCACTGTCTACCAAAGCCATTTTTGCCATCAATTGGCCCACCAGTGAAAATCTACATTTTTTCTATTCAAATTAGGTTTACCATTTTGATGAGAGTGCCACTCAATATGCTGACAGGCCTAATGAATGGGGCAGGAAGGGGAGGGGGAAGGGGGTCCATTAAGGAAGAATGATGAGGTGTTTCAAAACAAACATCTCAAACAAGATCTCCTTTTCTTTGACCCAACAAAATCTTGTATATCAACATCTGTTTTATTACTGAATAAACACTCAATACTTAAAAGTTCATTAGCTCATTTTTGTCAGCTGAAATAATTTTCCATTTTTCAGGAATTCCTTTTAATGCTTAAAAGAAAGAAAAAAGATTTTGCTATGTTGAAAGCATAATAATACATTTCCACTACCCACTGTACTTCTATGCCTTTTAATATGAAATGAAATTTTCCAGTCTGATTCTTTCAGGACATGATGACTTTCTTTTTGTACGTTTTGCTATCTGGGGATCATAAACTGTGAAAAGCACTCATCATCACAATAACATTAGCTACTGTAACGGACAGGTGACACCTATATAACAATAATTATATTGTTTTAAACTTGTGTAAAACAGTAGAAATCCCTTTCAAAATCAGTTGAATGGGCTATTTCAATTTTTTTTTTTTTTTTTTGCAAGGCAGTGTTTCTACCAGTTAACCTCTGAGTACTTTTAAGAGCACTTCTTTTTCACATCATTTGTATGATAATTTGTATCAAGATCTAACATTATCATTTAATTTGTTATTGTTCCCAATATTACTGGCTTTTCATTGTTTCAATCTTTTTACACATACTTTTGACTTTCTTTTTGTACATTCATGTAACAAGACAAATAAATTGAACTGAATTTCAATGAATGAAACTGAATCAAACTTACCTCCAGTAGCGGTGAAAGTAAAACCATCCCCATTGCACCTTCCCATTGGTTTTGTCCATTCTATTTAGCGTCATGTAGCAAACTAGTAATCCACTGGAAAGTAAGTAACAAAAGTTTCATAACCATGGTTGACAGTAGATATATATATATATATATATATATATATATATATATATATATATATATATATATATATATATATATATATATACTGTATATATATATATACAGTATATATATATATACATATATATATACAGTATATATATATATATATATATATATATATATATATATATATATATATATATATATATATACATACATATATATATATATATACATATTATTGTACATACTGCCATGAGAGATTGCCAGAAGACTCAAATAAAATCAGCATTAATACCTGAAAAGCTGTAAAATTGCTGATTTTGAACTAAATTCTGGTATTTAATATTTGTTTTCAATAGATATTTAAAGCATGTAGCTAAGGGAATTTTCCATTCATCCACACTAAACTGATTATAACACAATCTACTACCCAAGAACTGACTGATTATAACACAATCTACTACCCAAGAACTGACTGATAATAACACAATCTACTACCCAAGAACTGACTGATAATAACAAAATCTACTACCCAAGAACTGACTGATAATAACACAATCTACTACCCAAGAACTGACTGATAATAACACAATCTACTACCCAAGAACTGACTGATTATAACACAATCTACTACCCAAGAACTGACTGATTATAACACAATCTACTACCCAAGAACTGACTGATTATAACACAATCTACTACCCAAAAACTGACTGATAATAACACAATCTACTACCCAAGAACTGACTGATTATAACACAATCTACTACCCAAGAACTGACTGATAATAACACCCAAGAAATAACACAATCTACTACCCAACAATGACTGATTATAACACAATCTACTACCCTGATATAACACAATCTACTACCCAAGAAAGATAATAACACAAACTGACTGATAATAACACAATCTACTACCCAAGAACTGACTGATAATAACACAATAACCCAAGAAACTACCCAAGAACTGACTGATAATAACACAATCTACTACCCAAGAAACTGATAATAACACAATCTACAACCCAAGAACTGACTGATAATAACACAATCTACTACCCAAGAACTGACTGATAATAACACAATCTACTACAATCTACAACCCAACAACTGACTGATAATAACACAATCTACTACCCAAGAACTGACTGATAATATCTACTACCCAAGAACTGACTGATAATAACACAATCTACTACCCAAGAACTGACTGATAATAACACAATCTACTACCCAAGAACTGACTGATATAACACAATCTACTACCCAAGAACTGACTGATAATAACATTATCTAACCCAAGAACTGACTGATAATAACACAATCTACTACAAGAACTGACAAAACCCAAGAACTGACTGATAATAATACTACCCAACAACTGACTGATAATAACACAATCTACTACCCAAGAACTGACTGATTATAACACAATCTACTACCCAAGAACTGACTGATAATAACAAAATCTACTACTGATAATAACACAATCTACTACCCAAGAACTGACTGATTATAACACAATCTACTACCCAAGAACTGACTGATAATAACACAATCTAACACAATCTACCCAAGAACTGACTGATAATAACACCCAAGAACTGACTGATAATAACACAATCTACTACCCAAGAACTGACTGATAATAACACAATCTACAACCCAAGAACTGACTGATTATAACACAATCTACTACCCAACAACTGACTGATAATATCAAAATCTACTACCCAACAACTGACTGATAATAACACAATCTACTACCCAAGAACTGACTGATTATAACACAATCTACTACCCAAGAACTGACTGATAATAACACAATCTACTACCCAAGAACTGACTGATAATAACACAATCTACTACCCAAGAACTGACTGATTATAACACAATCTACTACCCAAGAACTGACTGATAATAACAAAATCTACTACCCAAGAACTGACTGATTATAACACAATCTACTACCCAAGAACTGACTGATTATAACACAATCTACTACCCAAGAACTGACTGATAATAACAAAATCTACTACCCAAGAACTGACTGATAATAACACAATCTACAACCCAAGAACTGACTGATTATAACACAATCTACTACCCAAGAACTGACTGATAATAACACAATCTACTACCCAAGAACTGACTGATAATAACACAATCTACAACCCAAGAACTGACTGATTATAACACAATCTACTACCCAAGAACTGACTGATAATAACACAATCTACAACCCAAGAACTGACTGATTATAACACAATCTACTACCCAAGAACTGACTGATAATAACAAAATCTACTACCCAAGAACTGACTGATAATAACACAATCTACAACCCAAGAACTGACTGATTATAACACAATCTACTACCCAAGAACTGACTGATAATAACACAATCTACTACCCAAGAACTGACTGATAATAACACAATCTACTACCCAAGAACTGACTGATTATAACACAATCTACTACCCAAGAACTGACTGATAATAACAAAATCTACTACCCAAGAACTGACTGATAATAACACAATCTACTACCCAAGAACTGACTGATTATAACACAATCTACAACCCAACAACTGACTGATAATATCAAAATCTACTACCCAACAACTGACTGATAATAACACAATCTACTACCCAAGAACTGACTGATTATAACACAATCTACAACCCAACAACTGACTGATAATATCAAAATCTACTACCCAACAACTGACTGATAATAACACAATCTACTACCCAAGAACTGACTGATTATAACACAATCTACAACCCAACAACTGACTGATAATAACAAAATCTACTACCCAACAACTGACTGATAATAACACAATCTACTACCCAACAACTGACTGATTATAACACAATCTACAACCCAACAACTGACTGATAATATCAAAATCTACTACCCAACAACTGACTGATAATAACACAATCTACTACCCAAGAACTGACTGATACAAACACAATCTACAACCCAACAACTGAGTTTCCACAAAGTATACAATGCAAGAGAACTCAATCCACTTCAAGATCAAAGTTCACCAGTCAGCAATTCCACCTAAAGAAATATTCATCTGGAATGGATCGAAAAGAAGTCCTGGAGTTTATAGATGATACAATGGCATGATGGTCGAGAGTCCTTAAAATTGAAATCAATACAACTACCTAATTGTTAACTCTTCTCCAAAATTCAGTACTTCAAATCAAAACTTATTTTACATCAAGAATGTTGACATTTACCTCAAGAAGAAGAAGCTGTCAACTGAGAAGAAACCATTCGCGATCACCATGAAGCCAAACTGATCTATCCATCCCAAACCGGTGAGTGGATTTACTGAAAGAAAAGCGGAAACCGCAGCTAGTTCATATAAAAGAAATTTTGCGTATAACGTAAAGATTTTGAGCGGTACACCCAGTTATACACAAATTTGGCATAAATTAAAAATTGGTTAAATCAACCGTAATTCAAAAACACAAAATGCTTGGTTTCAAAATGCAAAAAGGGATTTGTGCAGATTTTGATACTCTTTTAACAATTAAATGCTCAGGAGGTCCAAAATGTGCCTCAAATTTTTCGGAACTTTTTTTCCAAAATTAATTTTCATAACTTTCCTTTCATTTTGTATCACTACAAGTTTGGTTTACATGAATTGCTAAGACAATAAAATTTTCAAACAAAAAGTCAAAAAAAAAATATAAAAAAATATCCATATAAATATGCAAATTTTACACAAAATTAGGCCAATTAATTAATTAATTAAGCTCAAATAGAGCTTGTATTTTTTCTTGTGAATACTAAAAATTGAGATTTTTTTTACATATTTAGATTGTGAAATTTCCTTTTCAATAATGCCAGTCTAAATTTGGTTTCTCAAAGCAAAACCTGCAAAAAGAATGAAAATAAACAAGAAAATAATCACCGCTGTAATTACTCACGAAAAACAAAGCCGCGCACCCGGCCCGGGGCACTCACATCATAATCTCAGATGTTACCGCTAGACTACCTTGCATTGTCCTAGTGTGTGGATTTGTTTTCATCCTTGAATATCGGTATGAATAAAGAGGGGGTAGTTGCTCTTTTTGATTTTAATCAAAAGCATGTGAATTGGTCTTTCTGATGGTATGTTTCACGTAGGGGAGTTGTATCGCGACTCAAAGTTTCGATTTTTGACAAATTTTGGTCTCAAAAAGGCTAAAAATCACGATATCTTCATAACTATTGCTTAAAAAGATATTGATAGGGGCAGTCATAATTCGACCAGAATTGTATGCATTGATGTCTTTGTAAGTTCCTCATGGGTTTTCAGGCAAAAGCAAGGTCTGGAAGTATGGTAAGTAACCTTTTGAAGAAAAAAAATCAGTTTTTTGGTTAAATTTTGTGCAATTTTTTAAAATGTTCTTTATTTCAACCCATCTTTTTCAGAAATCTTCAATATAACCTCCATCAAAAAGTTACATTTTCTGAAAGAACTATTTGAGCTCTTTCTATGATATTAGAATCACTGCTGTGGGCCTATTTGATGAAGCAAAATAATTTTTTGAAAGTGCCTGTCCAATCGGTCATGTCACGACTGCGTCGTCTTTTAAAGGTTAACCACTATATAAATTGCTACACATGTCTAAAGACCTTTAAAGAAGAAACCAAGTTTGATAAAAAAAAACTTACATATTGGAACTTGAAACACAAATGAAAATATAAAGGTGTGGCACAAAATAATCCACAGCATGCTTATAACACGGATGCCGTTCAGACAGGGGATACTGTCAGCTGATACACGAGTGGAAAGGACCTTCGGGAGATTTCTCGGCAACGAAAACGATAGAAAGAACGTCTTCAAGATAGAAACAGCTGAAAAGAAGCAAAATTAACAGCCCTGTTAGATCCCATTTCAATAAATATCCATTTAAAGACTTTAAAGTGCTGCATAAATACATCTCAAATAGCATATGTATTTATCAAGCATAAGCTACTAGTTGTATATTTTAGTTGCTAAGAGAAAGCTTGAAGAAAATCATTTGATTTAAGATTTCATAACAGTTTCTTTTGTCCTCAACTCTTACATATAAAAATAATTGCAGCCAGGAAACAAGAAAGTAATCCATGGAGTTGCTGATCTCATTACCTTAAGCGTACAGCATAGTGGGGAAAATAGCTAACAGTGTCACTATAGCTCTGTGACTTTTGATGGATTGTACTGCCCATGCAAGTTCGAGTACACACAGATGTTGAAACAGGCTTGGCTATCATTCTTTGGCATGTTGATAGGTTTGTACTCCCGATGGAAGTACAAACAGACCTTTGACCTTTTGACCTCAGAGTACAGGGACACAAATTCATGTACCAAGGTATTATGGTACAACATAGGGTTGGTATAGGTCTTGTACTTTTTGAGTACCCCTAAAATCACATATTTGACCTTGACCCATGACCCTAATCACTGAAATAACTTCTGAAATTTCCAATTTATTGTACCCTACTCTATGACACCAATCATGCTCATGTCACCTGTACCATTCCATAACTATAGGAGAAAATGGTAAAAAAGGTCAATAGCTCTGTGATTTTCGGACCCTAGAGTATATGGGACACAAATTCATGTACAAAGGTGTCAAGGTACAACATAGGGTTGGTATAGATCTTGTACTTTTGAGTTAAAGAATCTGCAAAATTTTGCATAAAAAGCACTTATTTAACCTTTGACCTTGAATTATTTTAAAGTTTTGTTAGAATGTTAAACCCTACCCACCTATGCAATTTGCAAAGATACCAAGTAATTCCTTTAAAAGATATAGCCATAAAAAACTTGTCCCATTTGACCTCTTACCTTTGACCTTTGTACCCAAAAACCTTGGAGACAAAATCTCCCGGCCAGTGGTACCCTTCCACCAATTTTGGTTCATGTGTGTATTACATTTTTTGAGTTATAAGCGACACAAAGTTAATTGTTTTATATGCACACATGCACTCACACACACAAACACTCAAACACATGGATGGATGCAAAAATCACCACATTTTGTCCCATTCCAAAAACGTATGACCCCTAACCCCTAATATAAGGTTATCATATGAGACCCAATGGTGGGCCTCACCAGCCTACCCCCCCCCCTCCCCTCCCTTCTCCCAAATCAAGGGTGGTGGCCATGTAGTGTAGGAGGTACAGGCAGTTTGTTGCCTATACAGCAAGTAGTGTAGAAGGTACAGGCAGTGCCTATACAGCAAGTAGTGTGGAGGTACAGCTGCAGTTCTTTGCCTATACAGCAGGAAGTGTAGGAGGTACAGGCAGTTCTTTGCCTATACAGCGAGTAGTGTAGGAGGTACAGGCAGTTCTTTGCCTATACAGCAAGTAGTGTAGGAGGTACAGGCAGTTCTTTGCCTATACAGCGAGTAGTGTAGGAGGTACAGGCAGTTCTTTGCCTATACAGCAAGTAGTGTAGGAGGTACAGGCACTTCTTTGTCTATACAGCAGGTAGTGTAGGAGGTACAGGCAGTTTTTTGCCTATACAGCAAGTAGTGTAGGAGGTACAGGCAGTTCTTTGCCTATACAGTGAGTAGTGTAGGAGGTACAGGCAGTTCTTTGCCTATACAGCTAGTGTAGGAGGTACAGGCACTTCTTTGTCTATACAGCAGGTAGTATAGGAGGTACAGGCAGTTCTTTGCCTATACAGCGAGTAGTGTAGGAGGTACAGGCAGTTCTTTGCCTATACAGCAAGTAGTGTAGGAGGTACAGGCAGTTCTTTGCCTATACAGCGAGTAGTGTAGGAGGTACAGGCAGTTCTTTGCCTATACAGCAAGTAGTGTAGGAGGTACATGCACTTCTTTGTCTATACAGCAGGTAGTGTAGGAGGTACAGGCAGTTTTTTGCCTATACAGCAAGTAGTGTAGGAGGCACAGGCACTTCTTTGCCTATACAGCAAGTAGTGTAGGAGGTACAGGCAGTTCTTTGCCTATACAGCAAGTAGTGTAGGAGGTACAGGCAGTTCTTTGCCTATACAGCAAGTAGTGTAGGAGGTACAGGCAGTTCTTTGCCTATACAGCGAGTAGTGTAGGAGGTACAGGCAGTTCTTTGCCTATACAGCAAGTAGTGTAGGAGGTACAGGCAGTTCTTTGCCTATACAGCGAGTAGTGTAGGAGGTACAGGCAGTTCTTTGCCTATACAGCAAGTAGTGTAGGAGGTACAGGCACTTCTTTGTCTATACAGCAGGTAGTGTAGGAGGTACAGGCAGTTTTTGCCTATACAGCAAGTAGTGTAGGAGGTACAGGCAGTTCTTTGCCTATACAGTGAGTAGTGTAGGAGGTACAGGCAGTTCTTTGCCTATACAGCAAGTAGTGTAGGAGGTACAGGCACTTCTTTGTCTATACAGCAGGTAGTGTAGGAGGTACAGGCAGTTCTTTGCCTATACAGCAAGTAGTGTAGGAGGTACAGGCAGTTCTTTGCCTATACAGCAAGTAGTGTAGGAGGTACAGGCAGTTCTTTGCCTATACAGCGAGTAGTGTAGGAGGTACAGGCAGTTCTTTGCCTATACAGCAAGTAGTGTAGGAGGTACAGGCACTTCTTTGTCTATACAGCAGGTAGTGTAGGAGGTACAGGCAGTTTTTTGCCTATACAGCAAGTAGTGTAGGAGGTACAGGCACTTCTTTGCCTATACAGCAAGTAGTGTAGGAGGTACAGGCAGTTCTTTGCCTATACAGCAAGTAGTGTAGGAGGTACAGGCAGTTCTTTGCCTATACAGCAAGTAGTGTAGGAGGTACTGGCAGTTCTTTGCCTATACAGCAAAGTGACTACAATATCTCATCCTCACATATATGTATATGTGGGTGATGAGATAATTAGGTGAACCAGTACTATAAAATGAGATGTGTATGTAAAAGCTCTCTCACATTTCAGACATTCAGTTTGTTTCAAATTCGACCATTATGACATTCAACCGTCAAATATAAAATAACTTAAGGGGGCACTAGACTAAAAAGGGAGGGTACAATTTTCCAGAGACTCACAAATATTCAACAAAGCTTTCTGCCCCTGAACTACTCTGAACACCAATATTATACCAACTTGTTATCTAAGATTCATAAATGATAACATTTGATCACTTTGGGAGCAAAACAGGTCAATGATTACTTGAAAATTCACCAAAAAGACATTTGCTACACTAAACGACCACCTTTAAGAGTTAATGATTCCATTTCCAAATCATTGCACACTCACACACACAAATACAATTCAGGCATACATGAGTCTTTGTATGAAAGTTCATAGTTGATTTTGTTATCATTTACATCCACTTTAAAGTGGAACAATTATTGCACAATAGTACAATTTTGTTTTCAACTGATCAAAGTTAACAAATTATTTAACATATTCAAAATGTTGTGACGTGTGAATTTGAATTCTTATGAAATTCTTATCTTTATTTCAGCCTTTCAAAACAATGGAATTCCTCTTATCCTACGTGTGTTTGGGAGTTTATGCAAAACTTGTTGTCGATATCATCTACTCTCCTTAGGATAGCAAAAGTTCATGAAAAATATCATAAAATAATGGTCTCCATGCCACGAAAAATCCCAGTTCCTTATTTTAGGCCCTTCTTGACTGTTAATATGGCCTCCACCAGTTTATTAATCGTTTGATACTCTTCCTAAGCTTAACAGTTGGTCAAATATATTTACTTTCATTCAATATAAATGTAAATAAAATATCAGAAAATTTTAGAATAAAAAAAATCAAGTACCTCTCGAACGTAAATTCGAGGGATTGCCCACAAGTATAGTATCATTAATTGAAGAACCAATTAAGTGTGCTGAATCCTGATCATATGGCATATACTCCTCATGTGGAGGGGTTGCAGTTACAGGAACCATGCATTCCTCCTTGCGTTTGGTGGAGTGCTTCAACCAGGCATGGTACAGGGAGCTCAGAACAACAAGAAGAAGGATTGCACCAAAGAGTATTCTGTTGAAATATAAAAGTAGCAAGGTAAGGTTTGTTTTCCAATAGTTTATATTATGATAGTAACCCCTGTCGGACTGGGACTGGAAAGTGGACCAGCACCACACTTACTTTCAGTCCGACAAGTGTTAATAGTGACCACAGTTGGACCAAGATTGGAAAGGGGACCTACGGGTACAGTAAGTCTTATTCAACACTGTGATGTCATAGCTGCACATCCCAGACAATTTCTTAATTGCCTCTTTCTTTATTATTGGAAACTCTTCTGCTTAACTATTGGGTATGACATGTACTTTACAAGAATATGTTTTTTACCCATCTGTTCACCTAATACTTTTAATATGAGAAAAATTGAAATTTATATTTACACAAATACATACAAAATTGTCTTGGAAGTAATGCTATGACATCACATCATTGAATCCGATTTACTGCAGTAAACTCGTTTCAACATAAAGTTGGAATTTTTGAAATGCAATCATTCTGAAACGGAACAAGAAGATCAACACGTTTTTATCACCAATTGTTTTCTTAACCACATATATCCAAATAAAAAATCACAGGAAAATTTATTTAACAGAATAAAATTTCTAAATGATTTCTTCACCATTTTGTTCCTTATAATGTCCACATAAGATTAAAGTTGCTCGACCACTGAACGAAACCAATAAATAACAAATTTGAATCAAAACCAGTCTTTCAAGACCTGACAATTCAAAGAGTTTATTAACAAAATTTTACATTCAGCCGCCTACTAATAAATATTCATGACATCAGCACTTAAAACAATATATATCATCTACATACCACAACACATAACATATACCATAAGTATGACATAAATTCACCACACAGATCTTGAGATACATGCTTATAAGCTTTTGTCACAGATACACATACATACACACACACATACATACACACACCAGCATGACTGCCTACCCTTCTTTTGCTATAAACATCAGAACCAAAAAAGCTTAAAATGGTCCACTTTAAATGTTAAGGACTTTTTCTATTTTCATTTGGGTGTATTATTAAGAAATTAAGCTAATGTTGCACCTACCTGTCCACAAAGTAGGATTTAATTATGACATTTCCCACGCTTCTGAATAAAGGTGTGAAAAATCTTCTCATGGAAAATCATGCCAGAAAATATATTACCGTGGTAAAAACATCTTTATATGCTCACACTTAACCACACACGTTCCCACTTTTGCAATTTACTGTACTATTCATAACACCGAGCGCATTTTCAAAAAAGTGCTGGTAGAGTAAGGGTTAATCGACTTGCGACAAATGCGCCAACTCGAAAATATAGGCAGCATGGTCCCAGCGGGCGGTCCAGCGGGTCCCGGAAGCGGAACGGGCGCAACTCTGCTGCCTGGAAGACAGAGGACCCTTCAATAATCCTGCCTCGATTAAACCTTACTCTACCACGCGGCGATATTATCGCCATTTTGGGTGCCCAGTCTTTGGCCCCGCCTCCCCAGCGCATTTTCAAGAAAGCGCTTGTAGAGTAAGGGTTACTACTCAAGAAATCCGCCCCCTCCTTCACCACCACCCCCTCCCCTTTAAAAAAAGAAGAGAATAATTCTTTCTGTAAATTCCTGTTTTCCCTGCAGTTATAACCGCCAGAACCATATATTTTTTCCGGCTCTGCCTGTCCATAGATTAACCTTCAACAATCAATTTGACTTACGCAGTAGAGTAAAAGCCTGCATCATATGGTATGTGGGGATGTTTGGTGCATGCCGGCTGTACTGCATTGTCCAACACTTGGACATGATCTTTAAGTCCAGGAATCAGTTCTATAATTAGAAGAAAAAAAGGAAACAATTACTCTGATTTTCCTTTAAGGATTACATAAGTGAGGATTCTGCAGGGAAACTAACTTTGGTATGTTGTTGTTCCTTTTGGAGATATTGAAGTTTTGAAATCAATCGGTTGAAATCAACAGGGATGTCACACATGCAACCATTGGCAAGCATTTCATTAATAAATGATGTTCCGATTGAAAACATTTGTTCCAAACTCGGCAGGTAGTAAATTACTGTTTCTTCCAGTAATTCTGTCTTACTACATACAAATCATTATTAAACCTCAATTTTTAGAAAACATTATAATAAAATGTATAAAGATATTTCACAATTGTGAGTGTGCGATGACACATGTTTGGTATCAGTCATCTTTTTCTATTACCATTATGATAAGGTCTACTCTATAACCATCTTAAAAGGGTTTATTTTATAACCACCTTGAAAGGATCTACTGTATTCTATTACCATTTTAAAAGGGTCTATTCTATTATGGTTTTGAAATGATCTACTCTATAACCATTTTGAAAGGGTCTACTCTATTGCCATTTTGAAAGGGTCTATTCTATTACCATTTTGAAAGGGTCTATTATATTACCATTTAGATAGGGTCTATTCTATTACCATCTTGAAAGGGTCTACTCTATTACCATTTTGAAAGGGTCTATTCTATTTTTCCATTTTGAAAGGGTCTATTCTATTACCATTTCGAAAGGGTCTATTCTATTACCATTTTGAAAGGGTCTATTCTATTACCATTTTGAAAGGGTCTATTCTATTACCATTTTGATAGGGATTAATCTATAACCATTTTGAAAGGGTCTATTCAATTACCATCTTGAAAGGGTCTATTCTATTACCATTTTGAAAGGGACTATCTATAACCATCTTGAAAGGGTCTATTCTATTACCATCTTGAAAGGGTCTATTCTATTACCACGTTCAATGTTTGTTTGTTTGTTTGATGAGGTCTTAACGGCACCACGACAACGAAGGTCAAATTGTGCCTGAGAGGTCAGATCATTTTAGAGGTAGTAAGGAAAGAGACCAGGGGAAGAATGAGAGAAATTCAAGAACAAAAGCCAGAAAGCTGTGATCGAGAGAGGAGGTGCATGGGTAAAACTAAAAACAGAGTAGAGAGGGGGTGGAAGAGGAGGATTAAATATGATTGTAGAGGGATGTATGCTGGAGGAAGGAGACTATTTTAGCACGTTCAAAGGTCTTCTGATACAACCATATTCCTATTACTATTTCACATAAGCAATCTACTTTAGAAAATAAGCACCAACATGTTCAATCAAGCATGGATGTCAATAGACACCTAGAAAGCTCTTCTTTGATAATCAAATCCAAAGAAGTTTCATCAATTCTGAAAAACTGAACAGTGACACTTTTTAAGATTCACACTTCCAAGATTTATGCAAACATAGTACACTAACTGAAGGCCCTTTTATGATGTACATGAATTTCTATTTATTTTCTTACTCAGAATCACTCAACTATGGAGGTATTATTTGCAAATAAAAACTCCATGACTCAGCAAAGAACATGACAATCATCAACATGTTTAATGAGGTTAAAACCAAGATTCTAGAATGTTAAAGGTCAAGTAATGTAGCAGTTTTTATATATCTAAAAGAATATTAAATTCTGAGTAAAATTCCCTTTAAATCTTTGAAAAAGCATGTGTCTTTTTCAGTTATGGTCAATCAAAATTTTAAGATTTTATAATTCAGGTGAACTTTGTGATGTCATCAGATGAACACAGCTTAATTTCCTTAAGTAATTCTTTAAAATGTGTCTGTGGTTTTAACCAGTTATATGTTATATTCCTTCTTTGCTGATTACCTGTTGCCATAGGGATATAATCAAGTTTTAAAATATCCAGATGGGAATCAGATATTGACCCTCAAAATATATTTTGGAGAGGATTTACATAAACAATTAAAGATTCAATTGTTCATCTGCTTATGTCACTACATTATTGTGCAATAAGGCCAACAAATTGAAAATGCTGTCAAATGGTCAGTTTTGAAGTGATTTTGATGTGAGTTTTCCTTATATTAATGGTCTATTCTATGTTTTGTATTATTTAAGCTCAAGTTGCCTTTCATCAGACCTATAATCAGTTGAACTCATTTTACTCTAAGGCTTCTGTGACAAATGACTAAAAAACAATGCATTTACATAAGATTACCAAAGGAGAGCTGTCCAACTGAAAACATTGCAAATTTGTACATTTTCT
This sequence comes from Chiridota heheva, assembly GCA_020152595.1. Classification (NCBI taxonomy): domain Eukaryota; kingdom Metazoa; phylum Echinodermata; class Holothuroidea; order Apodida; family Chiridotidae; genus Chiridota; species Chiridota heheva. Next base: position 1,722,605 of record JAIGNY010003170.1, read on the forward strand.
TGAATAATTGGTCTTTGAACAAAAAAATGACAAATCAAACTGCAATTTGGGGACACAGATTGTGTTGATTTGTTTACTTTCCTTTCAATTTCTATCATTACAAGTACACACTGAATGGAAGCTAAGACTTTGATCTTTACATTAATGTGCATAATTTTTCACTGCAATATCCAAATATATGCAAAGTACAAATTAGATATGCAAGGTAAGAAATGCTCATCTGCATGATTTTGTACTGTCTTGTGGAAACTGGCTGTGGAATTATATTTAGATTATTATTGAAATTTCCTTTTCAATGATACTGCTCTCAATTTTTTTTTTGAGCAAGGATAGCTGGAAATATGCAAATTTGTTTTTTACTTCAAATTGTGACTAGCATTTTGCAGGATCCGGGTAGTCATGCAAGTCTCTGTATCCCGATCCCAGTATTGTGCAATTTCAACAACATAGGGATTTGTAACTACAACTGGGAATCCAGGTAGTGATAAAAACTCTTTAAAAAATTATCTTTCCTGGTTTTTTTCAAGAAATATTAAGTAAATATATGTCAAAAATCAAATTTTGGGTCTTCTTTTTGTATTTATTTTTATGTGAAAACAATTTACTATCTCAAAATTCAAGTAAATTTCAACATTTGGCTAGCATACAAGTCATTTATAACTTGATTAATCGTGAACAAACTTTCAACTCACAATGGTCAATAAAAGACCCAAGTTTCGTGGAGTTTTTAGATACCAAATTACAGAATTCTCTTTTATCTGAGCAAGTTGTTTTGTATAGAAGGTTATACCACATTCGTTTTAGTTATTTAACAATCCAAACCCTAAAATAAAAGTGTAATTTCATATTGGCTTTTTGATGCCATAAGCAAATTCACATGTCAGCATCAACACACTCATTACACACTAAGCCACTAACAGTTATAACACTAGGCCCAAGTTCATAAACAAGAATTCACGTGGAATCAAATACCTCTCAAAATGCTTCAAAAATACCTCAGGTCAATAATGATTGGGAACAATTGAGTTCCATCTTTATTTCTTTACAATAAAATTGCCTTGAAAATAACAAAATTCTTGTCTGAAATCACAAATCGATGTAGGAAAAGTTACGCGATCGAATCAAGATGGCAATTTCTGCCAGTTTTAACAGGTTTTTACTCAAATAGTTTGACTAAAAGAGAGAGAAAATTTCAAATAATTACAGTATACATAAGCAGGTGAATTTTGACCTGAATTCTTCTGGCCATAGGATAGATATTCTAGGGAACATTCTTTCAGGAGTTTTTTTTGTTGAAGTTATGGGAGTTTTTCAGATAAAAGAGAGCTTTTCATAGACATTTTAAAGATTTGTAACGCTCTTTGTAAGTACTGTTTAATTTATTAGGGTGTTTATTAAGTTATTTTAATACATGGTGAGATGTGAATTTTGCCTAAGTGTACTAACATAAGGTAGTGGAAGTGCAGTAAGGAATATGTTCGTATCACATATGGGAATCCCGGTAGTGGCAACACTACCGGTAGTGAGTAAACAACACTACTGGTTAGTACAAAAACGTGGCTATGCCGCACAACACTAATTGTGACCTTTCTGTGACCTTTGATTTCTACAATTAGCATTTCTCACGAGACTTGATTGATACATAGTACCTCACAAAGGGCATAGGCCTTGAAAGGTACACCACACTGATTAAAAAGTTATACAAAATTAAAAAAATTGCTTACTAGGCCTGAGGCCAGTAGCAAACAATCGGAATCGGGTTCTTACCTAAGTACATGGGCAAAAAAATTGCAGATCCCAAAATAAATCTTTATGTATTTTTATAAAATGAAAATGTTCTTTTCTTTCATTTAGAACGTAAGGTACAGTACATGTACATAAGCAGATAGGTAAAGCATGTTAAAGTGCATGTTATACCCTATTTCAATAATTATGCAAAAAATGGTTCCAATAATCTAGAAAGAGGCAATTAATATTAAAAGAAATACATCAATATTGTCTTGGATCTGCAATTATGACATCACACTGTAGACTGTAAGGCCACTTTTCAACATGTTGAAATCTTTGAAATGTAATAATTACTAAATGAAATAAGAGGTTAACATACAGTAAAACAGTATCATGAAAAATAGTACCTGGGTCTTTCCTCACTCCTTCTCAATATTGAAAGATGCATAGTTGGTTCAAGACAGGGTAGGAGGGGAAAGGACCAATATCCATTACTGCAATTTAAATTGTGTCTGACAGGGGTGTTTGGGAAGGTGGAGGGTCAGTCCCCTTGTTGAAATGTTTGAAATTAAGGGAGGCATAGGGGGACCTATTTGTTACTGCATACATCTGATTTTGTAACTATAATTTTCATCATCATTTTTATAATTATTTTTGTGCATTGTTTTTTGACCATGAATCCACTCCAAGATCCATGACTGCTTACACAGAGCCCATTGTTAAATGCTAGAATACAACCTTGCATCTGATTATCTCTACAATCTTCAAGGATAGCATTGATTTTTCAGTAAACTTAAACAAATTAGAAAATAGACAAATAAATACCTTCAAAATAAGCAAATCCATTTACTATGTCTCTTTCACTGCAATTCTTTGGGACGCAAAGGCCAAGGGAAAGTGAAAGCTACAATGTTCAAAACAGAAAACTTTTAATTAAAATTTGTCCGATGATTATTTCTTTTAAATGATAGTAACATCTTTTCAAGTTTTGGTTTTCTTGCTTTAAAGAGTTACTAAATTCTGACTGGAAGTGTCGAAGAAGATTATTTAGTTTCTGAATTATCACTGATCAAAGTTCAAGATTCTTCATCCAAATTTGACTGGCTGCAAAATGACAAATCTGCTACAAATTATAACAATATGTGTTTCTATTGTGCAATGATTTTCAATAATTTGTCAAACGATTAGAATATATCACAAAACAAATTTCACGAAAATTTCCAAACTATGAAAGAACCAAAACCAAAAGGTTTTATGGTTCCGATGCTTTTTCATAAGCTGATTGATTTGCAAAATATGTATTAACTGTCATGTACATGTAATTACATATCATAAAATATTTGTTTCATATTTATTCATAAGCCACATCCACCATGTAGATCGATACAAATGTTGACAACATTAGCATTTACACAATGAATAACAACATCATCAAAGCAAGTATGATGCAAAAACGATTGCTCATTTATCCTATTTCAAGAATTTTTCAGCAAGCTCAACCTACTCATTAGCATTCATGACATCACTATCACAACATTTAGAACATGTGTACAGACTATGACCCATCTGTGTACCGATATATAGCATAAATCTGATATATCCTTTACAATATTTACATCATCACTTTCATGTTAAGCCACGCCCACAATGCATATTAATGACACCTGTTGATAACATAAACATGTACACAATAACCAACAAAATTATCACGCCCAATATGATGCAAAACGGACATAAAGTTGGTCATTTATCACTTTTTCCAAATTTTGCAACATCATATTAAGCCCCACCCACTACGCATATTATTGAAATTCAGAATTTTTTAATGAGCATAACACACCAGCTAACATCATTTACATACCAAACATAAAAGAAAACACAAATGTGCTTGTTAAAAAATAAACATTTCAAGATTTCCACTTTAAGCTTTATATACTCATTAATATGCATGACATCATCAAAACAATAGGGCACATCTACAGACCATGGGCTATCTGTGTACCACATATGACAGGAATCCAGTTTACTATTCTTGAGATACCGTGTTTACAAGCTCTTTTGAGCAAAATCATATTCAGCCCCACCCACTACGCATATAATGTAATTCAGCGTTTTTACATCATGAACATACACACCAGCTAACATCATAAGTAGACCAAATATGTAACAAAACAGACGTGTATGGTTGTTAAAATATGAAGATTTCAAGATTTTAACATTAAGACCCGCCTACTAATTAATATGCATGACATCACTATTAAAAACGATGTGATAAGGCACATCTACAGACCATGGGCTATCCGTGTACCACATATGACATGAATCCAGTGCTCTTGAGATATATTGTGATGGACTGTGAGGGTGCAATGGCAATTGTTGCAGAGGGGTTGGGGGAGCCAATAAGCAGGTGGGAGTGAGTGAGGTGGGTGTGACCTATTCTAAGACGAGTAATGTGAACGTTGTCGACATGGGAGAGGTTGTGGATGGTGGGTATGATTGGAATGGTGGGCTGGATAAAGTGGAGTTTGTTATCAATTCAGGAGTCCCATGAGGTTTGCCAGGGGTCACGAACAAGGCAAGAGATAAGCGGCTTTGGGAAATGGGGTAGGGGGAGGTCTGAGGGCAAGCTTAGCGGCTGCATCAGCCCTGTCATTGCTAGGGATGCCAACATGGCTGGGTATCTAGAAGGAAAGGATACTTTTTTTCCTGCAGAGGGTGGGCGATAGGAGTTTACGGAGGAGGAGGTGGGATGTGAAGTTATTCTACTTAAGATTGAGTAAGAAGGACAGCCTTGGAGTCGGAGGAGATGGCAAAGTGGCTGAGCGGGAAGTACTCAATAAAGTTGAAGGCAAGAAGGATGGCCTTTGCCTCGGCCGAAGATGGATGAGTGGTTGGGAAGCCTGCTACTGAGGGTGATGTCTTGGATGACAGCAGCAGCAGCTGTCTTGTCACCTTCCTTGGAGCCATCAGTATAGATGGATGTATAGTTTGAGAGTTGGTCTTTGATTTGGTTATGGAAGTTGATGAAAAGGTTAGGTGGGTTTGGGTTTTGTGATGAGTGGAGAGGCCCAGGTGGATAGAAGGGAGGGGGTGGCACAAGGAGGAAAAGTGGGCCAGGAGAAGGTGCCAAGAGTGGCGGGGTTGATGCCGAGATGGTGGATGTCTGGTTTGATGCGTAAGTTAAAGGGAGGGGATAGGGTTTTAGTCCTATCAAAGAGGGTGAAGAAATTGGTGTGCCTAATAAGGTTGTAAACAGGTTTCTGGGTGTTGGTGAGGATTCTAAAAGCTAGGAGAGGCTAAGCTTTCTACACCTTAGCAGAAAAAGGGGTTTCTTGGCTTCAACGTGAAGGCTAGTGATTGGGGAGGTCCTGTAGGCACCCAGACAAAGCCTGAGGGCTTCAATTTGGATGGTGTTGATGTGGTTGAAGTAAGAGTTGTGAGTGACACAGTAAACAATATTGCCGTAGTCGAGCTTGGCACGAATGGTGAGCCTGAAGATTTTGAGGAGAGCATGGGCGTTCGCACCACAAGTGGTGTTGGAGAGGAGACAGAAAAGGTTTATTGAGCTGTTGCATTTCTCTTGATGTGTTGTTTGTAGGAGAGCTTGGGGTCTAGGGTTAAACCCAGGAACTTAGTGTGGTCAACTTTAAGGATGCGATTGCCATTGAGCACGAGGTTCTGGTTGGGGTGGAGGTTGTTGAAATGACAGAAGTGCATGCAGACTGTCTTGTCTTTGGAGAATTTAAACCCGTTATTGTTGCATCAGACTTGCAGCAGGTTGAGGTTGAGTTGGAGCCTATTTTCGACAAGAGGAAAGCTAGGGGAGAAGTAGAAGATGGTGAAGTCTTCATCCACATAGAGGGCACATTTGATGTTGGGGCCAAGGTTGTCCATGATGTCGTAGAGTGCTCAGGTTCAAGAGAGTGGGGGAGAGGATGCTGCCTTGGGGATGTCCTCTTTTTGGGGGTAGGGGTTGGAGAGGGTGTGGCCAATATGAACTTGGAACTGCCTGGGTGAGAGAAAGCTTTAAATAAGATGGAGAGGTAGCCTCTGAGGCTGATAGTACGAAGTTTGCAGGTAATGCCGTATTTCCAAGTAGTGTCGAAAGCTTTCTCTAGGTCGAAAAAAGATGGCAATATGGTGTTCTTTTTTACAACGAATTCCCGGATAGTGGTGTCGGGCCTAATTAAGTGGTCCAGGGTATTGCAACATTTCCAGAAGCTGTTTTGTTGAGGGTAGAGGATTCTGTTGGTCTCAAGGGACCAGTTTTGTCTCTGGATAATAATCCTTTCCATAATTTTACAAAGATAGCAAGTGAGGGTGATGGGCCGGTAGCTAAAGGGGTCAGTACTGTCCTTCCCCGGTTTGGTTTGGGGACAGGGGTGATGATAGCTGTCCTCCAGATATGGGGAAAGGAGTGTGAGGACCAAATGTGGTTGAGGATGGTGAGTAGGGTAGTCGTGGCCTTGTCCGGGAGGTGATTCAGGAACTGCTAGAAGATCTTATCTGGGCCCTTGGATGTACAGCCAGCATCGTGGATGGCTTGCTTTAATTCAGAAAGGGTGAGAGGGGTGTTGTATCTCTCGGTGTTGTCGGAGGGAAAGGTGATATTCTGGGTTTCATCACAGGCTTTTTTGGCTTTGAAAGCATTGGGGTAGTTGGCCGAGGACAAGATGTTGCTGAAAGAGGCGGCAAGATGGTTAACGATGTCCTTTTCATGGTCAGAAGGTTACCATTCCAGGAGAGATGGGAGATGGGAGACTTGCCCATCCTGCCATGAAAGCTGTTAACCATTCTACAAATCTTCTTAGTAGGGTGTTGGTGGTGAGAGAAGAGATGAAGTTGTTCCAAGTGTTGGTTTTACTGTCCTTGATAGTACACCTGGCTTTGGCATGGCTGATGTGAAAAAAGTTGAGGTTGTGGGTAGTCAGGTTAATTTGTAAGTTCCTGAGGGCCCTTTTCCTGTTCTGGATGGCGGATTTGTAGTCATCTGTGAACCAGGGGTTGACGAGGGAGGGGGGGGGGGTGCTTAGGGGGTTTGGAGGTTTTGGGAGTGGAGCAGATGGCGATGTTAATAAGGATGTTACTGAAGTTTGACATGGGATCCTCACCCTCAAGGAGATGGGAAAAAGTGAGAGTTGCAGAGTGTTTCGAAAAGGGGTCTGTCAACCTTCTTGAGGTTCCATTTGGGGGTGTGGTCTGTGGGAGTTTGATGGTTGGAGTAAATAAGAAGAGGGTAATGGTCACTACCACAGAGATCAGCAGTGACTTCCTGCTAAAATAAAAAAGGAGGTTGGGGGAACAGATAGACAGGTCAATACAGGTGAGGGAGCCTGTGGCAGGGCGATGGTAGGTCAGAGATTTAGTGTTGAGCAAAGAGAGGCTGTGCTGTCGAAAAGTGTTTTCGACAAGCTTGCCTCTGGGGGTAGTGGTATTGGAGCCCCACAGGGGGTTGTGGGCCTTGAAGTCACCAAGAAGGATGAAAGGGGAAGGGAGCTGAGAGATGAGGTTGTTAAGGCTGGTTGACTGTAATGTCGATACCAGTTAGCTAGTGTTTTGGTGGTGAGGAGGGTGGTGGCTTGAGTGTCTCTGGTGCAGGGCACCAGAAGATCACCAGATCTGAGGGAGAAGCCTCAGGGAGGGTATCAACAAGGCCATGGAGCGCCTTGTGTATGAGGAAAGGGGAAACACTTTTGAAACTCTCTGGTTTATTGGTGGCCTGAAGGATTAAAACTTTGGGGACTGGGGCTGAAAAATGGTCAATGGAAGGTAGCAGGTAGGTCACAGGGAGGGGAGGGAGGGTCAAGGTAGAAGCGTTTCATCATGATGGAAAAAAAAAACTAAGAACCGAGAGACCTCAGGCAACTAGAAAAAAATCGTGGAACTACTATAGGAAAACCACTGTACAGGTATCAATAAGGGCATGGAAGTCTGGTCAAAACAGCAGGAAAAAGTAAAAGAATGGTCTTATTAAAAGCAGACACCCATCCACACAGAGAGAATCCCAGAAAATGAAGATGCAAAACAAAATTTAGGAAGAAAAGTGCAAGGTAAAGTGTATCGGAATTGAAAAGTTTTGAGAGAGTAGAATAGAAGTCGCATTGTTTTCAAAACATCTCAACCACTGTCTGATGAAGTCAAGTCTCTAATTCTGGCCAGCGTCTTGATCGATAACTTTGAAGGATTCATATTTCAAAAGCTGTTTCCAATGCTAAGAGGACTTATTATTATATGTTCTATCTTTGGAGTAGAAAAAAAGAGCTTTTCGAATCCTGACCGGAGGAAGTGACGGATTCCTCTTCAGCTATTAAACTTTCCCTCAACTGACTTCTTCTCTTGCTAAAACTTAACTGAAATTATCTGGATTTGAAAAGCTTCCTTTGTTTTCCCCTCTGAAGATAGAACATATATTAAATCCTCTTAGCATTGGAAACGGCTATTGAAATATGAATCCTTCAAAGTTAAATGAATTTTTCATGAAATGTTTTAACACTTGTTTTATGTAGACTTGATACACAGCCACTCTTTCAAACGACGACGACGAGTGAACACACAATTACAATGACCGGGTTGTCACCTGCGTAATCGATTATGATAGTAACAATGCTATCACGAAACGCTTATGCGACCCGGACGAGAACACAGGTACGACGTACGGACAAACATAACATCGACAACCAAGTCAATATCCACGGCCTTTGATAACCAGTTGTGGTGCACTGGCGTGTCTACCTAACCCAGGCTTGAACCCAGGACCTCGTGGTCTGTAGACATGTATTATAACTGCTACACCACAGTAGGTAGATTGAAATTTGTGACATCTTTATAACTTGATGTCTCTAACAAGATACCTACATAGTTAATCTCTTTGTCCTCTATGAGCATAAAGTGACATCTGCCCACTAAAATAATCCTTCAATTAAAAAAAAAAAGCATGTTTTATTTATATATTCATTCCATGTTCGTCATCAATTATGGGTAATTACCATAACCACTTAAACATCCCAGTACTACCCTGTTATATCCCAAAAATGTTATAACCAGTTGAGAAGCAAGAGGTTTTAGGTTTTAAATTCATACCCCTATCCCCCTGATACCAGCACATTTTTTATCATAAATAACAGTAATTCTACCAATAAAAATTTATTTAACTTAGGTCCATTCAGTAATTGTGAGATGGTGTATACACTTTAAATACAAATATAGAGATAAATATTATAATAAAAAATGTATTTGAGAACATCCCGGGTACTTGCCTGAGGGTAAGTGGAGGATGCATTGATGGTGAAATAGGCCAGACAGTACCTGTAATCTGTCAGGTTCATGCATTCATCATAGTGTCCCAGCCATCCAATGTTACCAGCAAGGATTCCTGATCCGGGCTTACCAGATGCATCTAAAGCTGAAATTGTTAAATTGAAACATCTGTTTGTATATGGAATAGTTTTTGATACAAATAACAAATGTAATACACAGTAAAAAATTCAATATATTTTTTTTATAATTATTTAATTTGTTTACTCTTTAAAAATTTGTTCTCATTTAAATTTGTATTTATTTATATATCACATTTACACTGTAAATATTATATTAAGGAATACATTATGTCAAAGCACTAATTAAAGTGGCCAGGCTGGCCAGCAATATGATAGTACCCAAAAAAAAACCTGTGTGGAAGAGCAGTTAAAGGTTCAGGATTCCACTCTAGCACCCCGGATGCACAATTTGATCCCTGATGGGTCTCCAACCAGTGTTCTACAACTGGTTGATGAAACGGCAGTGGTGTTTTTATTTAAAAAATCAATAGAAGTCTGATGGGACATCTTCTGATCTTGCCTTGGGGCTGGTTTAGTGAGTGGAACACCAGTCTTGGCGGTTGTGGGTAAGAGCTTGGGTTTCTACTAAAGTCCTTGCTGTCCACTCATCAATGTTGTCAGCCCAACATTTATCTTGTCTTTCTCTCTGTTTCTTTCCATGTTCTGTTTACTGGAGGATGACCCTCACAACAGGTCCATACAACATCAGTTTTTTCTCTTTATTTTTGTAGGAGATCTTCAAAGGGGCCAATATAGTGCTCAATGGTCTTGGTCACACTAGTTACTATCCATTCAAAAAAAAATGTCAGGAACCAAGCTTTATATCATGCCACCCCACCACAAAGAAATTACCCTTTAAAATCAGAAACAGTTCCTCCATTGATGTATTCAAAAAACACCTGAATACTTTTCTCTTAAGAAACACTTCCAGCGTGTATAGTAACTGTTTTGTGTTCATCTCTTTTACTTTCATGTTTTTACCTTATTGTTGGTTTATTTGTGTTAGTAGTTTTGTTTTGTCTGCACTAAGGCAGAAGTTAAAAACCTCAAACAAACAAGAAAGAGGCACAGGGCTATAAGGATTTTGTTGTTCTTTCAGTATATTGTGAGCTGAAATGATGCTACACATTTGTGAGTCCTAAGACCACTTCTAGTCAATACCAGTCATTTCTACTCAAACTTATTAAAGCCCAATGACTTTTTGCTATATTTTCAATACATTGATAGACAAAAAAGTAACATTCCCTTCAAAACATGTTTAAATATATCCAAACACCACTTCCAAAGTCCATCATTCCAGCAAAAGCCAAACCACGGAAGTTACCTGTGATGTCATTGGCAGAAGTTGTTAACTACAACATGTGCAAGTTCCAGTATTTGAATGTACTTTCCAGTGTAGATCCTATGAGCTCTGTTATAAATGTAATTTTTATATTGTTATTTCTTGATAATCATTGCATCTGAGAACTGACTTACCATGAATAGTATGAATAAAAGATGTATTCAATTCAAAATGTTAAAATAGTTTTTTTCAAAAAATGTATAAATGAACTGTGAAATTCCATGAAAAATTCATTCCTAGGAGTTGTAATACACATACCCCTCTGTAATTCTATCAAAATGTAACAATAAATAGCATATGATTTATGGTTAGAAATGTGACTAAAGTTGATCGTATAATATGTTAAACATCACAAAAAGATTTAAAAATATCATTTCTATCGCGAATATAAGTACTTTTCTGCCTCTCCTTTTGTCTAAAAGTCAGAAAAATGGAAAATTCCAGACAATCTTGTAAGCCATTTTCTCAAAGCTAATGCAAGCCAGTCTTCTAGATCTCTGAGCTCTCATTGGTTTAAGTTGAATGAGGAGGTCGCATATCATGAATATTAAGCAATTAAAGCTCAGTGCATGCTACTTGCAATTAATTCTTTTTTTAAAAATTCAGTTTCTGTATCATTAAAAGTTATTTTTCAAAGCCTTTAATATATAATTTCTTATCACATACTGTACATGCATGATTCACACAGATATGAATTCATTGTGTTAGCGTTTTGAAGCCAAATGAACAAATTAAAATGAAACATCGCCATAACACTACAAGCCTCCTTATGGATTGGCCTGGAAGTCCTATGGAAACTTGTTAGAATTTTATATTCCTCATTCCTACAATGTGCTTCCTCACATTTGTGTTACATTCTTTAGTTCAAAGGAGTTTTCCCTGGTCACCTATGTAACTGCAAGGCAGTTGAGTCAAAATTACCAGTGCCCTAGCCTTGCTGTTCAGGGCGGCCCACTCTACCCCTCTGTTGGCCTACCCAGCCCCGTCCCACCTGCCCTGTCCCGCCCACCCCGCCCCCTTTTGGTCTGCCCTGCACAAAATAATATGAACATTTATAAAGCACCAGTATCCATCAAAAAAATGATGCTCATGGTGCTTTTGCAAACACAACAATAATAAATGTATCAGCTATAGTCACAGTCAGAATGTCTCTTTGAACAGGTATGTTTTTAAGTTCCTTTTGAACATGTTGGTGCTGGGTGATGACTTGAGTGCAAATGGCAATGAGTTCCAAAGTTTCACTGCTCCAATCATAAAACATCTGTCACCCCATTGTGTTTTTGCATTATACTCTTGAAGCAGTCCTTTACATGAAGATCGTAAACCACAACGTGTTGGCACATAGTCATTGAAAAGTGTAGATAAATAAGAGGGCATTATACCATTCAGGCACTTGTAAATTATCGAGCAAACCTTGAAAGTGATTCTCTGCGGAACTGGCAGCCAATGTAAATCTGCAAGCACAGGTGTTATGTGTTTAGACTGTTTTGTGCGGGTGATGATGCGAGCCACAATATTTTGGAGTCTTTGCAGACGTTTCAGCTGGATGTTTGGAACCCCATATAGGAGGGAATTATTTGAGTCGATCGCGATGTCACAAAAAGCATGGACAAGAGTTTCAGCTGCATTTTCGTTAAGTATTTGCGGGTCGTCCAATATTGCGAAGGGACAAACAAGCTGCTTTAGACATGGCCGTGATTTGCTTCTCCATTGTCAAAGAACTGTCAAACATAACACCCAAATTTCTTAAATGTATATATATATATATATATATATATATATATATATATATATATATATACATGTACATATACATACATACATACATACATACATACATATATATATATATATATATATATATATATATATATATATATATATATATCTTAAACAAAAAATCTTAATTAACCTCATAAATGAAATATCATGAATTTATACAGAACACTGTCATAATGATACTGCAGCATACTGTAATAAGAAATTGTCCTGTTTGGCTCATGAATAGTTAAGTTATTATCCCAGAGCTTCACCAGGGGCTTAAGCCTTAAGGAGGAACTTTGGACCCCACAGCAAAACAAATCTAGCACCATCTCTTCTTAAATCAAGCTAGGGTTCTGATTACCGTAAGTCTACAATAGTTCACCACAGTGTAATTGTGTTGATGTATTTTATACAAAAGCCAAACTTACTCAACAGAACTTGCGAAAGCGACAGTTTCCAACAAATTCCATATGTATTTGTTCATTTTTGCCGTGTATGCTATATCTGTTGCCTCTTAAAACATACTTCAACGATACGCTGAAATAATTAATAAAAATTGATGAAAGTTGGTCATATTTTAAGGAAGAAAAACTATGCTCTCTGTACAGAATACACACTGCAATGCATCATGATAGGAATGAATATACCCCAATGACGTCAGAGGCCTTCCAGCCTATAAGAAGGATTTTTCAGTGTCAGTTTATAATTATATTTTTTCATTTGACTATTTGGGGGCTTTTGAAGTGGAATTTTGAGGGGGAAAGTTATATTTTTGTCTATCAATTAATCCAAATATTTTTACTAGCTAAAGCATGTATGCTTGAGTCATAAAAAAGAAAATAAACTTGTAAAAACAATACCCTTTCCCGGCCCCAATAGAATACACACAAATTATAGGGCATAGAATAAACCAATTCAGAATGTATCAGTTTAAAAGTACGGATCTCACACTGATTGCTATCCCTAGCTATAATGATGACCAAAAGTAGATGGGACAAATCCCCACTCCTCTCGATCAATGTTGAAAGTTGCATTTTACCATGTTTTTTGCAAAGCGCACAAACATTGAATGGGGAGGGGGGGAAAACGCTGTTACAATTGTTGAGCGATTGTGTCCCAACACAATTAAGCAACAATTGTTTGAGCGCCTGTACAAAGTTTAAGTAATAACGATAATATTTGGATGAGGAAAATAACAGTTTAGAGGTAAAAGTCAAAACAGAAAACATGATGAGGGTTGTGTAAAATTGAGGTGGGGTTAGCGGTGGGACTGCAGAACATGATTGATGCAAAATATAGTCTGTATTAACATCCAGAAATATTCAAAGGAATTATACATTATAAAAATAACAAAATAACATTTTATTCTGATGTGTAATGAAAAGTAAATTTGTAGATCATTTATCAGGATGGGGATGGAGTGTGTGAGGTAAGTGAAAATGTAGGGTATGATGTGATGAGGGGTCAATTAGCATTTAACCCTACAAACTGTGCTGGAAATGGCAGTTGGTTTAGGGAATTATATCAATTGATGCACATTAGGGGAGGGGGAAGGGGAAGGGTGATAACTGTCAAGTGAAAACATACTGTATTTCAACATCCAACTGCCAGATAACGAACAGGAGTGTTGTATTCACCCCATTGCTTTTATCCATTTGATTTAGATGTGACCACTGTTTAAAAATTAATTTTACCTAATTTTGATTTGAATGAATGATTTTTGGATTATTTTCTTAGGAGATTTGCATATGTTATTAGTTTGTCACACATTCTGAATGGTAGAATGTATAACATGATGCTTTAAAATCAATTTCATTTACAAATGCACTAATTCACATGCATTATGCTATGCAAAGTCACAGTGCACACCCTCTCATGGTTTGCGGCATATGCCTATGCAAAATACACGCTTCTCACGGTTTGTGGCAAATTTAGGAGTAACCTATTAATCAATCTTTACAACATATATAGTGCAAACCGTTGGCTTTTCAAGAACTATCATAAAGTGAAGTACGGTCTTTATCGATTGCCTCAGCTTTGCAGCAATACATAGGAATACGTTGCGGTGCCACTACAATAATCGGAAAATTGAGATGAGTATTTCCAAAACTGATGCGATCCAAATTTGTTATGATATCAACTGGTTCCGTATTGCCTCACTTCCCTGGGGGTTAGGCAAAAGTGGCACACTTTTGCCAAAATGTGGGCATTTCCAAAAATAAGCTCACTGTTGTCAACATGACTTCATCTCTTAACTTGAAAAATTGCAACAATGGCTATACAACTTCCACCCTTTATCATTTCTTTTCTTTTGGTTCCATGTATTAAAATTTTACTGCATTCCAGATATTGTGACCACTTGGCATTCCAGATTTTGTGACCACTTGGCATTCCAGATATTGTAACCACTTGGCATTGACATTGTATAAACACTAATTGGTCCAAATATCATTATTGATACAGTATTTAAAGAATAAGATAACCCTTTAAATCTTTAAACCAAAGCTTGATGATGTTCACACTTGGCTCACCATTTTACAAATGGCTAGGTAGGCTTCATAAGGGGCCAGAGTTTTGCTTTCAGAACACAGTTTATTTGGAAATGGGAATATCAAAGCCATAATAGTTTAATAAATTTTGAAACAATTCCAACAGAAGTGGCTCTTAAGTCATACAAAGTGGTTTTGGCAAAGAAAAGGCTAGCTTCCAGTCATAAAACAATATCAGAAATATCCAGTATATGGAAGGATTAAACCATGTGCATGTATAGTAACAAATAGGCTTACACAGAAGAACAGACAAACTGAATTTGTACAAAATAAGCAAAGTATTCATACAACATCATTAAAGTTAGAACATTTTAAAAAACAGTCAGGTCCAAATGCGTGCAATCATACCTTTTTATCATGCAAACTTTATTCATACCAAAAACTTTTCTTCTTCCCCTTGCCCTGTGCAATGGAGGACACTTCTCTCCCTCATGACATGGAGGGCATGCAGGTGAACAATCAACCTGTGGCACTGTCACCTTTGCCCTTTCCATTTAATGGGATCTTCTACATGTATCATATACAGACAAACTATTCTTACCCATCACAGTTTCCGTGTATGTGCCTTTGTCTTTAATCATGTGATCCAATTCTTGCTCGCATGCCTTTGAGAGGCTGGGAGGATCGACTTCTACACGGGGCCTATTTGCAGGATGCAGTTCACTAAAAAGGTTGGGGGTCATGGCGCTGCATCCCACGATGATGGTAGCAATAACCAGGGCAATTGAGACACCTCTATGGTCATGCATGTCTGTATATTTCTGTAAAAGAGAAACAATAAGGTCAAAATTTAAATTTATGGACAACAGTGTTCACACTTTTCTATATTTGTGTGTTTTTTTTTTTTTTTTTTTTTTTTTGAAAAAAGGGTGGAAAGGGACTTGAAATAGTGAAATCTTCCAACATCCAAGTTGAATCCAAAGCAAGTGTTGATTGCTAATACGATCAAGTAATCATCTTAAGTTACTATGTATGATCATGGACAACAACCATCTGATAAAAATCAACAGAAACAGCAAACAAAGTAAGAAACCTGGGCCTGTTTTTATTTTTTTTTTAATTAACAAGAGTGGGATAAAGTAACACAATTTCAGCTTAACATTAGTTATGATAGTGTCACACATTTACAAATTTGATTAATACTATAGTGTTATTCTTGGCTTTTTTTTAAAGCTTATTTGCAACAAATAAAACTGTACTGCAACGCATGAAGTAGTTACACACAAAATTTCTTCATTCACTCACTCAGGACTCATCATGCTGAGGTGGCACATGAGGCATCCATGAGAGTTCTCCATAGTACACAGTCTGACACCTTTCTTCCTTTCTTGCAGTGGTGCCCCAGGTGAGACAGCCACTCCTTTTCCTCTGCCAAGTTTCATATGGTTTGCCTCTTCTCCTCTTGCCATGGGGTTCATCGAAGTGCTACTTTTGGTGGAGCCTCAGGTTGCATTCATAGCACATGACAAAGCCACCTCCATCTTCTCTTTTTGACTGCCAAAGAAAGTGGCTGCATCGAGATGAGGTGAGTAGTTCTTCATTATGGATGGTGTTACGCCAGAAAAGTTTCCTGATGCATTTAAGGTATTTGGTCTGGAAATGTGTCTATTTTGCTGATTGTTTTGGTAAGGTTTAGAAAATTCTGAGCCATAAAGGATGCCAATGAAGACATTTGTATTAAAGATTTTTAGTTTGGTATCTAATCTCAGATGGGTTGATTTCCAAACAGAGTGAAGTGTGGCAAAAACATGGTTAGTTTTGATCAGTCAGTTTTGTCATGCCAACTATCTCCATCAGATGTTACTTTGCTACCAAGATAATTAAATTGTGTAACTTCATCCAAAGTTTGGCCATTTATGCTGATATTGAGATCAGGTGTGTTAGGTGAAAATCTCATGCACTTAGTTTTGGACATTTTCATGTCAGATGTTAGTGTCCACTGTTTGTCTTTGGTTGAGGTCCAATCTTGCCAATATTAAAAGATAGGGGATTTGCTTAACACCTGGTTGACATTCAGTGCTGAAAACTTTTTGACCATCTTTGCAATGTCTCGGATGATTGACATCATGATATCAGCCTTTTAAAGTCGACAAAAATCAAATATCATCTGCAAAATCTAGGTCTTCAAGTATTCAGCAAAACACTTTGTTGGTAAGAAAATGCAGTGTACATGTAATACCCCTCCAGATGCCACAGTTCCCAAGATCGCTTTTCTTAAGTAATTTTACTATCAGACTGGTTTTCCACTCGTCAGGTAGTACCCCAGTACCTGGCACAGCAATCTAGGCACTAACCTCTCATCAGCCTTAAGCATCTCAACACAAATTTCATCCTCTCCAGATGCTTTGCCATTTTTAAGCTTCCGCACAGCCATTTTTACTACATTGATGTTGAATGGATCGAGGTTGACATCTAGGTCCTGCACAGGTTCAGGTATTTCAGCAGTGTTATTTGGTACTGGTCTGTTTAGGATGCCCTGGAAGTGTTCTTGCCACCTATCTATAATAGCAATTGCATCTGAAATGATAGTGCCATCTGCTGCTTTTACAGGCACTTCTCGAGTGGTACCATGGTCACCTTTCTAATTATCCTGTAAAGAGTGCTCACAGCTTTTTTCCTTGCTGATGCAGTTTCTGCCTCTGAGGCCAGATTATCAAAGTATCGTCTCTTGTCCTGCCTTGCACTCTTTATTACTTTTTTGTCCTTTTTTGTATATGTCTTTGCAAGTCTTTCTCTAAGCCTGAGTGATTTGGCATTCAAGTTCTTTATTTTTACTTTCTTCCTTTCTTCATTCAGTATTGATTAAACTAACTAGTTTATTTGTTTGTTTGTTTGATGAGGGCTTAACGGCACCACGACAACGAGGGTCAAATTGTGCCTGAGAGGTCAGATCATTCTAGAGGTAGGAAGGAAAGGAAACAGGAAGAGAATGAGAGAAATTCAAGAACAAAAGGTCAGAAAGCTGTGATCGAGAGGGGAGGTGCATGGTTGAAACAAAAACAAAGTAGAGAGGGGGTGGAAGAGGAGAATTAAATATGGTTGTAGAGGAAAGCATGGTGAAGGAAGGAGATAATTTCATCCAGAGGATTTTTCTGGAAGAACTCAGCAATTGAGTTGTGGGGAGTGAGGGAAGCTCTGGGAAGGTTGTACAGGGGGCAAGCAAGGAGAACGTGATGGATTGTGAGGGTGCAGTGACAATTGTTGCAGAGGGGTTGGGGAGAGCCAATAAGGAGGTGGGAGTGACCAATTCTAAGACAAGTTATATGAACGTTGTCGATACGATAGAGGTTGTTGATGGTGGATTTGATCGGAATTGTGGGCAAACTGTACTGTCCTTCCCCAGTTTGGGGACGGGGGTGACAACAGCTGTCCTCCAGATAAGGGGAAAGGAGTGTGAGGACCAAATGTGGTTGAGGATGGTGAGTAGGGCAGTGGTGGCCTTGTTGAGGAGGTGTTTCAGGAACTGGTAAGGGATCTTATCTGGGCCATTGGAGGTGTAGCCAGCATCGTGGATGGCTTGGTTTAATTCAGAAAGGGTGGGAGGGTTCTTGTAGCTGTCAGAATTGTCGGAGGAAAAGGTGATACTCCGGGCTTCATGGTTTTGAAAGCATTGGGGTAGTTGGCCACGGACGAGATGTTGCTGATAGAGGTGGCGAGGTGGTTAACGATGTCCTTTTTTGCGGTGAAAAGGTTACCAATCCAGGAGAGATGGGAGATGAAAGACTTGCCCATCCTGCCGTGGAAGCTGTTGACCATTCTCCAAATCTTCTTGGTGGGGATGTTGGTGGTGTGAGAAGACATGAAGTTGTTCCAAGTGTTGGTTTTACTGTCCTTGATAGTGTGCCTGGCCTTGGCAAGGCTAATGCGAAAGAGGTTAAGGTTGTGGGTGGTCGGGCTAGTTTTTAAGTTCCTGAGGGCCCTTTTCCTATTCTTGATGGTGGTTTTGCAGTTATCAGAGAACTAGGGGTAGAGGGGTGGTTAGGGGGTTTGGAGGTTTTGGGAATAGAGCAGGTGGCAATGTTGATAAGGATGTTACTGATTGTTTGTTTGATGAGGTCTTAACGGCACCGATGTTACTGAAGTTTGACATGGGATCCTCACCCTCGAGGAGATGGGAGAGAGGCGCGAGTCACAGAGGGTTTCGAAAAGGGGCCAGTCAGCCTTTTCAAGCTTCCAATTGGGGGTGTGGTCAGTGGGGGTTTGAAGGCTGGAGTGTTTAAGAATAGGGTAATGGTCACTACCACAGAGATCATCAGTGACTTTCCATCTAAAATGAAGGAGGTGGTTAAGGGAAACAGATCAATATAGGTGAGGGAGCCTGTGGCAGGGTGATGGTAGGTCGGGGAGTTGTGTTGAGCAAGGAAAGGCTGTGCTGTCGAAGGGTGTTTTCAATGAGCTTGCCTTTGGGGGTGGTAGTATTGGAGCCCCACAGGGGGTTGTGGGCATTGAAGTCACCAAGAAGGAAGGATGAAGGGGAAGGGAAGCTGAGAGATGAGGTAGTTAAGGCTGGTTGGCTGAATGTTGGCATTGGGGGGAGATAGATATTGCAAAGAGAAAAGGTTTTGTGGAGGGAGATAGACATACAGATGGCCTGAAGGTCAGTGTTCACATGAACAGGGCTGTGTGGGCTATCTTGTCTATCTTGCCCTGTCGGCATCCACTTGATGTTCGTGATAGCAAGCGAAGTTCTTGAGGGAATAATGGTCAGTGGTTTTCAAGAAGGTTTCTTGTAGGCAGAAGACGACTGGGTTGAAGGTGGTGGCCAGTAGGTCAATTTCTTCAGAATTAGCCTTAAGGCTCCTGATGTTCCATTGTATAATGTTGTGAAAGTTATTGTAATTGTTTATGTTGCATGCCATAAGGAGGCTGGAGGTTATCTTGAGGAAGATAAGTTGCGTCTGAGTTAGCTTATTTTTTCTTTGGATCTGTCCTTGTTTCTTTGGGAGCGGTTGTTTTTTAAAGTTGGACGAGAAGTATGTTCGGTAATCAAACAATCCATGTTCTCTTCCGTGTCATATGTGTGGGTTTGGATGGTGGGCTGTTTGTTGATTGGTTTTTTGTTGGTTTGATGATTGTTAGCCAGGTTGGCTTGAGTTTGATGGCATTAGAGGTGTTGGGGTAGGGGATGGCAGGAGTCTTAGAGGAGAAAGGAAGGGAGAGAAGTGGTGGTGGTGGAGGTGGTTTGGGTATTGGGTGTGGTTGGGTTGTTGGCAATGGTGATGGGCTTAGGACTGGGTAAGAAGAGCCAGGTGAGGTCGGTTTGGGTATGTGAGTCAGTTTTAATTGTGTTAGGGGAGGGGGACGATATTGGTGTCAGAGACGACTGTGCTCGAGTAGGAAGGTTAAGTATGGAGGAAAGCGAGAAATTGCTTCCTGGCCTCCAGGTAAGTGATGTTGGATTAAGGGTTTTTAGTTTGGTTATTTGCTTTTCCTGAAGCCAGGTGGGGCAGTCTTTTGGGAAGGAGGGATGGTTAGCTGGGTGAGTACCGTCACAATTGCTGCAGAGTGGGGTGCTGGTGCAGGAGGTGCTGCCATGGTCCAGGGCTCCAGTTGCCACAGCGCCCTTGGCTGCGGCAGGAGTTTTATCATGGCCATACCTCTAGCACTTATGACAACAGAAGGGGTTAGGAATATAAAGGGTGGCCGGGATTCTCAGGTAGCCAGCAGTGATGTGGGAGGGGAGAGTTGGTGTGGAAAAGGTCCGGAAAATGGTATTGGTAGGTATTTCGGTACCATCTCTCTTGAGGACGAGACAATGGGCTTCAGTAACATGTTGATTGGCAAGTTCCTCTGGGAGATCTTCATCGGTCAGGTAGGCAAGGTCTCTAGTTCTGACCACACCTTTGCTGGAGTTTAGGGAATGGTGGGGGGTGACTGTAATGTCAACACTTGTATTGGCTAGGGTTTTGGTGGTGAGGAGGGTAGTGGCTTGAGTGTCCCTGGTGCAGTGCGACAGGAGATCACCGGATCTGAGGGTAGAGACCTTGGGGAGGGTACTGACAAGGCCTTGGAGTGTTTTGTGAATTAGAAAAAGGGAAACTCTTTATCCTCTTACGCTCCCTTGGGCAGCTGCATGTGTCCAAGGAGATGGCCGGAAATGGTTGACTAAAAATTTTAAGCGAATTTATCTTTTGTTTTTAATTTAACCTTTTATTCATCATTTGGACTCTTGAGAAGTCTCAACAATTGTGAGTATTATTAAAATAAATCAATTTTGAGGGTCCCTGGCTTTTAACAAAAAGATCATTTTGTTGTGCAAAAGGACAAAACAAATTTATCTAAATTTAAGTTTTCCGGGAAAAACTGTGTAAAAAGACATTGAGAAGCCGTAAAAAGACACTGAGAAGCCATAGAAAGACATTGAGAAGCCGTAAAAAGACATTGAGAAGCCGTAAAAGACATTAAGCCGTAAAAGACATTGAGAAGCCGTAAAAAGACACTGAAAAGCCGTAAAAAGACACTGAGAAGACGTTAAAGACATTGAGAAGCCGTAAAGAGACATTAAGAAGCCGTAAAAAGACATTGAAAAGCCGTAAAAGACATTGAGAAGCAGTAAAAAGACATTAAGAAGTAGTAAAAAGACATTGAGAAGCAATAAAATGACATTGAGAAGCAGCAAAAAGACATTGAGAAGCCGTAAAAAGACATTGAGAAGCCGTAAAAGACATTGAGAAGCCGTAAAAGACATTGAGAAGCCGTAAAAAGACACTGAAAAGCTGTAAAAAGACACTGAGAAGCCCTAAAAGACATTGAGAAGCCGTAAAGAGACATTAAGAAGCCGTAAAAAGACATTGAGAAGCCGTAAAAGACATTGAGAAGCAGTTAAAAGACATTAAGAAGCAGCAAAAAGACACTGAGAAGCAGTAAAAAGACATTGAGAAGCAGCAAAAAGACATTGAGAAGCTGAAAAAGACATTAAAAAGTCGTAAAAAGACATTGAGAAGCCGTAAAAGACATTGAGAAGCGTAAAACACATTGAGAAGCTGTAAAAAAACATTGAAAAGCCGTAAAAGACATTGAGACGTGTAAAAGACATTGAGAAGCCGTAAAAAGACATTGAGAAGCCGTAAAAGACACTGAAAAGCCCTGCTAAATAAAAACTGTTAATTATGATAGCATAAGCAAAAAAAATAATAAGTCCACTCTGAAGTCAGCTAAAGTTAAAATTGAAACTGGTCTGTTTGTGCGACCACACTTGTTTCTTTCCCTCCCAGAGATTCCATAATGCCTTCTAAGAATATGGGAAAGCGATTTATAGTGTTTATGTTCTGTTCTAAATTCCTTATAGTTTGATGTGTGAAATCTCATAAACTTAGATCAGGTGGCCTACAGCTTGATCTGTTTTAATAAACATGGAATCCAGAGATTCCAAAGCTAGTATAGAATTTCATTAGCTGTTATGGAATTCCATATGTTGAATTTTAAATCCACAAATATCTATGGAATAGAAATTTCATAGCTGGTATGGTCAAATTGGTATGGAAACTGATTCCATGTTTTTTTGGCAAAAGTTATTTTCCATATGAGAAAGGGGCGTGTTCCATAAGCAAGAACGTTTAGCATATCTCCTTTCCATAATAGTGTATGGATATATAAGTTAGAATTGTCAACCGGAGTAGAACAGTGTTATATCGTTTAACAAAGTGTATATAGATAAGAAGAGAAGAACAGAAAAAGAGAGGAAACAGATTTTTCAATGAGATACCTTGGTGTATATGTATTTTTTGTTCTCTTTTGTGTACGCCTATTTATGATAGTAACCTTACGGTGTGGGGAAAACTAAACCTTAGCCCTAGTATAGTCAGCCCTGATTTGCCAGAGTTCCGTAGGCATTACACGTGGTCACAGTGGTGTGGGATTTACCATGGCCTGAATTGGTATTGGGTTTTGCAGTTGTGTTCCTGAGTGTGGGAAGTTGCGGGAGCAGGTGCTGAGTTCGAGTTTGTAGTTAAACGAGATATGATGGAGATAGCAGATACATGGAGAAGGGATGCTGTGCATGCAGAGAATGCTGTGGAAGATAATGCTTCAGGTGACAAGCTGAGTATGGACAGCAAGCACAGGATAGTGAGCCGTTCATAGATCTTGATGCCATATCAAGTCATTCAATAACTTCCTCAGTACAAAGTGAAGGTGAAATTTGGTATGAGCTGTGAAGTATGGTGGAGTTTGATAAGACAAGGCCGACTACTATGGCTGATATTTTTGTAACCCCACACCCGAGCTATCAAAAGACACAAATTATTTCAGGGAAAATTAAAACGATACTGAGTCTCGCTCACACAGGCCTAAAAGTAACTATCCGTTGACTCCAGGAGGTAACTCATATCTGTCAGAAGACTTCTAACACAGGGGGAAATGTAATTGATAAACATCATGGAGGGAGGAATCTAGGAAATAATAGATATGTACAGCCAAATTTTATTTTTCTAGAACGAGGGGGTAATTGGCCTAGCAGTATGGGTGCATCTGGGTTAGGTGTACAGGAAGCCATAGTGGTGGATTCATGGCAAAATTATAGAAAGGCAAGCATGTTTCCAAGCCCTTTTGATGGAACAAACAATTGGGATGATTACCTAGTTTAATTCGAACTGATATCAGAATTGAATAATTGGTCACTTGATAGCAAAGCATTGTATTAAGCTGCAAGCTTAAAAGGGCAGGTGAGGGCCAAACTTAGCAAGCTAGATTCATAGGAAAGAAGGGATTTCCGAGGGATTGGCGGCACTAAGTCTACGGTTTTGGCCAGCCAGGCCAAACACAATTATACCAGGCAATACTGAAGATCAGGGTGAGGCAGACGGATGAAAGCATACCACAGTTGGCTCAGGAAATTAAGAGACTGGTCATGCAGGCATATCCTAATGCACCATATGACATGGTAGAATCCCTTGCAAAGGATTACTTTATTGATGCGCTGGGAAAATCAGATACCCGATGGAGGGTATACCAGTCCAGGCCCAGAACTTTGGCAGATGCAGTGACTGTTGCGGTGGAATTAGATGCTTTTTACATGGCCGAGTCGAAAAAGGGGAATATGCGGCGACTATCTGTGTGTGCAGTGATCCCCTCTGATGGTGAAACGAGCAGGGGTGAATTAGATAATGTTGTCATGAAGCAGATACAACTGTTGGGAGAATCTCTAAGTAAGTCACTTGCTTCTGGCTTTAAACATATGCAAGACAATTTCAGCAGCTTACGGTGGCATGCAGCGCTGGGAGTGTGTGCTGCATGCCACCGTAAGCTAGAAAGAGTTGCCAGGCGACATGGATTGCTGGTTGCCAAGGAATTGGTAGACCCAAGGGAGGACAAGATCCCTGCCAGGGTGTTTAACCCCACCCTAGAAAACATCAAGATATACATTGATACAATGGTAGCTATGCTGGAGGAGGCATCTGTTTTGAGCACCCTTCTTTTATCTGTTCTTGCTCTCTGTTTGACTTCTCTATCATTTACCTTATATTCTTCTCTTTTGATTTGCTTCAATCTTATAGATTTGACATTGATAATTTTCTTCTTTATTTGCCCACGTTCTTCTATTACTCTCCAAGTGTTAGCTGACAGCCAGTGTTTGCTCGCTCCTTTTCTGTAACCCAGGACGTCCTATGCTGTGGCCTAGTGAGCTTCACTTAGATGTTTCAACTATCATCAATGCTTTCATTAAAATTTCTTTCTCCTATCCTTTGTCTGAATTTTTTTGAATATCTTTTGCCAATTTTCTGACACTTGAGTTTGTTCATCTCATAAATCTTATGAACCATTTGGCCTTCCTTTCTTCCCAGTAGCTTCAGCCTTATCTTTGCAACAACCAGCTCATGATCACTTCCTATGTCAGCAATGCGTCTACTTCGTGTATCGCATAGTGACCTTCTGTACTTTCCATTTATGGTTATGTGGTCTATTTGGTTCTTGTGTCTTCCATTAGGCAAAGTACTTCTGTATTTCTTTGTGTTTGAATAGTGTTCCACCTATCACAAGATCATGCATCCCCCAGATATCTACAACAAACACACGCATACAACTTGAAAAAGGGACGGGCCAAAACGGGCGCAGATACAACAAAAAATCACAATGTACATTCGTTTAAAAATGCGACAAAAGCATTGTTGTGTACGATCAAATTTTTATTCAAATTTGACTATCTCAATAGCCTTGTTCTTTGTTAATATTAATACATACAAATTGTACATTGTAATAAGTAACCCACACATAGGATGTACAATGGTGCATTCATATGCTCAAGCTGCACAGAGGATTCAGATACGCACTCAAAACATGTCAATAATTTCTTTATGCAAGCGTCCAATCTTCTTATTGGTTGAAAATAAATGCTAAGGCCTACGTGCATGCTACATTTTTGTCAAGACGCTCGCAGAAAATGTGTTAAAACTTTATTTTTGAATGAAAAATGTGTATCCTTTTAGGATAGCAATTGAGTTATTATGATATTCAGAATGTGTAAAACAAATTCCAGTTTCTGCATGCTGATTTTTAAGTTAAACAGGTTAAAACAAGAAAGTCCTCATATCGGAAATCAAGTTGCCTAAAATTTCTGGGCAACTTTTTTTTTTGAAAACACATTGAAGCCCATTGACTTTGCTT
Source organism: Chiridota heheva (assembly GCA_020152595.1). Classification (NCBI taxonomy): domain Eukaryota; kingdom Metazoa; phylum Echinodermata; class Holothuroidea; order Apodida; family Chiridotidae; genus Chiridota; species Chiridota heheva. The sequence goes on from JAIGNY010003170.1 coordinate 1,747,906, forward strand.
AAGTGTGTAAATTTGTTATACATGTAGGCCCTTAGTCAGATAACATATGACTGTGTACTGTAGCCATATGCATCAGCTGTACAGTCAGAAGTCGTTGTGCAAATTATAACATGGAAAACGTTTGCATTGCTCAACATAAAAATAGCGTAACCAAATATTGAGGTCGGACATCCGGGAATGTTGTGGTGCACGACGACGTAATAATACTTTTTTGACGATCTCGAACTTCAGTCAAAGGGAAAACAAACAGTCAGTTATCATAGCAGTTAATGGGAGAAAAACCTATTTTTTGTCATTTTGCTAAAAGTACTTGACAGAATTCATTTTCCTTAACAAATGTTGTGTATTAGATAATAGTATTCAATATATATGAGTACCAATAATTTTTGCTGACAGGCTAAGGCAACACAAGTATTCATAAAAATATCCGATTGACTGTAATGATAAAGTTTCCCCTACAACTTGGCAAAACCGTACTGAGCCCGTACACGGTTACGTCGAACCGACCGCCTCAAATGACGACGCACGGCTTAAAATAAGCCTTTCTGCGACGAATTTGTGGCTGTTGCCTTTTGTAATTATGAGTTAAAAAATTCGTCCTACTATGTTAAAATAGCATGAACATACTTAAAAAGACTAACCTCAATGGGCACCTACGTTTTAAACCTCAATGGGCACCTACGTTTTAAACCTCAATGGCTGTTGTAAATTGGTTAAAATAAGATATTATTTCACTGATCTTTCTCCGCGATGGTTTACTGTACAAAGCGTGAAGTGTCTGTACCTAATTAATTGAAAACACTGCGAACGTCCAAGCGACAAAAGAATTCTCGGGCGAACACCACTAAATCGAACAACTAGCGTGCGTACCAATAATAACAAAGCTTGGATGTTGAAAGTATGAACGAGATCAGACAACAATACGTAAGATATACCACATGGTGAATGTAAACGAGAATATTAGCCATATCACTCACCGTTCTTCATGTACACAGGCGGGATTTGAGAGGAAAATTGAAAGGAAGGCCACCCCCTCCCCCCCCCCTCCCCCTCACACACACACACACACTGTTCCCGAATTTGTACCTTTTGTAAGATATTTTTTTGCATTTTAGCGTGATTTTGTCCCCCCAATTTTTGAGTTTTGCCCCACTTTCGATAAGAAACTTCCGCCCACTTTTCATGTTGGTATGCTTCATGAGGCTGAATTGGTCCGGGGGTAAGGAGTATGGCAATCACTGAGCCAAAATATATGAATTTTGTTTGAACGAAATATTTTGAAACAGGGCGACAATCTAAATGACAAAACAGTTATCGTTTTAATTTCATTTTTTTTTAAATAAATGAAACCACCCCCCCCCCCTCCTTCCCTCACCCAGAGTAGATAGAATTTCTAAGCCCAAGCAGTATTCAATTTGAAAAGGCACTTTTGTAATATTGTTTAAAAGTATCCGCAAATTCCGCCACAAATTCTTGTACCTTTGACAGTAATTGAGGTGAACTTTTCATTTTCAACAGGGGCACTTTGTTCATTTGTGTGTAGGGCACCGTTCCCCTACCCTCCCCGTTCCTACACTTATGTATTGAGCATCACGACATGGATATGGAATTCATTCAAATAAATATGCAATAATTGCCTGAAGAACAATTATTGACTAAGCTAGATTTTCTTTTAGCTGTATAGGCCTAAATTCTTTTCACAAATATTTTGTTACCGTTTTGCCACATATACTTTATTTCGCTTAAGTAATATTTTATTGCATATCATACTCCTCCATCGTAATATGTGATATAAACTTTTTCTCGCGCTGGTGACTTGTTTCTCGAGGAAGATTGTAAGTGCGAATATCTGAAAACTAACACTCGCCAGCGTAATCTGGCCTGAACTGTGCGTTACTTTTGTACGCCCGTCGCGAGTCAGACGGACAAAGTTGTAAAGATAAACGATTAGCTCCGAAAATCATTCAATTTCAATCTTTTTTGTTATATATAAGGAGATAAAGATGTATTTAGTAAGTTCACAATATTATTGTCATCAAATTGGTAGCTCATCGGTACTATTTTTAATAGTTTTTCCATCGTAATTTGTAAAAGT
>JAIGNY010003170.1:1752500-1757500 GCA_020152595.1 Chiridota heheva
GAGAATTTTGAAGATGATACGTTTTTCATCAGGTAGCCAGTGTAAGTCCTTCAAGATAGGTGTGATATGCTCAGTTCGTCTGGAATTAGATATAAGCCGGGCAGCTGAGTTTTGAAGTAGCTGAAGTTTGTGCAATAGTGAAGAAGAACATCCATAAAGAAGAGAGTTGTTATAGTCAAGTCGCGATGTGATGAAACAGTGAATAAGTTGTGTGAGGACTGGTTACGGGAGATATTTCTTGATTTTAGCGATGCTTCTAAGATGGAAAAATACTGCGAATATACTGCGAATACTGTATTGCACGTAGGGCATACAGAGGGAGATGTTATCTTACTAGGCCCACAGGTGTTCCTAGCTTATGGCAACCTGTAGTAAGTATATAGGTTGCCATAACGCGAGGAACACCTGTGACTAGGCCTACCTGCGAATAAGCCCTACCAAACATAATACAACTGCACACTAGTTTCGCGAATAAATCAGAGCAAAACAGTTTAAAATCTGGAGCTAAAATCACTTTGCAATTCCAGAGTGTTTAAAAAAGAATTACATTTCAAGAAAATAAAATTAAAAAATACACAGACAATGGAAATGACTTTAAATTATTACCCTCAAATTTTGCGACACGGACAGACGCCGGATTCAGTATGAGTACCACTAAACTATTTCTTTACACGTGTAATGCACAAAGGTAAACTAGGCCTAGTACAATGTATAACGTCCTACCTTCAAACAGGAAATTGTCATTTAGAAGACAACTCCCTGCTTCAAACAACATCTACATACACACAGGGCCGCCGAGAGGATCGCGGGGCCAGAGGGCGAACTGAAAATTCAGGCCCCAAATTGGAAAATAAAGAATAGCGAAAAATTAAGTCATCACTTTCTAAATTTTGTTTCAATTTCACACCATTTTCGCCATTGCCAAGCGTAGCGCAGAAGCTTAGGAAGTGGGGAAAGGAGGGGCCGGGGACTGAGAGAATTTAAAATTTCCGGTTGTATGCTTTATTCCCAATAAGGAAGTAAAATTGGGAAATAATTGACATAAAATTGAAAAATTGAGTAAAATTGAAAGAAATTTTTGTAAAATTATTGGAAAATATTGCAGTCGAGTCTGGAAAATTTAATACACTTTTTGGAAAAAAAATTTTTAATTTGCGGGAATTTTTTAATTTAATTTTTTCGTTTTCGGAACATGTTTTGTCAATTTTCAGTAAATGTTGCCAAATTGTACCAAAATGTACAATTTGGCAACATTTACCGAAAATTGACAAAACATGTACCGAAAACGAAAAAATTAAAATAAAAAATTCCCGCAAATTGAAGAAAATTTTCCGAAAATCGCATAAAAATTTCCACAAAATAAGAAAATATCCAGAAATTACCGACTGACCGAAAAGAAAAAAAAAAACGAAAATGAAGGAAATACAAATTGCAGGAAATTTTCCGATATAAGCTATACCGTCTTCATGGAACGTAATTAACCAGTGCAATTCTTTGCTTGTAACTGGGAAATCTTGCTTCACTGACTGAGGTGACCCTTCCTAATTCCTTTACTGTCAATTATGGGTTTTGCCAATCTAAAGTTGTTTTTTTCATTTGGGTCCAATATTTTAACGCACGTTCACTGGTCCTATGACCTTGGCGAGACAATACCTCCCCCCCCCTCCACTCACCACCACCCCTTTGTTCTTAAAGATTACTTTAAAAGAAACATTATGGTGAATAATCTACTTCAATATCTTATTCCGTTAAGAAGATATTCAAGTTTAAAGCTTATTTGTGTATAAATGACTGGTACAGTAAGTCTTCCATGGAAAGTTAGCGCCATCACCATCACATTCTTTATAATCATTAATGGATTTTAAAGAAATATTTTAAAACTTTTTTACTATTTGAATTATTTTTTCTTCAATTTTCTGCGGGTGGTAAATTATAATTACCCTTACTAAATTCTGTTTTACTACTTTCTTGACATATCCAATAGTCTTTGAACCACAAAATTGCAGGACAAAATATAAAATAAAAAAAGCATAAAGACTTTGAGGAATCTGAGGATGTGGCATAACAAGTAGTGTGATTTAAGTCCTTTACACACATCTCTTATATAAAAAGCCATTTCATTAATTATTAGAAATTAGGATTTAAAAAGAACTTGGAAATGAACTTGAAGGATTAGATCAGGGTTCAACAAATCCATCTTATATGAAAGAGGACTTCAAAAGAAACAAAATGGTGAAGAAAGAATTAAATGTTATTCTGTTACGGAGTTATTTGAGATTTAAGTTAAAAGTTTGGTATTATTAGTGCAGAGACGACTGAAATCAGACTAAGTGTAACTTCACAACCACAGATTCCTCAAAGTCTTTATGTATTTAATCATTTTATCATTTAAGTGAAACGATATATGAAATAGTACAGAAATTTAAAAATTGACTTTGCAATTAACTATCAGACATGATTAGAGTCTTTGTTATCGCTCTAATCTCAAAAATTGAGCGGATTAAGAAAATAGTTGACAGAAGCACGCAAGCGTGTAGTACTTATCTGACACGTTCCAAGTGACCGATCCCGCCCTTGAATTATGTCACTAAAGAGCCATTCATCATCTCTGCCTCATTTGCATGCATCTTATCTGTGTGAAAGGTGAACAATTATATTTTTCATATCCTTAAAATCTCATAGAACTTTATGATAATTCGTCGGGGGAAATACAGTCAGGTTTTTGAATAGGCATATAGATTTGGTATATGAAATGGGATTTCAGTATAGTTCAATTCAGTGTTTCAAAGTGGCAAAACAAACACAGGACTTTGACGACCTTTTCGTTTATACCGGTGTTTCGGGAGGAACATCGATTGGATTGACAAAATGAAATGTAAAACATCCAATGGGGGGGGGTGAGGGGAGAGGAGATATCATATATTCTAAATATAATTTGGTTGCCCTGCCTCCTTGTAAGAAAAGTTTTGTGACGTAAATGATAACAAGAAAACATGATATGTATTTCAAAACCACTAATTTTTGCTGTTCACTGGTTCATACAATTTTGAAACAAAATTAGGAAACTTCGTTAAAAGATGCCTTATAAACTTGATAGAAATCACGAACGGCTGAATGAGACGCACGGAATTTAAGAAACTGCATGCTTTCAAATAATTATTTCTAAATTTCTGAACCGCCATAACTCAGAAACGTTTATCAGCCTTCGGGCCTTTGATCAGATATATAATTCAGAAACGAAATAATTTGTTGAACCTTAATTACTGTTCTAATCATAATTTGGCAGTTTGATACTCTTGAAATACCTACTAATTTGCGGGATGGTAGCACTACAATACTTAGCAAAAATCGTGTTCTCATTTCCTCATTTTCTAAGGTAATATAAATGAATAAGTATCCCTTAATTGTCCTCATATCCCATTTTTATCCATAAAATGTATCACATTTCTCCTAGCTTTTGGCAGTGCAGGATCTTTCATGAGCAAATGAGACAGCTAATCTTTGATGCTTTTAATTTGTGACATTTTCGTCACCCTTGTCAGTTACAGTGCATAGAATAATTTGCTTGAAATCATCACGATTTGATGAGTCTGCACAATGCACTCGTATGTGCTGGCGCTGCACTTCACAAATATTAATGTGGTGATAACATTTGTTTACTGTTCGGAGCATAGCTGTGACAGTTACAGGTCGGTATGTGATTAAAGTTTCATTCATACGAAACGAACTGCGAGGTTTTGGTTGGTTACGTGCCGGCGGAATAGGTGTACTGTATTTTGGGTTAGCAATTTCATTTATTATTTATTGCTGAAAACATCTTTTCCCCAATGCAAGATGAAAATCAAAAAATGGAATTTCAGGTGTTGAGAGCTACATGGAGTGAAATCTTGCACATTTGTTCTGTAAGGGCAGAAGGGCGTCATACTTCAAAAGAAAGTCACGTCATACAGTGTATGTTGCTATATCCATCGAGTTGCCGCGGCGGAGATTGATGAGCTTTATTGTTTCCATTTTGACTTTATTTTGAAGAAAGAAAAATGAATTCCAAAATAGTGACACTCATGTTGTTCTTATTTCCGGTAGATCATATTCTTCACGACATGTCTGCACTTGCCGTTTTAAGTGCAGACGATTTTTATTATTTTAAAGAAAAATACATTTATGTTTTTATTTTGCTTTTTGATATTTTTTTCTTCAAAAGATGATTATTCTTGACTACCCATTCTTTATTTGCCAGTTTGACGAATGTGGTTATTCTCTCGAAAAGATGTCTCTGGCAAACACTGCAGGCAACTCTTGAGCCAAACCGGTAGCAAACATTGGGTTGTAGTCTGCGGGCAACCGTTGACCCAATCAGAATATTTTTGACAGTCCACTTAAGAAACACTGACCTATGTTGCTCCGCCAGATTATTCCTATACGGCATTATGAGGAAGGCGTAATCAATCCTCCCAAGTTATCAATGATTTACTATTTATCCAAAATGTACTATTTATCCAAAATGTACTATTTATCCATATTTATCCGTATTTCATCTGAGAATGATTTTTTGCTCTGGAAAAATAGTTCAGATGATCCTCACTATCAATTTCCTATAGCAAGAAATAAAATTGCTTTTTCTGGCGCCTCATTAATTTGTTGAACTTATGGCCTCATCATGTCTTGATCCGGCCCTGGCTAGTTGATTCTCGAATGAAAGGTTGCAGCATGTAAGATTTTACTAAATTGTTTTTTCTCCATTGTCTCCGGCGGCGTTCAATGGCGTCCAAAATGTGTAAGTGTAGGGTGGGGAAGGTGGTCCAACTGCGACTTCTGTTGTCAACATTCACAACTTGGGGTCCAAATGACCTATAAATCGTTATTTCTGAAAAGTGCTAGTTTCGGACCCATATGTTCCCTTTCTGGTTATGCTTGGTCCCATTCCTCCCGCCCCATAGGTAACTTGAATTTGAGCAGACAATATTTTACAAACACAAATCGCAATATGGTCAAACCAGTAC